>CM060699.1:142910051-143235698 GCA_030686995.1 Artemisia argyi
GAAAGCAGATCCGGAAAAGTTGTGGGGCTGCTTTCTTGCGTAATATTGTAGATTTTTTTTTTTTTTTTTTTTTTGTGGCCCTTTACCCTACGACCCATGCTATTTAATTGGTAAATGTGATTAGGGGTGTGCATCGGGCCTAAACCGACTCCGACCCGTCCCGACCCGACAAGCCCGACTCCCCGATTTCGCCGGAATTGCAAACCGACTCCCGAACCGTTTGATAGTCGGGATCGGAATCGGGCCGGCGGTTTGGTCGGGATCGGGATCGGTTTTCTTTGTTTTTTGTCGGTTTTCTTCCCATTCCGACCCGTCCCGTCCCGACCCGACTCCCGATTTCGCCAGAATTGTAAACCGACTCCAGAACCGTTTGATAGTCGGGATCGGAATCGGGCCGGCGGTTTGGTCGGAATTGGGCCGGAAAACGGGCGGCGGGCGGTTTTACTCACCCCTAGATGTGATTATCGAAGGTCAATAATTGAAATGTTTATTGTTGGAATTTTATCATTGGATTATGGGTTTTTCTAACATGTACCCTTAAATACATGTTAAGAAGTGGGGTCATGTGTCCTTTTTGCTCAGGGATTCACAAATAGGACACATTAAAATATTTTTTTATTTAAAAAATGATAAAAAAATTACAAAAAAAAACATAATGGCCCACTTCTTAACATGTGCCTAAGGGCACATGTTAGAAAAACCCTTGGATTACTGATCAAAAATATTGATGGTTACCTCGTACTGCTATTATTGAGGGTCAGTAGTAATATTATAGTTTATCGATTAAGTGGTCAGTGACTCAGTGGTAATTATCACGTGGGACAACAACATTCTTTAGAGCTAAGTATTAATCTACTACAAAATATTTTTTTTATCCCTAACATGGTCACTTTTAAACTAAATTCCTTAAATGGTCATGTGAGACTACTCAACTCCGCAACCACTCTCAAAACGCGACACGTGTCATTATTATGGGGCCCACATCAACTTCCAAATTTACTCAACCCCTGGCTACTCAACCGGCGGCTACTTAACCGACGGTGAATTGACAAGGCAACTTTATTGTAAAGGTAATACTTTTTTTATTTCTTTTGTTTTTGTTTTTTGTTTGATTTGGTACTTTTTTTTATTATGTTTATGTATTTGAATTCAAACAAAACACAACATCAGTAATCATACTCGACCGTTAATGCTTAATTTTTGATTCCGTTATGATTCCGGTACGTTTTTTTTCCCGATTTACACTATCAGTTAATGCTTAATTTTCCCGATTGACACTTAAGTTAATGCTTAATTTTTTCCCGTTTTTGTTTTCCGATTGGTACTTATAAGTTTGTTATATATATATATATATATATATATATATATATATATATATATATATATATATATATATATATATATATATATATATATATATATATATATATATATATATACTAGACCATTATAGCTTTCATAAATAAATATGTTATCCATTAATACTTGTTAGTTTTAAAAATTAATTGTGATAATTAATAAGTGTTAGGATACTAGACTATAAGCCGCTACTCGACCAAGATCTACTCGACCGTTATAGCTTTTATAAATTAAATATGCATTTAAATTTGCATCTACTACATCCCATATGTTTGTGAAAATTTAAATGTTATCAATTAATAATTGTTAGTTTTAACAATTAATTGTGATAATTAATAAATGTTAGGATACTCGACTATAATTCGCTACTCGACGATTATAGCTTTCATAAATTAAATGTACTTTTAAAAAACGTAAAAGTACTTTTTATAGAATATAGACAATAGATTTTGTTCTTTCCTAAAGTAGTGCTTTTTAGGTTCCATATGTACTTTTTCACGTGAATCAATGTAAGTCGAGTAGCCGCCGGTTGAGTAGCACGAAGGTTGAGTAAGTTTGGTGGTTATGTGGGCCCATTCAAAGTAACTAACTGTACTTGGTTAAGGACACGTGTCGCGTTTTGTGAGGGGTTGCGGAGTTGAGTAGTCGCGCATGACCCTTTAGGGAATTTAGTTTAAAAATGACCATGCTGGGGACAAAAAAAATATTTTGTACTATATTTGTATTTGATTTTTATATTATACTTCTTTGTTGTTAACGTAGCACAGATAAAAAAAGATGACATGATAGACATTTATATCCACACCATTGCTACTTGAAAAGATCTCAGCCACATTAATTCATTTGCCAACTCATGTGCATTCACGTGATATCTCATTCCACACGTTTTTCAAATTTATTCTCATAGATAAGACTTCAAAACTGTCTTTGTTGTTAACGTAGCACAGATAAAAAAAGATGACATGATAGACATTTATATCCACACCTGTCTTTGTTGTTAACGTAGCACAGATAAAAAAAGATGACCTGATAAGACTTCAAAACTGTCTTTGTTGCTAACTAACTATCAGATAAATAGTCCCACTTTGCTACTTAAATACTCCCTCCGTCTCAAAATAATTGTCCCCCGACAAAAAATACACAATTTAAGAAAATTGCATTTATTACAGCTTTCTCTTTCTTACTTTTTAACAAAATAACAGTTTTAGCCTTTGACTATTAATTAATGATTTCATTTAAATTTGTAAATAATAAATTTGATTAAGGGTAGTAAAGTAAACTTAAACTATTTTTATTTTTATATTTAGGCATGGACAATTATTTTGGGACAAACAAAAAAGGAAAGATGGACAATAATATTGAGATGGAGGGAGTATTATCTTTTGACGTCTTTTTAGTTTTTACTTAATAATACCGCTATAAAAGCAACCTATCAGTCATGCATTTTATTTAAACACATACTCAGAATTTCATTAATTCAAAGATAAATGGCAAGCAACCAAATCGAGGTGTTCAAACTCCTCGTTATTATGTTACATAATTTTCTCATGCTTTTTACTACTCCTTTTTATTATCTTACTTAAGGAAGCACTATATTTTCAGCTTGATACAACCGCGGCAACAAAACAACGCAAACCTGAAACAAACTCTAGATGGTGAAAATGGGACGATGTCATTGTACATTATCGAAGATTCAGATGATGGGATGGTAATAAGAAAATGTTACAATTTAGATTTATTGATTCACATTCCAAACTGATTGCCGTTGTTTTTGTATTTGTAGGACCTCTTTAATATAATAAAACGTGGTCTTTCTTAAAAGCCAAAAAACTGACAGAATGATGCCGTCTTTATAACGTAAGATTGCTCACTTCAACTTTTACTCCTTTTAATCTTTTATCTTTTCTGTTACTAAATGTATGATATGCATCTATGTGGTAATGTAGGAAACTGACGATGATGATGATGTCCCAACAATGAGGATTAAATGAAACAAAAAAGCCAAAGTCAAAGTTATTAGTAGAAAAAGGTTGTACCTCCATAATGACATGGTATTATGTAGTATAACAATTATCGAATTCATACATACATAATGTATGAAAAGTGTGTATCAAACTGCATAAAACTAATGTAATAAATTAGTAAAACATATATATTTAATGAAATTATTATCACTTTAAAATTTATGACACATGGGAATATATGTTATGTTTGGCGCGGAGCTTTTTGAAGCTTTTTGAGGGGCGATAAGCGGTAAGCAATAAACATTTTTTATTTTTATTGTTCGTTTGGAAGAGGAGTGGTCAGTTTATAAGTGTGCAAGATTCATTTCACCTCATGCCACCATCATAGCACAGATAATACATGATAAATTGCTTTGTACCATCTTCATATGGTTTTAATTCTAAATGTGTTGATTTGGTTCAGATTTCCATAAACGCGATCCATTGTCAATAATTTTAACAATCTTTATATGTACGTTACAATTTTGTAGCTCTATGATATGGCATCGATTTGTTATATCTTTTCAACTTTATGTATTTAATTTTTCAAAACTTATATAAACCGCATAAAAAAAAGTTATACCGTAGACAATTTTTTTTGTGATGTATGCAGTAAGTTAGGAAAAGTTATAACATCTAAAAAAATAATAATAAGAAAAAAAAACATTATCAGGCAATGCATTTTTGCGGTTGCACTTGCAAATCATAATTAGGTAATGCAGTTTTTTGATGTTTGCAACAAGTTAGAAAGAGTCAAACATAAGTGTAAAAAAAAATTAAAAAAAAAAAAAAAAAAAAAAAAAAAAAAAAAAAAAAACGTCTACCCGTGCAACACATGGGTATTTTTCGTCTTATCATAATTGCAAAACCAAAAACCAAACACTTAACACTTAACGAGTTAAGCACTTATTCGTCTTATCATAATTGCAAAACCAAACACTTAACGAGTTAGAAACAAAGTTAAAATATACAATTCAAACCAATCTAATCGTTTAATTGTTTAGTTGTGACGAATATTCTAACATATGCTTGTAAAAGATACACATCTCCTCCACTAAAGCTAAGGAGTGACAAGTCTTAAAGCAGTAAAAAGGGTTTTGAGGCTTAAGGGTTAAACCTAGCTTCGTTCAAACATCTCCTGCATAAACTTAGTAGATCGCTGGCGCGAGTCCTCGACGCTTCAACTAACGGATGGTCACTAATGCACTTCTTGGATCGCTAGCACGTTATTTGCATAACGGATGGTCACCAAGTCGCAAAATAGATCGCTGGTGCGTTAGTCAATTAATCTAATACTCGATTGGTCACTATCTTATTCATACATTTAACATTCTCACTTGGCCATCATCATATCCGGATGCTCGAAAGCTAATAACGAATACAACGATACGGTTGGGTATGGATAATATTTAGGATATAAATTGGTGTAAAATAAAAAAATTAAAAAAGAAACAAAAAAAAACAAATAGATTAAAGTCCTAGGTGTGGTTAATCACTTTACCAACCATCCCATGAATAAGACTCATATCATTGAATAACTCAAGCTTTTTGACTCATGTAACTCACGCTTTACGTAGACACGAGTTATACTCAATAAACTCTTAATCAAAGAATAAACCTTAGTTGGTGTTCTCATAACGGCCAACTCGCATTCAATCCATAAATATAGTACAACAACAAATAGTGGCGATATCATCCACTTAATACAAAACTTTACATAATTGGCTAAAACAAACTTCCATTTTTTTTAACATCAACATATACATAAACTTAAACTAAGATGTCTAAAATTTTACCACATCACTATAATGATAACTCTCAATAATTTTTTAATATTTTTCATAACTTCAGAAATAACGGTAAATATTGAAAGTAGTAAACAAACGAAAAATAACAAGACTTAAATTATAAAATATTTACTTTCACTCCAATTGCATTGCGCAATTTCCCGACCTAACCAAATATAATGAATTTACGCACATGAACACATGTAACGCAAGGAAACACACTATGCCTAAAGTGACTAACCACGGACATTAATCTATAGGGTAGGTTAAGGTTTAAGGTGTAACGAAACATCTAACACAGGTTTGTGAAACGAAAGGAATGGATCTGAGGGTTTTTCTAAGGGTATCTTTCTTTAAAAATAAGAGTAATAAAGGGTTTTATACGGGGGTTAACTAACCAGTGTAGTTAGTTAATAACACAAAACATATAATAGACTTTTTGGGTGTAATCCTAGAAATTTACCAAGTTAGAAAAGTCACTCCAATTATGTCAATAATACTCATTATGGTGGACTCGAATAGTATACAATCCAAGTTCTAAAGTTTACTAGTCACATGCACAAAAATATTTTAGCAAATAAAGTTATGTATGCGGCTATGCAACTTAGATTTAACAAAAACATGCTAAAAAATTTTAAATTTTGATACATTAAGTATAGATTAAATCATATTTTTAAAAATTTAGGACAAGTAAACGTGTTAATTCTCCATCCTCCACTTAAGTTAAAAATCGTCTACCCGTGGTCAAGACAACTTGTTCGATGAAAGCAGATCCGGAAAAGTTGTGGGGCTGCTTTCTTGCGTAATATTGTAGATTCGTTTTTTTTTTTTTTTTTTTTTTTTTTTTTTTTTTTTTTTTTAATACCCTACGACCCATGCTATTTAATTGGTAGATGTGATTATCGAAGGTCAATAATTGAATTGTTTATTGTTCGAATTTTATCTTTGGATTATTGATCAAGAATATTGATGGTTACATTGTACTGCTATTATTGAGGGTCAGTAGTAATATTATAGTTTATCGATTAAGTGGTCAGTGGTAATTATCACGTGGGACAGCAACATTCTTTATTTGTATTTGATTTTTATATTAAGGAGGTTACAAGAGAGATGATTAATACTTATAATAAAGTTCTTTCTGCTCAGCTTCTTTACTTTAAGGAAACTTTAGCTTACTCGCTAAAAGGCTAACTCGTCAAAACAAAGCTTACTCGGAATCCCTTACTTGCAAGAATCCTTACTCGCAGAATCCTAACTCTCAAGAATCCAAACTCGCAGGATCCTAACTCGCAAGAATCCTTACTCGCAGAATCCTAACTCGCAGAATCCTAACTCGCAAGAATCCTTACTCGCAGAAAGTACCTTACTCGCAAAAGTACCTTCCTAACTCGCAAAAGTACATTCCTTACTCGCAGAAATTCATACCCAACTCGCAAAAACATGTACTTTTTCCGAGAAAAAACACCAAAAATCACATTTTTTTTCACCACAAAACACCACGATTTGCCCCTGGTTAGCTCTGATACCACTTGTTATGATCAAGAAACACCTTCGGGAGGTCGAGGTTGATCGAATACATGATTAGTTCTAGAGAGAGAGAGTAGAAAGAGAAAGGTGAAGAAAACAAAGGTTTATTAGATTGACACAATGTAAGATACACAATGATTTCCCACACCCCTCATGGAGAGTCATGAAGGGTATTTATAGGCTCTATCTCACTACAAGGTTGCCCCGTTTACAACATTAGTCCCTGCGTGTGCAACACTAATCATATCTAGTCCAATTCACTTGTGTGACGTTATCTTTATAAAAAGAGCAAGGCTAACACACTTGAAGTTGAACTGTTATTCAGTAGATGTTTAGTTGTATTATGTGCGGAAATGATTTTTTATGCTTTTTGTATGAATGATGCACCTTGTTTTCAACTATGTGATGCACTAGGTGTTCAACTTTCGCCTACAAGACTAAATTAGGTTACCCGGTAGGTCGTATTATGTGTCAAAATATGTTTGTTTGCTTTTTTGTATGAACGATGCACCTAGTTTTTAAGAATGATACAATAGCTGCTCATTTGTTGTGTATAACATTGAATTAAGCTACACATAGGTTGTATTATGTTTCAAAATTTGTTTGTTTGCTTGGTTTTATGAACGATGCACTTAGTTTTGAAGTTTAGTGCAATAATTGTTCAGTTGTCGCGTATATTCTGAATTAGGGTACTCGCAGGTTGTATTATGTGTAAAAATGTGTTTTTCTTGTTGGTTATTGATATGCGTGGAATTGCACCCTCGCAAAATGTTTTACCTCTTAAGGGATCTTGAGAAGCTTGCAATCCCCACCAGGCAGTGATCTGACCGTTGTAGTATAGTATACTGACAAGTACCGGGGGATTGATCGTTCAACTCAAAGAATAGTGTTCACTAGGGTTAAAACTCACTAAAACTAGGTCTAGAGGTGAGGGATGATTCTTTTTGTATTTTTATATATTAAATTAAAGCAAGTAAAATCTCGGTTTTGGAAGGAGTGGACGGAATTAGTTGCTAATCAACTAACCCAAATAACTAAAGATGCAATCAAAATAAAATAAACTAAACTTAAATAATTGTGGTGAAAACAATAATGAGAGAAAATGTGTTTACTTAGATTTCATTACTCCCTAGCTATCTTTTACAGGTCGATTAGTTTGTTACAATTGCATGGATGACGGGTTATATTCCTTAATACCATTCGTAGGGCCGTGTACGATCTTCCCTAACTCTATAAGCTTCTACCTCTTTCTATGTCGAGCCGACTACTAGCTCCTAACATGGCCTCATTAGTAGTTACCTACGCATTAAATACACCAATATATCGTAGTACACCTTCGATCATGTTTCTTAAGACGTTCAAGCAAGTTACCAATTGGAAGTCTGCCAGTTTTCTTAAGCCTAACATCGAATTCATTTATCCACAACAACTATAAACAAACAACCAACCCATAATCAATATCTAAGTTTCATTACATCTAAGCAAACACAAAGAAAACCTAGCCTAGCATGTTAAAGAGAAGACAAGCGTAAGATATAATCAAACAACACATAGACATATTGAATGATTTGATAAGATACTTATCTTCAATTAAGCATGGATGAAACAAAGGGTTGAAACCCTTAAAATATCTGTAAATTTCGTCTAGGGTTTACTCCCTTCAAAGTTGTACACAATGAATGAAAACAAGAAAACTATATATAGATTTTGTATCCTGACGGCGTCAAGTGATGGATCTAAACACCTAGATTTGTGTTAGAATGATACTTTGAATTATACCACTAAGTATGCGGAATCTACTTAGTAATACTTAGAAGTTTGTATGTGAATAAAACAGTTGTATATGAATGAGAACAATGAGTGAAACAAATTGTTAGCTCAAATATTATTAAGAACAATAATACGAGTGATCTTTGTATCACTAGGGTTACAACCTTGAAGCTCTAATAAAAACGTATCTTAAACCTAAACCTATGACCTCCTTTTATAGCACAAGGAGTCCTCTTCTACAAGATACGTATAATGATAATAGAATAAGATATACACAAAATCTATTCTATATTTATCTATACAAGTTTCCTAACAGTTATCCCAATAGCAGTGGTAATAATATGTACTAGCAGTGGTAATGAGTTTCCACTGCTAGTGCATTCTTCAGCAGTTGTAATCTCCATACTAGCCGTGGTAACTGCTGATATAATTCCCAACAATCCTCCCCTAAACTTATGATTTCTATACAAATCCATAAGTTTCTTCAATCAATCAGCATCACTGAGGATATAGGGAATTCTTCCAAACACTTCATTTTCTTCTTAAAGCTTGCATAGCTCTTGAACATTGATCTTGTATCTTTTGAATCAAAGCTCTAACTTTTTCAGTATCTTCATGAACTCTCAATCTTGATGTCAACATTGTTGTAAGAGTTACTGCTCTAAGTGGATATTCCTTCTCAGCAAACATGAATACATCCACTCCAGCTGTTGTAGAAACATGATGAACCTCACATGAATCATAATATGACCATGTGGTATGCAAATCTGAAGCTTCAAACTTCCAATAGCTATCTTTAAGATCTGGTTCATACAATCTTCTCAAGTCAACCTATAGCTGCATTTCTTTCATATCCTTGAGAGTATCAGCCTTGAATCTTTCATCAACTAACTTCTAAAGCATATCAAGATCATCTCTGTCACAAGCTTTAATAAGATCTTCAAATTGAATAAATGATGAAGTTTCTCCTCCCAACCTTGTAATCTTCCATGTAGAAGCAAAGTTCTTTGCTGTGTAAACTTCCCAATCAATAATTGGATGCCTTGTTTGTATAGGATCTGGATAGAAATCTTCTTCTTCTATAACAATCATGGCACTTAGTTGATCTTCTGAAAGTCTCTCAGGTTGAGATTCTTTTTCTTGAGCAAGCTTTGCCTTTTTAGTGATATTCTCTTCAGAAGCTGTAGCTTTCCTTTTACTTCTTTCAACTTCTTCAAAGTCAATAGGAATAAAGTCACTATCTTGTCTTTTAAGCCTGTAGTAGATTCCTTCAATCCTGTCATGAGACATGCCTTTGAAATGAGAAATCTGCCAATTCCCAACATGGCAACAATATGTCTTCATCTCAGCAATCACTTGTGCCTTGGTTGGTTGTCTTTGCTTCTTTTGACTTCTTCTGACTTTACCAATTACCTCATCCAGTGCTTGTTGATTCTTCATTTGAATAAAGTCATCTAATTCAGCTGTTCTCTGGTCTTCTGTAAAAGTCTTGTTAGCAACAAGCTCAATTGCCTTCTTCTTGACTACTGGATCATTGGTAATCATATACTCAATCTCTGCATCAGTTGGCACATAAGTGAACATTGGAGGTTTCTCTTTTAGCACTATTGGTGGAACAGTTGAAATGGGTTCTTCAAGTACTGTTTCCAACTTATCCAACCTCTTAGCCTCCATGAAACTTGCAATCTCTTCCTCCTCTTGTCTTTTCTTCAGCTTTTGCAGTTTCATTTTCCACTAATTTCATTTCCAAATCAGCATCATAATCAATCTGAGCTTGTTCACTTCTAGAAATCTTTCTTGGCTGCACTTGATCTGAACTAGTCATAACTGCTTTACCCTTCTCTGTTCTTATTCTAGCAGCTTCTTCTTCTGCAGTGGTAATATTTTGACTTGCAGTGATAACATTCTAACTAGCAGTGGGAACTAGTAACTCATCAGTGGAAATAGGTTGAGGAATTCCAACTATATCATCAAAATCAGCATCCAAACCATAATCATCTCCAAAACCAATCTTCCTCCCCTTAGTTTCAGCATCTGTTTTCCTCCCCTGTTTGGAAGAATCTCCCAAATCATCACTAAATGCTGCTGAAGCATCTTCTTGAGATGAAGATGAAGATGAAAACACAATTTTGGCAGATCTTTGCTTCTTTAACCCCTCAACTTCTTCTTGTAAATTCTTGATCTCTGCTTTCATCTGGGCAAGCTCTGTGGCATGTTGTTGCGTAGTTTGTGCCAGTTCTTTCTCCAGAGCTTTAACCTATTTGACTAAATTGGTATAAAGTCCCATCAATTCATTAGGTTGCACACTGCCCTCAACACTTCCAACTGTGTTACCTGTTGGGAGAGGTGAATCATAGGGCATTGATTCAGGCTCTTCTCTAGTTGAACTAGAGTGAAGTATAGAACCACCACTGCTAGTTCCTAAACCAAAAGGCTCAGAAACATGCAATGTTGTAATGAGAGGAGGTGGCTGTTTGTGCCTCCTCTCATAAGTGTGAGTAACAACAGGGGTGTGTTGAATAGGTGGAACAACAATAGTGGGTGTGTGATGGGATACAACTGGGATGGTTGTATCTTCACCCTGTACCTGTGAAATCTTTGAAAGCATTTCAGGAAAAAGTGGTTTAACCTCCCCATTCCAAAGTTCTGAAGCCTTACTCATATTTTGAAAAATCTTTGGCTTAAGACAAGGGGTTTTATAAACTCTTTTGTGGGTTTGCAGTGGAAATTCATTTAGCACTACTTGTACAAACCTTGGATACATCAAAATTTTATATGGACTCTTTACATTGCCTTTCATATTATTGAAAATAAACTTTAAAAAATTGAAAGTCCTATCAGTTGCTAAGCAAACCAAAGTGTATGCCATAGTTGATGCAAATTGTTCATAAGAAGTTTTCTTAGGACTTAGGCAATGTAAAAGAGTATGTATGAAAAACCTCCAATGGGGACAAAAACATCCTTTTCTGAAAGTCACCTTTTTATCAGATGTATCATACCCCATGGAAGCAATATATTTATGAATGTCTGAATTAGGTAATGTGATGATACCATTGAGATCATCCAATTGGAGAATTCTCCTCAAGGATGACTCAGTAACATCAATAGTTACCCCATCCACTGTGGCTCTAAAAGCTTCCACAGATTATTGTGTGTCTCCCTGTTCAATAGTTATGGACTCCACAGTGTTCCAGAACTGTTTGATAAGAGAAACATAGATTGTGGGATTCATAGTTAAAGCATACCGTATATGGGTAGTGTTGAGAAAATCCACAATCTGATGAAAAACAGGGCCACTGTTTTTGTTTGACTTCTGTAAATAGGCAACTTGGTTATGCTCATCTGCAAAGTCTAGAATCGCCATAATTTTGTGATAAAAATTTGTAAGTGTTAGTAATCGTGAACGATGATCAAGCCGTATGAGTATGAATATATACTAATAGGGTTTTAAGAATAAAGCGTAATGTGAATTATCTTTGGAATTAATTTATTCTTAGGAAAAGTATAAACTAAAATAGGTAAGTGGATAATTCACAAAAATTTACCCTATTAATAAGGAAACACGGTTATTTACAATGGCTAGTTAAAAAATAAGATTACTGACACAACAGTTGTAACGGCTAGTTCACCAATGGTAAAAATTACTCTTGCAGTGATAACTGTGAACTAGCAGTGGTAAATTTTCACAAAATTTTCAAGAGCAGTGGTAAGTAAAATAAGTAAAATTCAGCTGCTCTAAGCATAGTTTTTAGCAAACTATCAGCTATCAACGGATTTGACAAGTCTTTACCATGAGCCGTTTGCGATGGACTAGCCAACTCTTCATCACTTGGAATATGATGAGTTGATAACCATATAGTTTTTGGTAAACTATCAACCATAAACGGATTTGACAAGTCTTTACCAGTAGCCGTTTGCTCTGGACTAGTTGATTCTTATGTTGATAAGACATGGTGAATCAATAACAATTTGTTGTGTGTCTTAGATACACACCTTATAACTCCAATCACTCAGAAAATATTAGTTGGTATTCTGCAGAAGTAGGAAACACCAAACTTAACCAATGTAGTTTAACCCAAAGTTACTTTTTGACCAAGTTACTATTCACTAAAATATCTCTCCAAAGTCAACCCGGTTAAATAACTTATATCCAAATTTACTCCTCCAACCTACCAAAATAGATAAAAGTAAATATCACTCATTAATTAACCCTTGGCCTTGACTTTGCTTATAAAAAAGAGCTCAAAACAACATAAGTCTTTATCAAAACTAATCTTCAATATCACAAACCCTAAACATCATCATAAGTTGGATTCCACTGATCTATATCTCATCGGATGACACACCTGATGAAGAAATCAGTTACTATTCTGATTTAGAAGAACTATCATCTGGATGGAGTGGATATTTTCCTCCAAGTGCTGCAACAGCTACATCATCCAATATGAAACCAAACAAGAAGGTCTTAGCTGCTCCTGCTCCATCTCTGGAATTTTACTCAAGCTCTTCTTCAGATGATGATAATGATCCTTCCTACACCATGTCCAAGGAGCTTCCAAAAGCCCTTACTACTGCCCTGGAGTCAGCCTTGGGGAACATGAAGTGGCCTGCACCTGACAAGTCTGCAAGACTCCAAAAGCCACCAAAACAAGTGCTGGGACTTGCTTGTCCAAGAAAGCAACTTTCTTTTGATGACAAGAGAAAGAAAGCTTCTAAGGAAAGCATAATTATGAGGGCAAAGGCAAGAAGCCCATGGAGTAGGTTGTTTGTGGAGTAGGGTGTTAGGTTGTGAAGCTTTGTGTTTTGAGATTTGGTTTATGTATTTCTCTCTTTGTTGATGTACTCTGTATCTTTTGAATGGATGAATGAAAGTACTTTTATCTTTTACTTTTATCACGGAGAGAACAAATCTTTCCACTGTTTGTATCATGGTTTCCACTGTGCTTTGATTCTTCTGCATACAAGTTAGTAGAAAACCATACAAACATACACAAACAATATTAGTACCTAAAAACTATCCTGCAACACTGAAAATTATTAGACATCAAAGATCTATGGGTTTAACATTCCAATACCTGTTACCAAGTACTGAAACCTACCCACATCAAGCCCTTTTGTTAACAAATTAGCATAGTTGTCATCAGTATGAATTTTGACAACTTGAATAAGCTTTTTCTCAAAACAGTCTCTAATAAAATGATGTCTAATCTCAATATGTTTAGTTTTAGTGTGTTGCACAAGATTTTTAATAATGCATATGGTACTACTATTGTCTATATATATAATGGTGTTCATGAAATTGTACCCATAATCCAACAATTGATTCTGAAGCCATAAGATCTGAGCACAACAGCTAGCAGCAGCTACATATTCTGCTTCAGTTGTTGAAGTAGCCACCATTGTCTATTTCTTGCATTGCCATGACACCAATCTACATCCAAGAAATTGACATCCTCCTGTAGTTAATCTTCTATCCAAACTTGCACCAGCATAATCACTATCTGAGTATTTGATCAACTCCATAGGAGATTCTCTTGGATACCACAATCCTAGATTAGGATATGTCTTCAAATACCTGAAAATCGTCTCTACTACTGTCATATGTGATGTCTTAGGAGTAACTTGAAATCTTGCACAAGCACATACAGCAAACATAATGTCTGGTCTTGATGAAGTAAGATACATCAAGGAACCAATCATAGATCTATAAGTATGCACATTAACATCTGCTCCACTAGCATTCTTCAACAATAGATGCGTAGTCTTATCAGCAGGGGTATTTGAAGGTTTTGCATAAGAAAAGTGAAACTTCCTTATAATCTCAGTCACATACTTGTCTTGACTGATAAAGATGCCATCTTTTCTTTGTTGTATTTGCAGTCCCAAAAAGAAAGTAAGTTCTCCCATAGAACTCATTTGGAACTCATCTTTCATCAATTTTTCAAACTCTTTGCACATCTCTTGTCTAGTAGATCCAAAGATGATATCATCAACATACACTTGAACTAGTAGAATATCACCCTTGTCTTTCTTGATGAACAAAGTTTGATCAATCTTTCCTCTATGAAACCCATTGTTCAACAGATAAGTAGCTAAGGTTTCATACCACTTCCTTGGAGCTTGATGTAAGCCATAAAGAGCCTTAACCACTTTATAAACTTTTATTGGGATGTTGAGGATCTTCAAAGCCTGGAGGTTGAGAGACATAGACCTCCTCATCAATCTTTCCATACAGGAAGGCACTCTTAACATCCATTTGATAGACAGTAAAGCCCATAAAGGATGCATAGACTAAAAACTATCTAATAGCCTCAATCCTTGCAACAAGAGCAAAAACTTCTTCATAGTCAATACCCTCCTCCTGAGTGTATCCTTGAGCAACCAATCTAGCTTTGTTCCTGATAACAATACCTCTTTCATCTTTCTTGTTTCTGAAAACCCACTTAGTACAAATAACCTTCATTCCATCAGGCAAATCACAAAGAACCTAAACCTTTTGAAGTTTGAATTGCAACAACTCCTCTTGCATTGCTTCAACCCAGCTTGATTCTTCTAAAGCCATATAAACATTTTTAGGCCCACTTGTGATAGAAAACAGAAAAACAGACATTCATTCTTGTTTGTATGCTTCTTGGACTCACAAACTTCACTAATGAACCCATGAACATCATTCATCTTTGTCTGCCTTCTTGTCTTCACACCTGATTGTAGTTCACCAATTACATTTTCAAGTGGATGCACTTTGTGAATTGTAGTCTGTGATGTACTAGGAATATCATATGTTGTAAGCATGTTTGTGATTTCAATATCATAAGGTGTTTCCTGAGTTGAATTTTCCACATTTGGACCATCAGTGGAAACTTCTGGTAGAGCAGTGGGAATAGGATTACCACTGCTTGCAGGAATTTCTTTATTCAAGACATCAAAATTCACAACATTTGCATCACTTTCCTTTTCAGAATTCTTTGAAGGTTGTGAGTCTTCATCATTATCAACAAAGTCCCAAAGTGGCATAACAATTTGATCTTTATCATCTTCATCATCTTTGCAAGGTTCATCTTCATCAATGAATTCTTCTGATTCTTCAAGATTATTGTCTCCTGTACCTGAGGTAATGGGTACATAATTCATTGTATTTGATAAAATTTCAAGATCAAACAGCCATTCTGGTCCTGAACCTACTATGTTAGTTCTATTTTCAAGGAACTCAACATGCAAATTTTCTTCAATCTTCTTTGTTCTCAAGTTGTAGACTCTAAAAGCTTTGCTAGCTATATAATATCCAACAAAGAAGCCTTCATCTGACTTTTCTTCAAATTTTCCCAGATGATCAATGGTATTGAGAATTGTGACATGACATCCAAATGGCCTCATAAAATCAAAAATTGGGGGTCTTCCTCTGATTAGCTCATAAGGTGTCTTGTTCTTTGTCTTCACCACTAAAACCTTGTTCTGAATATAACAAGCAGTGTTAACTGCTTCAGCCCAAAAAGTCACTGGTAGCTTGGAATCAGCTAACATGGTTCTAGCAGCCTCAATTAGTGTTCTGTTTCTTCTTTCAGCAACACCATTTTGCTGAGGTGTTCTTGCAACACTAAATTCTCTTTTAATACCTTTGTCTCTGCAGAAATCATCCATAACCTTATTCTTGAACTCTATCCCATTGTCACACCTGATGATCTTGATCTTCTTATCAACTTGGTTTTCAACTTCAGTGATGAAAGTCTTAAGGATGCCAGTGGTTTCATCCTTAGTTCTTAGAAAGAAAACCCATGTAAATCTACTAAAATCATCAGTTACAACAAGACAATATTTCTTCAAATTTATGCTGCTTACAGATGTAGGACCAAACAAGTCCATATGCAGCATGTAAAGTGGATGATCAATAGAATTATATGCCTTGGTCTTGCATGAAGCTCTATGTTGCTTGCCCTTAAGACAGGCAACACATGTTTGGTCATTCTCAAATCTCTTCTATGGTAAACCTCTGACTAGACCATCTTTCACAATCTTGTTTATGGTCTTGAAGTTAACATGACCAAGTCTTCTGTGCCAAAGCATGGATTCATCCAAAGTGGCTTTTGCAAACAAACAAGTAACATCATCTTTAGCCACTATGTTCTTCATGTCTATGCTATATAGATTGCCTTTTCTAGGGATTTTAAGAAAAACCTCACTTTCATCAGGTAGCTTATAATCCTTAGACAGGATATAGCATTCATCTTCTGAGAAAAGAACTCTATGTTTCTTGTCATACATCTGTGACACACTGAAGAGATTGTACTTGAGTTCTTTCACATAATACACATTCTCAAAGTCCAAGTTTCCAGCCTTGATAGTTCCTTTGCCAGAAACCTTTCCACCAATACCACCTCCAAAGCTGACAAATTGACCATCATAAGGTTTGAAATCTGAAAGATAGGACTTATTGCCAGTCATGTGCCTGGAACATCCACTGTCTGAGTATCCTTGATCTTCTTTAGGCTTTTAATGTCCCTGCACATAAAATAAAGGAATTAGTTCCTTTTGGGGACCCAAGCCACGAATGACTTGGACCTGCCTCGTGTATCAATATAGTTATATCTGTCAAAGGTCATTGATACACCATTGGGATTGTTTGAGGCGATTGTTCCTTTTGGTTTCCATTCCCAACGTGCTGAGGACTTCACAGCATTTCCCACATTTACCCTTTTGTTGTTCACAGAACCACCAGTGGAAACTTTTGTCCTTGTAGTGGTAACTGCTGGCTTAGCAGTGGCAATTGCTAGTTTTGAAAGTTTAGGTGCCCACTTGTGGTTATTGTAAACTTTCTTTTCATAAAAGGTCTTTTTCCCTGTTTGTGCAGATTTAACAAAAGTTGTATTTGGAGTTGCACTCTTAACAGGAGACTTAGGGTAAACTCTGTTTATTTTTCTGGCAGTGGCAACTGCTGGTCTAGCAGTGGAAAGAGATGTGATGCCAGAGTTTAACAAAACAGACCTGGGAATCATCTTACTTAGTGGATTTGGGTGAGTATTCTTTTTAACATTGATTTCATTCACCCTGGTATTCCCAAACACTTCCCTTCTACCCATGTGATAGTTACAATTGTAATGAAGATGTTCAAAACTACCACATATGTAACAAGATTTGTTGTTAAACACAAAGTCACTACCAAATTGTCTAGTTTTAACATGATTCCAACTAATTTTGTTGCCCCTAGGAGTTGTTGACCTGCTTCTGTACATCTCAGCATATCTAGTAGTGGGCCTAGTGTAATTAGCTTGTGTCCTAGGCTTCTCTTTGACAACATCAGGAATACTCTTCTTAACTTCCACTTGAACACTCTTAGGAACACTACTTTTAGACTCAACATTCATATTTTCATCTTTAAGGGATGAGTCACTAGCACTATCAAATGTATCAACCTCAACCTTAACCCTTTCAATAGCAACTTCTTTAACAAATTTTGGGCCATAGGTCATGGTTGGTTCCTGGAACTCTTCTAACCCTGTGTGTGCTAAGTCAATACCAGGAGGTGATGGAACACCTCTTAGGGGTGGTGGAACTGATTTGTATCCTACTCCTGATTTGACTTTATTGACAAATTTTGTCAATGCACTTAGACTGATGATCTAGAGTATTACAGGTTATCTGTATGTTGTCATTAGCCTTTTTAATCTTCTCTAACTCTTCCCTAAGAGCCTCATTTAGAGCTATCTTATAATCTAAGTCTCTTTTTAATACAACAATATCATCATTGAACTTAGATTCATTGGCTCTATAGTGCTCTAACTGTGCTTCTAAAATAGCAAGACCTCTTTTATGATTTGCTAGGTTATAATTAGTTTGATTTAACTCTAGCAATTGTTCATCATATTGTTCTTTAAGTTTCTCATAATCTTTTAAAGCCTTACAAGTTTTAGAACCAGCATTATTAATTTGTACCTCAGAGTCAGAAAAAGCCATAAGTGCAAGCTCTGTAGCAATCATTGCAGACTTTGAAACTTCTTCTTCATCCTCAGCCATATAGCTCCAATCATAGCTCACTCCATCAATGGCCAAAAGCACCTTTGGTTCTTCAGCTGCAGGTTCTTTCTTCTTGTCCTGCTTATACCAAGTTGACCTGTTATCAGGTTTCTTTGGTTTCCTGCATTCCCTGGCAAAGTGCCCCATCTTGTGACAGTTGTAGCACTCCACCTTCTTCTTATCAAAACCTACAGTTTCATTGCCATTAATGATGATCTTCCTACCAGTCTTCTTCCAAAACTTCTTTGCCTTTAAGCTTAGCAATGCAACTTGCCATTTAATATCCATCTCTTCCATGTCATCTTCATCAATTTGATCCAAGTCTTCATGTGTCAGAATTGAACCATTAACTTGACTTGAAAGAAAGGCATAAAAGTAGAATCTCCAAGACCAGCAACCTGCCTTTTTGAACTAGCAGTGGTAACAACTCCACTGCCAGTGGAAACAGCAATGTTAGCAACATCATCATCACTATCACTCTCTTCATCTAAGCTATCATCAACAAATGATGATATAAGTGCTAAGTTCCCTGATACTGAACTTAGTTTGCCAGCCTTCTTCAACCTCTGTTCAATAACTTTAAAGTTATTGTACAAATCATTAAGCTTCATATTCTCCAGCTCTGGCTTGTCTTCCCACACTGCAACATTAGTACCAAATTCAGAGGGTAGACTTCTTAAAAACTTTAAATTGAGGTCTTCCCTTTCCACCTCAATTCCAAACACTGTGAGTTGGGTAACAATCTTTTGAAGCCTTGTGAAGATGCTGTCAATGGATTCATTATTTGTTGAACCAAAATTTTCATAAGTTTGTTTCAACAAGGTCTTCTGTGTCTTCTTGGTGGAATCATTACCACCAAAAACATTGCAGATCTCTTCAAATAAGGTCTTTGCAGTCTTGTACTTACTGAAGGCTAAAATTTGATCCCTTGGAAGGGTCATTAGCAACAAGCCTCTTGCCTTCAGATCATCCTTCATCTGAAGTCTTTCATTAGTTGTGACTGGTCCAGTGTTAATCTTTTGTACTACCTTGCCATCAATAGTTTCTGAGGTAGTACCAGGTTTAAAGGAATTACCACACATAATGATCTCCCAAAGTGCATAATCTTGCACCATAAAGAATTGTTCGATCATTAGTCTCCACATCTCATAGTCATTCAACTTAAGCTTAGGAATCTTAGCAGCAATGTTGGACTGACTGGTCTCTGTCTCCATTGAATCTTGTGAGTGAACTTCGGATCTTTTAAATCAAAGTATCAAAACCTGGCTCTGATACCACTTGATGGATCTAAACACCTAGATTTGTGTTAGAATGATACTTTGAATTATACCACTAAGTATGCGGAATCTACTTAGTAATACTTAAAAGTTTGTATGTGAATAAAACAGTTGTATTTGAATGAGAACAATGAGTGAAACAAACTGTTAGCTCAAATATTATTAAGAACAATAATACGAGTGATCTTTGTATCACTAGGGTTACAACCTTGAAGCTCTAAGAAAAACGTATCTTAAACCTAAACCTAGGACCTCCTTTTATAGCACAAGGAGTCCTCTTCTACAAGATATGTATAATGATAATAGAATAAGATATACACAAAATCTATTCTATATTTATCTATACAAGTTTCCTAACAGTTATCCCAATAGCAATGGTAATAATATGTACTAGTAGTGGTAATGAGTTTCCACTGCTAGTGCATTTTTCAGCAGTTGTAATCTCCATACTAGCCGTAGTAACTGTTAATATAATTCCCAACATCAAGAGATAGGTGTGACGCCAAAATAAACTCATATTGCCTAGATCTACTTCTGACGTCGTCACTCTTTATGGACTCTGGGCCGTCTCTCATTGGGTTTACTCATGACGGCCTTGGCATCTTAATACGTGACGCCGTCACGAGCTCTTCAGAAAACATTCTGGTGCGTCACGTGTAATTGATTTATCCACCTCTTTGTCAAGTCATGACGCCGTCACTAGCAACATGTGACGCCGTCAAGTACAATTTCCAGCATGATTTGAGACTTTGTCGTTTTCTTCACTTTTTCGCTTCAAAGACGTCCAAAATGCTAACTTTTATAAAATTCCTCTCAAAAGTACCTAAAATGACAAAAAGGAACGATTTAGGGCAATATTTGATCAAATAATCTTGACTTTGGCCTTAAATGACCCCCCAAAAGCGGTACACTTTTCGCTTCATAAAATACCCTTACAATTAAGATTTGCTTGTCCTCGAGCAAATGCGCTTTTATTCTAATCAAAATACAAGTTAGGGGTCATTTAACACTAATATAAAAGTAATTGCAATAAATAATCATTCCACTTCAACCAAAAACAAGCTCGGAAATTATAAACTAACACCTCACAAATAGTGTTTAGATACTCACATCTCTCGGGTGTAATAAAGTAAATATCACAATAAGGAAATGGAAAACATCTCTCACTACCTATCATAGCAAATAGATTACCATAGGCTTGGGAAAGGATCAAACCTCCACCACTTGGCATAAGCACCTAGGATAAACTATCAAAGAGGTCTTTTAAAGGGTTGTAACGTGAGGTGTAGGGATATGGTAAACACGGTTTTGTTGGATAAAGGCAATATTTACTAGTGGCGAGTTAATCATCTTGGTTAATTACATATACAATGTGGCGTTGCGAAGCCAAGACTCGACTCGACTTAAGCTAATCAAAAACTAACAAAACATAAAGCAAACATAAAATGAAACGGGATGGTAGTCCGTATGTTTTTTCTTTTTTCTCTTTTTTCTTTTCCTTTTTTTTTTTTTTTTTTTTTTTTTGCATACACTCTTACCCTACCATCAAAAATAATACATCATAGGGAATTTGCATTCCCCTTACACTTAAACTTTTACATACTTTACAATCAACTATTCTAATGACTCGAATCAAGATAATCAAAACACTTGGAGTACCTTTTAAGATTAACGCACATATGGGGGTAATATATGATGTTCTTCCCCAATACTCCATAACACTAGTACTTTACCCATGAGTCCCAATCGTCCCAAAACAATATGTACAAAATATGACTCGACTTAGCAACCATGTAATCAATTAGACAATTAACTAAGGGTTTAAACATGTAACATTAATACACTAAAGATGAGTGCATACACGGAAGGCTAAGGCGATTTGGTTGTACATTTGGGGTGGATTGTAAACAAATTCTTCCTTTAAGTAAAATACTTAAAGTTAGAAACGAAAAAGATAGGCTCGGAGGGGTGTACTAGAGGTATCGTGTACTAAAAATGAGTACAACGCAAAGGTGTGGGAAAAATTAATTGACTTTACTAGTCAAGTAATTATGACTTTATTGGTCAAGTAATTACGATACGGGTTTAACACAAGAGTTACCCTAATTCCTCTTATCATGTAGTAAATCCTACTACACGAATGTAGTCTCACTAGCGGTTTCGGGATGTATCACTAACGCAAGTTCTAGAATCTAAGTACTACCGGTACACTCATAAGCTTTAAGGCTTCTCCTAACAAGTCTAGGGGCGAACCTCACTTAGTAGAAGGCCGGTACGAGTCTTTGACGCCCCAACTAACGGATGCTAACTAGTGCACTTCTTGGATCGCTGACGCGTTACTTGCATAACGGATGGTCACCAAGTCATACACTAGCGCTTGCGCGTTAGCTAATTAATCTAATACTCGGATGGTCACTACCTTTTTTGACAAAATTTTTGAGTGGTACAGTTTTTTGTGCTAGTCATACAACTCCTATCCATGAGATGCTCATTAAGGCTAAAGCTTCACTCCTAAATGTTGTAAAAAATTTTAAATTTGGCGCTAAAATTGCCCTAACAAGTATTTCTCTTAGTTTTATTACACACCTACTATTGAACAAACAAACTCAAGTGCAATTGTATTTTCTAAGGTATCATCATTTACCCTCCCCTTACACTTAGGCTGAACATTGTCCCCAATGTTCAATAAAAAGGATGTAAAAGTAATGAAGGTAAAATAATGAAAACAAATACTCCCCTGATTCGTTCGGTGTGGATAAATGGATAACATAGTTAGATCCTCCTCCAAGAAAATGAACATTGAAAGCTTCTCTCCAGAAATATAAATCATCTTCTTTTCCAATATAACCTGTTAAACCTAAGAAAACAATCATGGCAAACCTCGCGTAAAATTGGCGGCAATCTATATATATAAGGATATAATGCTTGTGGAATGAATGTTTGCAGATATCCTGGAATTTATAAAACTAAAGAATTAACAAAAACTTTAAGATTCCGTTAGAAAAACAAAACTTGCAAAATTTTTCAGATTTTTTTACACCTGACGCCGTCAGGTTATGATCCTGACGTCGTCAGAGTGTTCTGATAGAAATCTTATGTTAAGTTTTCGGAAAATTTCTGGAAAAACTCATGCCTTAACTCCTGGAAAATCCTGCAAAACATCATTATGACTCAATACAAGCATTTGACTCAAACAAATACAAATATACATGTTCATTTAATATTGTTGTAGTTCATGTCCAATTCCGTTCTTAAAAACAAATTTAGGTTTCCCTTACACTTATCTTTTGGGAAATACCTTTTTATGAAGTTAAGACAAACAACATGGTAAAGCATTTTCACAATTCATTATGAAACATGATCCACAAACAATAAAAATCAAGCATGCATACGGAAGCAAATAAAATTAAGCAAACAAACAAACAAACAAAACAAATAAAACAAATAAAACTTGGGTTGCCTCCCAAGAAGCGCTTTACTTTATTTACGAGTCTTGTAGCTAGACTCAAGGTCATGGGCTACGTTTTCTTATTCCGCAATAGGAATGCGGTTTTGAAACTTCTAATCACTCTTCCATCCCACTTGTATTCAGGGCCTAAAGCCAAACATCCCGAATACTTAATTTTGTTTCCTCTTTGGTTAACCTCACTAACCTCAAATGTTGGAATATTGTCGACATCTAAACCATCAATACCCTTGAACTTTTTGAACTTATGAGGCATCATGTACTTCACACACCCAGTTTCATTGGAAAATGTAACGGTACCTTCATCCTTATCATAAATTATGTTGGACATATTGATGAAGGGTTTTCCCAAAACTATCTCACCTAGATGCTGATCTATAATTCCCCACACATCTTCTAAGATCATGAAATCACATTGATAAATGAAATCCCCAATAAAAACGTGTAGACCTCTAGCAATACATGTGAAATTGCATAGTCAATTGGGGTTATAAGGGTCTTATCTAGGTTTCAGCTCATTGCTCATGATCCAATTATAATAGAGCCTAGACATGATATTCATTGGGGCTTGCAAATCAACATAGGTGTGCTCCCTAAACATATGACCAATCATTCATGGAACCTTCACATTAAAATAACCCCCCCCCCTTTTAATCCATGGGTTCTTTCAATGCTTAGCGGGACAAGGATATTTCAAAAGAAACTTATGGTGACTTAATTCCTCAAGAGTTGGTGAAGAGTTTTGAAATACTTCTAAATCATCCCTAGACCCCATTGTGTTACTGTTGTTAAGGATGGTATTATTTTTACAATGGTCTATTTTTAGCCCCCTTTCTTTTTTAATTAACTCATTAAGCTCATTAAACCCCTTAATTTCTCTTTCCATTCGGTTGTGTTGTAAAAACCTTTTTTCAATTTCCAAACGTCGGCTTTTAGTATCCATAATGACACACTTTTTACGAATAAAGACACAAAGAAGAAGATAGACTAAAGAAACCAATAAAAATAAAATAAAAATCTTACTAGAAAGGAATCTAGCAAGTATACCTAATAAAAAGAAATTTTAACCTAGACAATAACTATTCCCCGGGCTACGGCGCCAAAAACTTGATATGCATGGAATTGCACCCTCGCAAAAAGGTTTTACCTCTCAAGGGATCTTGAGAAGCTTGTAATCCCCACCAGGCAGTGTACCTGACCGTTGTAGTATAGTATAGTGACAAGTACTGGGGGATTGATCGTTCAACTCAAAGAATAGTGTTCGCTAGGGTTAAAACTCACTAAAACTAGGTCTAGAGGTGAGGAATGATTCTTTTTGTATTTTTATATATTAAATTAAAGCAAGTAAAATCTCGGTTTTGGAAGGAGTGGGTGGAATTAGTTGCTAATCAACTAACCCAAATAACTAAATATGCAATCAAAATAGAATAAACTAAACTTAAATAATTGTGGTGAAAACAATAATGAGAGAAAATGTGTTTACTTAGATTTCATTACTCCCTAGCTATCTTTTACAGGTTGATTAGTTTGTTACAATTGCATGGATGATGGGTTTTATTCCTTAATACCATTCGTAGGTCCGTGTACGATCTTCCCAAACTCTATAAGCTTCTACCTCTTCCTATGTCGAGCCGACTACTAGCTCCTAACATGGCCTCATTAGTAGTTACCTACGCATTAAATACAACCAATATATCATAGTACACCTCAGATCATGTTTCTTAAGATGTTCAAGCAAGTTACCAATTGGAAGTCTGCTAATTTTCTTAAGCCTAACATCGAATTCATTCATCCAAAATAACTATAAACAAACAGCCAACCCATAATCAATATCTAAATTTCATTACATCTAAGCAAACACAAAGAAAACCTAGCCTAGCATGTTAAAGAGAAAACAAGAGTAAGATATAATCAAACAACACATAGACATATTGAATTATTTGATAAGATACTTATCTTCAATTAAGCATGGATGAAACAAAGGGTTGAAACCCTTAAAATATCTGTAAATTTTGTCTTGGGTTTACTCCCTTCAAAGTTGCACACAATTAATGAAAACTAGAAAACTATATATATAGATTTTGTATCCTGACAACGTCAAGAGATAGGAGTGACGCCGTCAACTCGCCGCCAAAATAAACTCGTATTGCCTAGATCTACTTCTGACGCCGTCACTCTTTATGGACTCTGGGCCGTCTCTCTTTGGGTTTACTTGTGACGGCCTTGGCATCTTAATACGTGACGCCGTCACGAGCTCTTCAAAAAACATTCTGGCGCGTCACGTGTAATTGATTTATCCACCTCTTTGTCAAGTCATGACGCCGTCACTAGCAACATGTGACGCCGTCAAGTGCAATTTCCAGCATGATTTGAGACTTTGTCATTTTTTTCACTTTTTCGCTCCAAAAACGTCCAAAATGCTACCTTTTGTAAAATTCCTCTCAAAAGTACCTAAATGACAAAAGGAACCATTTAGGGCAATATTTGATCAAATAATCTCGACTTTGGCCTTAAATGACCTCCCAAAAGCGGTACACTTTTCGCTTCATCAGTTATGATGCACTTTCTTTTAAACTGTGATGCAGTAGGATTTCAGTTGTCATGTATATGGCTGCATTAGGGTACCCATAGGTTTCCTTATGTGTCTAAATGTGTTTTTATTTCTTGGTTGTATGAACGATGCACCTTGGTTTTGCACAGTGATGTAGTAGCTCCTCACTTGTCGTGTATAAGGATACATTAGGCTTCGTGTAGGTTGTATTATGTGCGTAACTATGTTTGTAGGTTGGTTGATACAAGGATCTTCTATATGAACTAGAAAGTAGAACTTGAATTAGTGAATTTGTTATATTTATATTAAGTGCATCATTTAATTTAGAAAATAGCGCATCAATTGAATAAATCTATCTTGGTACTCACAGGTTTGCATGTTTGTAATAGATTGCATAGGAAACGTCACGTAAAGGGCGACGAGATGGGCAATATTCTAAATCATGAAGATTGAGTGAAGATCAACCTAATAAATGAAAGAATTCAAGTATCAATGAGAGAGGGTGTTGTCATTCGTAGAGGAATATTAATGTATATATCAAATACATCACAGTGTAAAAATCTGGTGCATAACATTGTATACATTCACTTAAATATATACTAGTATAATTTTTTGAATTACAACAGCCGAATCAGAAATAGTAACAGTATAATGCCTTAAATTTTGATGACTAACAGATATATGTGATGCAGTAACACAAACATTGTGATGCACTGAAATAACACTATGATGCACTGGACTTTGAATTGTGATGCAGTGACATTATAACTATGATACATTAGATATATAAACCAACACAGTGATGCACTAGGAATAACACTGTGATGGACAATAATTTCATAGAGATGCACTAGAAATAAAACTATTATGCACTAAACAAAATGAACACAAAAGATATCATAAAACTAAGATAATCATGCATTGATTATCCGTATGCTATACCTTTTATCTTACAATTGAATCAATGTTATGTAAGGAATATGTTTCTGTACAGAATAACTTGTCACAACTCGTAAATTCTGGTCTTTTCCTGAACTTTCACATTTACTATTCATTGGTTACTATTCATCGATCACTATTCATCATTTTACTATTCATCTTTTTCGGAGTCAGTTTGATATTCTGAGAAGCGTTTTAAAATTTTACTATTCATAAAACACTATTCACCTCCGGAGAAAATTTGTCATTTATACGTGGGTTGCGTCATTTTTGTAAACGTACGATTATCAACCTAATAAACGTTATCTTATGAACTATTATTTTGAATAATTGATCCGACAATCCCAACTATGGTCCTAACATATTTTTATACTCATAATAATAATATAAAAATTATATTATTAATTTACCCAGTGTTTTCAAATCAACTGTTACGTTTTCCGGTCAAAGCTTATAACTCCGTCGGTTTGCTTTATTTCAACCCGATCATTATTTTAACTTCCAATTCTCATCAAGAATATTATTTTACAATTTTTACAACTCTATTATATTTTATTTTATCTCGTTACAATTTATTTTAGTTAACTCGGTACCCGGTATCACCTAAAACTAATAATATCTAACATTATACACCAAAAGTCCACCAAAATCATCCAATCCCATCCACCCTTTGAAAATGCCGCCCCCCCCCCCCCTAAGTCTCCATAATTTATGGATCTTGTCTTTTAAAAATATCTACAACTAATTCTTTACTTCATTTTCTCATTCATACATTTTTATTAATCAACACCAACTAGCAAACTCTCTCTTTTCTTTCCTTTGGTGTGGTGATCGGCCAAGAAGAGAACAACAAGAAGAAACCATTAATTTTCCAAGATCAAGTGTTAATCAAGCTCCTTTAGTGATCCTTGTTAGGGTTTTGTGATAAAACTCTAGTTTTCTTTACATCATCATCTTCAAAACTCATCCAATCATCAAGTAAGCTTCAAGATCACTTGTTGATCTTTCCATACTTTCATTTTTTTAGTTTCATGTTGTTTATTCAAGATCTACATGCATATGTTAGTTATACCACTCATTTATATATATATGTAACTTTTGATCCCTAGAAATGGATTATAGTTAGATCCTTGTTAGATCCACTTGATTTATGATGTTTAGGAACCCATGACACCCTAAGAAGGTGTATGGTAGGATTAGACTAGTTTTGTGGTGATTGAAAGTGGTTTGGTTGGATTAGAAACTAGATTGGAACACTAGAAATGATTTTTGAAACTATATTTGTACCTACTGTCCTTATTTTGAAATCATGGGAAAATCAGTAGGTGGTGGGTAATTTTTGAACAAAGATTTAGAAAATACTTTCAAAAACGAAACTTTTGGCGAAAGAACGGATTAAAACGAGTTAATAACGAAGGAGATATGATTTTCCGAAATTAACGACGAAAACTATTTTCTGAAAAACTGCATGCTGTTGGACGATTTTCGTTGGACAAATAGAGGCGTTAAACGTAACCTAGTGGAGCCGAGCTATCAAAAATATATTAGTATATACTAAAACGAATCCGTGGATATAAAGAACGAGGAAAATGAACTTAAAGCGACCAAGTTATACATGTTTTAAAATCGTCAAAACTATATATATATTTAGTCACTACTAGAAAATAATAACTTACGCACTAAATGGTATATTTTCTAGAAATGGTACTAAGGACTATATTTTTAACAAATGAATACGTACGACCCAAGAGAATATTTATACGACTTAACGACGTTATTCTAAGGTTTTCAAAACGAGGAATATAACACTAACGTTTTTATATACGATATATTACGACAAGTTTTTATAAGCCTAGTTGGACTTATTTTCCTATGTATGGAAAATACTTTACTTTGACAATAACAATTATTTCCAAGTTACGAGTGGTATAGGTATCATGTGCATGTGCATTCATTACATCCTTTCATGATCTAAGTAGATCACTATCATTCATTAGGTTGCGGTTTGAGATCGAACCTCATTTCTGTGTATCCATTTCTGTCATCGTAGCTATTCGCACCAGGTGAGTCATAGCCCCTATTCTTTTAAATTGTTTTGTTAACGTTTTGGGGGAGAATACATGCTCGTTTTTACATAAATTACTACTTGACTCTTTGAACTCTTTTGACTTATAACTTGTTTGGAACTATTGAACTTGTTTTGACCTTTTGAACTTGACTTGACCTTTGAAATTGACTTAAACTTTTGAACTTAATGCACCGTACGTGTTATAACCTAAAGTCTCCCCTGTCGACGGAGCAGCATTATCAAGTCTCCCATGTTCGGAGCAACATAAAATCTCCCCTGTCTACGGAGTAACTTTGATTTATTACTATATAATAGTTTGTGAAAGATGTACCGTACGTGCATCAGCAATTGTTAGTCTCCTGCTGGTTTGCCGTTCGCACTCCAGTTTATACGTACCGTTCGTGCGGCCTCCTTGTGTGGGGCAGTAAGTAGTATGGATAGCGCTATTAGAGGTCGGCCAACCTCTCGTTCCCCTGTCTACGGAACGCATATTATTTATTTTAGGAGCCTTGCCACTTACTTTATTATATACTATGATTTCCATATTGTGAACTATATTGACCACATGTGCTTGACTATCAGACATATAACTTTTGGCAGTGGGTTGTGAACACACAGGTTACAAGTCTCTTATGGCGGGACTTGTAACTGAGTGGATTTACGATGCCTTTGCTGTGTGAACACTTTCTATAAACTTTATTTGTTAAACAACTCTATGAACTCACCAACCTCGTGTTGACACTTTAGCATGTATTTTCAGGTTTTAACTTATGGCACGCTACAGGAGGTTTTGGCAGGGCATGGCATGGTCATAGAAGACTCTGATTATTTATATGGGGACCGTTTTAAACTACTTTTAAGGGCCTACTTCCTCACTACTTTTAACGATGTAAATTCAATATTTTGATTAAACGATTTTATTCTAAATAATTAAAGTGAAAACCATTTTTGAACTAGTGTTGTGTTACCGATTGAGTTACACCCCAGCTACACGTATGCTTCCGCTGGACCCGATCTTGGGGGTGTGACATAACTCAACACCAAACTTATTCGTAAAAAAGGAAAAAAAAATATAGAAAATAAAATATTCATTGAAACATCATTTGCGGGTAGATTCTCTCAAACTAGCTCTTTTAGGCGGAGCTTGTTTCTTGGGTTTCTTGGATGCTAGAAATATCTATTTACAGGTCCTGGAGTTATGGTATCCCTTCTCTCCACATACACCACACATCCTTCTCTTGGAAAGTTATTTGGTAGATACTTCGGCTCTTGGCTTCATCCTTGAAAACTAACCAGATCCTTTAGTTTTACTAACACCTGGATTATGTATTGTAAGATTATCTGTCTCATTGACAACAAGCATCATAGTCTAACTCGAACAGTTTCAACATCTGTAACTCAAACATTTTCAACATATATAAGTTGAACACAAAATCAATGACCTTTGAACTAATGCATTGTAATCTTTTATCTAGTTTATCACACCTATAAAATCACTGTTGTGATTTACAAACTCAAAATCACAAACATTTGTACTACTATATCATAGTCTTATATATAGTGCACCACACCTATAAAGTACATGACACCTACAAAATAATTGTTGTGATCTATATACTCAAAATAAAATACATGTGTACTAATGCATCATAATCTTATATCTAGTAAATCACGCCTCTAAGATTATTGATGTGAATTACAAACTTAAAATCAAAAAGTTTTGTACTAATGCATCATAGTATTATATCTAGTGCATCACGCATATTAAATCATTGTTGTAATTTACAAACTCAAATATAATTTTCAAAACAACATCAAAAGTAAGCATGGATTATCCAAAAAATGAAAACCTTATAACTGGTGCATAATAGACTTATATCTAGTGCATCACACTCTTATAACCAAAAAATGAACTTATAAATATTTGAATTTCCACAAACGTATATCAACTGCATTAGTATTTTAGAATTGTTGTATCAAACATATAACTAAATATACACAAGTCTTTTTCTGATAAAACAACAAAACAACTAGCTGATAGATTTGTATTTGTCACAAACAAACATACCTACTACATCAAAAAAAATTCAGAAAAAAACTGCATCATACATACAATTACACAAACAAACACTTTCTACACATAACATAAGCAAAAAATAAGCTTTCAGATATATATTTGCTATCATTAACTCTTGACGAACTACACTTAATAGAGTTTAAATAATCAATCGACATCTTCAAAATAGCTGTTGAATTTGTTAACTTTGAGTTTGTTAGGAACGATGAATGATAGTTAATGGTGGGGAACAGTTGTAAAGATCAGGAGGTTAACGTGGTGAACGGTGGGAGAGTAAGGTGGTGTATCAATTGAGAAGAAGAGAAGGAATGTGTCTGCATCAAGTAAGAGAATGAGAAAGAATAGAATGGTTGAACGACTGAGGATAAAAGTGTTTTATATGGTTAGATGTAAATGGCGAAAATACCCCTGCAAGTATAACAAAAGGGGGAGGACTAATTGGGACACATGGCGGGCTGTGGTGGCTTCCTACTCTGTTTATTATAACACACTTTTTATTTTAACACAAACCTATATATATATATATATATATATATATATATATATATATATATATATATATATATATATATATATATATATATATATATATATATATATATCCCAACCTATATAATAGCCTGTTTCTATATGATGACATGGGAACTAAATTATTAAATTGAGGAGAGAGAAATGTCATGCTGGCAACCACGATGGCACTATTCTTTGACTCATTCACCCTCCATTCAATACGAAAACCACTTCCCTAAAAACTTTTGGATCTTGTTGTTTTATTTTCAATTTCAAATCAAGTAAATCCGTTTCACAAAAAATAAAGAAAACAATGATTTCTAGAGTAGTTATCATGTTTCGGTTATTTTATTCAGCCTATATCCGGCGAATTGCAATGGCGATTGAAATCCGGCTTCTATACGAAATTAGGTATGCGTAATGGTTTATTATTTTGAATATATTTCATGATGATTAATTTTCCTAATGTTTATGATGTTTATGATGGTTACTTATTTTGATATACGATGTTGTTCGATTTTCTGTTTCAAATGTTTTTATCATTGATTTGAAATTCAAATGGTATGGATTGTTTTTAAAATAAGAAAGTAACAAGAAATCCGGAAATATGATGTTGATTACCCACGATTACAGCTATGTTTTTAAAATTTTAAATGTGATATATCACTACCTTAATTATAGCATAGTAACAACCGATCATGTATGTTAACCCTAATCCCATTTGTATATAAATGCAGCACCCATTCATTTGCAAGACACAACAACTGCTTCTTTCTACACCACCAAAGGTTCATACTTTCAGCCTACTATTTTTGTTACTAAAATTTTAATTGAATTATATTTGATGATTGTTGTGATATGATAATGAAATTATACAGAATGCGTTTATGAAATTATATATTTTTAGTGATCATGATGATGAAATGATATATTCATATTTTTGTTCTGTAGTATACAATATGTCCATAGTGTTCACCCCTTTGTGTGATGTTGATCCTGTGTCTGAGAGAATCAAAGTGAAAGCCAGATGTGTGAGCATATGGCGTTCTCATGCTCCCGTCAAACCTACGCCGGTTTGGAGTTTGGACTGTGTGATTCAGAATGAGCAGGTTATATAGCCTGCAACTGTAACTTTGTTTTGAGTTTATTAATTTAATTTGAATGATTCATGTTTTTAATTCGAATGATGTTTAAATGTAACAGGGAAACAGAATCCAATGTACTATTAGGAAAGATGATATGCCCAAGTATGAGGGACTGCTGCAAGAGGGTGTGTGCTATAGGATTAGCAATTTTAGCTTGGGAGAAAATAGGGGTAAATACCCTTTCCTCAAGCATAAGTACAAGATCGTGTTTTACAAAAACACAGCTTTGACTCGCATAGACTCCTTTGACCAGAATAACAAGGGATTCAAGTTTGAAGCATTCACTGATTTTGTTCCTGGACGCATCAATGAATCTGACACAGTTGGTATGCGACTTATGCTTTACTTTGTTTTTTAAATATACTTGCTTTTACTTATTGTAATGCATTAATGTTATATTGTTACAAAGATCACAATGGCTTAAGACGTTATAAAATAACTTATGGGGTGTTTTTTTTAACAGTGTATTTTTTTGGATATAATATTATGTGGTTTAGGGTTTATGTTCCAAAAACTATTAATATAACAATTATATCATACACGTAGATATCATTGGCACGATTGTGTCACTTGGGGATTTAATACCATTTAACAATCATGATATGACCAGCAGACGCAGAATCTTACAGCTTGAGGATGTCGAGTAAGCTTATTTACTGTTTCGTTTAATTTAAACGATTTCATCATTCTTATGTCGAATAATTCATAAAATTTGTTGTCTGTTATGCAGAGGTAACCAAATGGAATGCTGTTTTTTCGATGGAGTGGCTGATAAGTTTAATCAATGTGCATCTAAGAGGGAATCTTCAGGGCATGTTGTTGTAATCATTCAATTAGGGAAAGTGAAATACTGGAACGGTATGCAAGAATACTACTTCTGTGTTGTATCTGTCTGATATAAGTATTTACGTTTTATATAATTTTTTTCATTTTTTTACAAATACTAGGTAAACCATCTGTTGGCATGCATCTGTATTCCAGCAAGATCTATGTGAATGAAGACCTTCCAGAAGTTACGACATTCAAGCAAAGGTAGTTAACTTTATAATTGTTTTCGAAAATTAACCTAACTTCACATAACATACATTAACGTTGTATGTTATTACAGATACAATAAGAAGGACGGTCAAGACAAGAACGATTTCAAGATTGCTTTGTTCTCTCCAACAACTTATGTTTTGACTCCTGAAAACTTTTTCAAGGGCGCGACCAAGAAAATTGTTGGTGCCATCCGTGATTCGTATGATGTACTTATTTGCTGTTTTCAATTACAGTATATGTTTTTCAAAATATAAATTTCATGTTTTATAATATCTAAGTCTTATTCCTTTATAATCGTAACACATAAATATCAGGAATACACATGTGTCATCTATGCTAAAGTGCATAAAATTCATAAGGAATACGGCTGGTATTATCCTGCGTGTAAGAAATGTAGCAAGAGGGCTACTCTGTCTGATGCATTTGCTTCAGGGTCTAAAGCTTCCGGATCTGGGAGTCGTAGAAAATTCTGGAAATGTGATACCCATGGTGCATTGAATGGTGTGGTTTACAGGTTTGTGTTTACATTAATGGCATTTTCCATACAATATAGTTCTATACAATTTAACTATAAACACACTTTCAAATTTTAGGTACAAGATCATTGTGCGTGTTATTGATGAATCTGGATCTGCCTCGCTGGTCCTTTTTGATAATATGGTCCACAAACTTCTCAATGATCCACCATGTTGGGAGTTGATGGAAAAGTACCATCACGCTGGGGAGGATGTGTTTCCGTCAGAGATTGATGTGATTGTTGGAAAGAAAATGTTGTTCAAATTTTCATATACTGAATTTAACATCACCAACAATAATCATGTTTACCAAGTCAAGATGCTATCTGATGACCGTGAAATGATTAGTGTTTTTAAGGAAGGGTTTTTCTCGCTTGAGGTGTGACATTGTTTTCCAAATATTTTAATCCGTTTGGATGAATTACAATAATTGATTATGTCGTTGCCTATTGGTTATTTAATACGTTTTTTAACTGATGTAGAATGAAGAGGATCAAGAGCTTGATAAGCAGGCAAAAGATGTTGCAGCACTATCTGGTCCTGATAGTGATAATGTATGTTTAATTTCGTGCTCGTCTCTTTTACCGTATAAGAATCATGTTCCACCAACCCCAAGTCTCATTTCTGTTTTATATAAATAATGTTAAACAGGTTGATCGGAGTGAGTTTGTGACACCGGAAACCGTCAAGTGGGCTGGAAAGATGTCTGAGGGTATGTTTGGTTATTCTGATGATATAAAGGCTTTGAAGGCTAGAAACGGAGGTTCCGCTAGTAATGGTAGTTCTGGTAGCAGAAAACGTAACATCATTGACTTGGACGAGTTTAATGAAGAAGAATACGATGCTAAGCGAGCAAAGCAGCCAGATGGAGCAAATCATCCAGAGGTTCAAGTTAAGATTGAAAAGGAGTAATCCCTTTTCATACGCTATATATCATTCCCATCACATTCAAAGTTTATGTTTTGTTTGTCGTTTTGTTTTGAATAATTTGGGATAAGACATTATGTTTTGAATAATTTGGGATAAGACATTATTTAAGAAAGTTTTACACAAACTTAGATGAGTTGGAATTTATTTGTTACGTTATGTATTTTGGTTTTAGTTGTTTAAGAACAATCAACAATTTGTATTCAAATAAGTTTTTAGATTTTTTGTTGTGATTTATATTAGATGTATAAATTTAAATTGCAAATATCTTAAGTTATATTAAATAATATATCAAAACTAGCCCGCCCATCGGGCGGGTCGTTAATCTAGTGTGTGTGTGTATATATATATATATATATATATATATATATATATATATATATATTCTTTTTTGATTTTTGTAATTAAGGTTTTACTTCCCTATAAATACAACACATCATTTACAAATATTTTCACACTTATCATTCTCACACTTAACATATTTACACACAATTATGGCTTGTAAACTTCCACATTCCATCGAAGAACTGCAACGATATATCAAAAAAGAAACCGAGAAAGGTGACACGGATCGCCAAAATGCTATTGTGGAAGTCATCAAGAAGTTTGAGCTTGCGAAACAACTGAAATGACGATTTAGAGAACGCTACGCAGTGTGCACATAAATCTCAGAAGATAGGAAATTTGTGATCGACCAGTTCTTGTACGATATCGTAAAGACGATGCTGTTGTTGAATCGTTGTGGGTTTGTGTCAACCAGATACATTCCCAAATCTCCAACAAGATCCGTTGGAATTTTGAAGAAAATGTGAAAGCTGCTATGGTTGAACAACAACAACAACAACAACAATTTGTGCAAGGTACATCAAGTTCATCTGCACCAAGAGTTGTTGAGCAACAATAACAGCTGCCTTATCTGGATCACTTTCAGCTAAGTTTTGAGGTAAATGTGGCAGCTGATGATGGCGGCTGGAACTCTAACAAGGAGCGGGAGCTGAGCAGGTTGGAAGCTCAGTTAGAAGCAGAGCAGTTTATGAGTTACTCTGCGTAAGACGACGGTTACGACTCCAACAACTCTGAAACATGGGATCACTCATTACGTTTATGTTTATGTGATTTTTAATTTAGTATCGTTTTTATTTTATGTTTATGTAATGTTTAAGTATTTCTGTTGAGTATGTTTCTTTTAAATAAATTCATTTCCTTAAAAAAAATATTACAATACGGTACGAAAACAAATCATACAACACCGTTAAGTATTTCATACAAGCGGGATATATTTAAAATTCATATTCAAATACGAGCGGGATATATTTAAAATTCAAATTCAAATACGAGCGGGATATATTTAAAATTCAAATTTTAATAATATAGTATTTGAATGTTTAATGAATCAAATTGTTGAAGGTAGAATTTGTAAATTGTTATTTAAAAAAAAGGTGGGTCTCTGAAAGTGGTGTTATTGGGTGTTATGATTTCCAGATTTTTTTTGTTTTATGTTATTTGGTTTTGAGATGATGTGACGCTGACGTGGCGCTGAGTTATGTGATAACTTGAGTTATCACTCCCCATGCTCATAGACATCAAACAAGTGAACATGAAAAATGAATCTGAATACTCATAATTAAGCATCTTACTTTCTTAATAATGAAAGAAACGTACTTATTCCAAAACCAAAGGACCACTTTTATAAATCCACAACTCACTCATGATGTTTCACACCCACCAAACACGCTCACACATTTTATCACTATATATAACGAGTACTAGTTTCTTGCATGTTCAAAGCACATAGCAACTGCTCATTTTTCAACCACCGTAGAAGAGGACGTAAGAAAATGGCCGAAAAGAGTAAGGTTTTGATCATTGGAGGAACGGGTTACATTGGAAAATTCATTGTTGAAGCTGGTGCAAAGTCTGGGCATCCTACTTTTCTTCTAGTTAGAGAAGCTACGCTTTCTGATCCTGCCAAAGCGCCTTTGATCGAATCGTTTAAGAAATCTGGCGTTACTTTAATCATTGTAAGTGATTCTTATACTCCCCCGCCCTTAAATTAGTCTTCATTTTCTATTTTGGTTTCTCTTACGGGGTGTTTGTTTCGGCTTATATAGCCGGCTTATGGCTTATTTAGTTTTTGACTTATTTTTCATAAGCTCATCTTTTGTGGCTTATTTTGAAACTTTTCAGCTTATATAAGTTTATTATGTCACGATATAATAAACTTATATAAGCCGAAAAGTTTCAATATAAGCCAAAAAAAAGTGAGCTTACGAAACATAAGCCCAAAACCAAATAAGCCATAAGCCGAAACAAACACCCTCTTAAAATAAAATAAAAATTCGTATTTAAATTTTAACCGATCAAAATAATTTTCAGCGATCAACATAAAATTTTATTGGCGCAAAAGTCTTTTTCTTTTATTTTTTTCCGAGGTTGAAAAAAGTGCTAGTCGTTAGGTGAGCGGCTGGGTATCGCCTAATGATTAATCGGATAATCAAGGGATTAACTATATTGGATTTTCAATAAATAAAATTCTAATTTTAGAAATTTATGTATAAAATAAACATCATGCTTCAAAGTTTAAATACTTCAAACTTCAGAGTTTAAAGTTATAAACGAATACACGTGTATAATGACGGTTTATTATAGAAAATAATTATACCTATGACGTTTACGGAAACTATTAATTGTTTGAAAACTATTACGTAAATATAAGTCTTCTTATGTAAGTGTTAATTATTTAAAGAGTATTTTGAAAAATTAACTTTACACATTTTTAAGAAATTTTAAGCTTTCAACAATAGATAAATCTTTTATATAATAAAAGAATTATATCATTTTGGAGTGTTTTTACAAAACTCTTCTCATCGAAAAAAAATTAGACCAATAGGAGAGCTCGATTTTGCCACGTTGTCAAAATCAAGCAACATGATTGACCAATAGAAAATCAAAATTGAATTGATTTTTGTCAAACTTTAATAAATTTGGTGGAGAAATTTTGTTAAGAAAAAAACACATAAATATATTTGTGTTAAATTTATGAAAACAAAAACTTAAAAAAAAATGAAGTAATTAATAAAACTTTAGTGATTGAATTTTACAAAAATTATATAGAGTTAAGTGTAAAATTACAAGTTTTCATATTTTTTAATAATTTTAGAAAAATTACAAATAACCCTTTACATTTTATACTCCTATACTTTATAAGATAAACTTTGTTTAAAATTAAATAATTATTAGTATTAATTTCAGACTTTCATCTATTAAAATTATAAAATTTTATAAATATACGAATTAGTTTTAATATACGTTAAATATTTTTTAAAACTAGTATTCATTTTAGACTTTCATCCATTAAAATATTTTTTTACTACATATATTAAGTAAGGACTCATTTTATTTTATTTGAAAAGTTTAATTTATGCGTACACGGGCTTGAATATTAAATACGGCTAAACTATTATTAACGGTGTGGAAAACTAGAAGGGGGGTTGAATAGTTTACCGCTTTTTAACTTGATTATCTTTTAAAACTTTACGTTTGTTTAAAGATATAAACTCAAATTACTTGTTTGATTCTTTGAAAAGCTTTACGTGTAGTTAACAATTCTAATTAAAGACAATATGTAATAAGCAAAGACAAAGAAAGAAACGATCAAACCACAACACGATTGTTTATCGTGGTTCGGCTACAAGGACTCTTTTTCCTTGCCCTACATCCACGCCCCGAGTTTCCAACTCGAGATTTATAAGCACTAATCAACAAGCTCCTTTCCCGGTGGAGAAACCTTTACAACGTCGCTTACACTTTTACCGACACTAAGCTAGATGTCGAGTTCTTTTACAAAGGTACAACCACTCCCAACGTCGCTTACACTTTTACCGACACTAAGCTAGATGTCGAGTTCTTTTACAAGGGTACAACCACTCCCGTCACACTTTGTATTTTGAGGCCTAAAATACTAACCGATCACTTCTACACACAATACAAATGAAGTATAAACTACCAAAGTTTATACATAACAAAGCTAACAAGTTTTGCAACTTTTGAGTTGAAACTTGTAACTTCTTGGATGAACTTGTGAACACCCTTGCTACATAAGAGGATCACACAAGTCAAATGTTATTGAGTTAGTTGAAAGAATATGTGAAATATATGTCCTAAAGTGATGAGTGAAAATTAACAAGTGGCTTGGTATTTATAGCAAAACAAACAGTAGGTCTGGCGGATACGGCGGAACCCTCTGATGGGTTCCACCCGTGTACCCCCAGGGTTCCGCCAGGCTTGCAGTTGGTTTTGAAATAAATCATTCAAACCAACCAAAGTCACATCAAATAAAAATTAGTCAAACACAAACTTGTGCAAGAAGACTTATGGTTAGTCAAACACACAATCTTTCCTTAAATGTATATTGACAAACTTACCATAAATGTGATGTGACATGACACTTTCTAAATAAAGAAATAAAAACAATGTTTTGCTTAAAAAGAAATGTAAACCTAGTTATACAAGACTTAAAACTAAAGTGATGTTATTACTATAAACTAAAGTTCATATTTTGTCATTAACAAAACTTAGCAAAGATCGTAAAATATAAATAACGTTTTTAGGCGATATTTGTATTAACAATCTCCCCCTTTTTGTTGATGACAAAACGTAAACTTTATGTGATATGCAAGAGTTAGAAAGAAGAAAAAAAATGAGAACAAGCTTAATATAAAATTCTCCCCCTTTTTGTCGAAACAAAAAGAAGAGTAGCGAAGTGGAATTATGCATGAGCTCCCCCTTGGACAATACTCCCCCTAAATGGAGTGCCAAGATAGGAGACATGGATTTTGAACCTACAAAGAAAATGTTAGTTGCCTCATATGACAAGTGTAGAACTAGTCATGAAATCTCTTGTTGTCTAAACACAAATAAGATTTACGAAGCGGATTAGTTCAATTCTCATGCTCCCCCTTGAATAATACTTCCCTAACTCGGAGTATCAAGGAAGGGAAACATGGATTATGATCCCACAAAGAGAGTTAGTTTCTAAAACACAAGATATGCAAGTTACCATAACAAGGTATAGTGCAATCACAATACTTAAATGGTCAACAAACAAAGCATATCTCATAGTAGGATAAAATTCAATTCATGTAAAATTTGACTTTAAGAAAGTCAAAGACAAGAAATTTGAAAGATAACATCCTACTTCTAAAAGTAAAAAAGAAAAATAAAAAGAAACTAAGAACATAAAATCCTACATCTATAAAAGAAAACCATCATTTTCCTTAATGAGAAACATTTTCCAAAAACAAGGCTAAGGTTGTTTAGGGATGAAAATGGGCGTTGGAGGGTGTAGAGGATTTTGAATGTTGTGTAGGTGAAAACGGTTTTGGTTTATTGGTTTTAATGGGAAACATTTTCCAAAAGAAACGGTTTTGTTTCATTTTGGAGACTTTAAACTTGAGGTGGGTGAGACAAGGATTGTAGATGGTCCAAAATGTGGTTTAGGATAAACCTCATTTCTTCGGATAACTCGCGAATTTCTATTCAACACCTTTCACTAATGTGAGCGGTTCTTTCGCAATGTCCGCAATCATGGCGGGGAAAGTTTGGTGGAAGAGAGGTTTGATTTGTTGGTGGTGGATGGTTTGAACTTGAAGGAGAAAATGCGGATGGTTGAGAGGTGTTTTTGGTTCCTTCACTAGATGGTGTAACGTTGTTTGTAAAACCATAATATGGTTGATTTGAGAGTCAACCATACGTTTAAAGGCATGAAGGTGGTTTAAATGAGTGTCAATCTCATAATTAAGGTTTGGGGATTTTTCCCATATGGATGCTTCTATTTTCTTATACGAAGGAAATAGAGATTCAAAGTGTTGGGGATGCTCTTGTGGTAGTGGTTGTTGTGGTTTAGGTGGTTCTTGTTGTGGTTGTGGTTGTTCTTGTTGTGGTTGTTGGTTTTGAACAAAATGACGGAAGCTTGGTTCTCCGGAAGGATTACCATGAAGGTCTTTGTAAATGGGGTGAAACACAAAAGATTGTAGGTGTCTATGACCTTGATCATTTGGAAAAATTGATGGTCTAGCATAACGGTAAGCCAACCGTTCTACTAATGATGGTTGATGGGGTGCATCATCTAATTGCTCACTAGGTTGTTGTTGGGTTTCCATTTGAGCAATGGTGTCAAAGAGTGACAAGGATGGAGGACTTGATGATTTAGGTGATAGGTCTTCTAAAGTGTCCAAATAGGGTAGTGGTGATGTTGGTGGTGTATGGAAAAGTTCCATTGGTGTAAGTGTTGGTGATTGAGGTGATGGAGTTCTTGATGGTTGAGTTTGTTGAGAAGGTGATGTTGAATCACTTGAAGGTCTAGTTGGTGGCGGATTAGTGGCTATGTTGGTGTTGCAATATGTTGGAGAGGGTGTTGGAGTAGCAAGATTAAATAAATCTTGAATAGTGATCACATTAGTATTGCAAGGTGTTGAGGATGGTGTTGAGGTAGTAAGGTTAAGAAAATCTTGGATAGGTGAAGAAATGTCAAGTGATGCATCACTTGGTGCTGATGAGCTTGATTTGATGGTTTTGTTGAAGCAACAAGGTTTTACACTAGTCCTAGTGGCTTTTCGTGATGATTCGGATGAGGTGTTTGATTTAGTCATCTTAATTCTTTGGTTTGCTAGAATTTTCAGATTTGAAAGAAGTAATGGTGTTGGTGTGATTTGAAGTGTTGCAAAATTGTCAAATTTATAGAGTGGAAGAGATGTTGGAAGGGGTGTTTGGATTTGATATTTTACCATACAAATGTTGAGGTTTCTAATGATTTAGAAAATTTCCAAGAACATGTCAAATCATTGGATGTCAATCCAATGGAATTGGGTGGAGTGAAAGACCAACATATGCACTCAATACTTTGTGATCATGGGAAGTGATTTGGTTGAAAATGTTCCAATGGTTTGAAGGATCCTTTAAAAGGGTTCCTTGGGTTAGTTATGTTTGAATTTGAATTTTTGGCGGGAAATGACTTCCTAATTGTTCTAGTGAGTGAAAGTGATCCTAATATGTTTATTGGAAGTAAGGGAAGATGTTTCTCACTAAAGATAATGATTTGACACTTTACAAATTTTGAAATTTAGAAAAATGACAAAAATTTTCTGCAGGTGACTGGCGGAACCCTTTTTTGGGTTCCGTCTGGTCCGTTGGGCCATTTCTGGGTTGCCCAGAATTTATACTGGCGGAACCCATTTGTGGGTGCTACCAGATCCGCCAGACCTGAAAAACAAGGCAGTCCACTATTTTGACCCGCGAGATGATTTTCAAATTTTTCGAAAACTCATAAAAATGAAAATTTATTATATGTATGATTAGGAAATGCAAAAATTGGACATGTAGACATTCATATCATAGGACTTTGACCGGGGGCTAGCGAATTTTTCTATACTTCGTAAAATTATCATAAGCATGAAAATTCAATAATCATTTCAAACATCATCATTCATCACTAATAATGAGACTAACACATAGCCAACAATAGTCATAGTGCATAAACGAAAATAAAATGATAGACCCACACGAAACACATAGTTTAGCGTCTACAATGTTCTAAAAACTTAATAGTGCCAAACGCTCCCTAAGCTATCATCTCATAAGCTATCCAACTTCTTCTTCATCTTTCCAATGTACCTCGCCATGCACTTCCACATTCCTTTTGTTTGCTTGAATTCTTCGGACTCATTCTCCAAAGTGGGAAGTTGTTGAAGGTAATCAAGCGGAGCAAGCTTGGAGTTAGGAAGAGTTCCATCTTCGCTCATGTCGGATGATGATGATGATGGTGAAGGAGATCGAGTGCGTTTTCCCTTAACTTTGAAGACTCTCTTATCACTAAGAGGAACGAATATGTGGGGAACAAAAGAGTAGTCTAGGTTAATTCCCCTATTGTTTGAAGGAATGGGTGAGATGGCTCTAAAGAGGCGTGTGAGAAGCATTCCATAGGGAAGAGCGGTTGTTCCTACCACGGGTATGTCGGCCATTCTTTTGGCTAGGTAGTAGGCTAAGTTAAAGGGTTGACCAGTGGAAATGCTATAGAGCATGTAGCAAAGACACGTGTTGACGTGATCTCTATTTCCTATGGAACATATAACATTGGCTCTAAGAATTTCTTCCCATTTCTTAAATTGTGGTTTAAGCTCATTGAGCTCCATACCAAAAGGGTCCTTATCCACTAAATTCCACGAACGATTCTTCCTAGTGGTTGAGGTCCTAACAAAGAGATGCTCACGAATTGCTTCCTTATTAGCAAGAGGGTTGTTGTATGGATGATGAAGCTCAGTAGAATCAAGGCTTGAAAGGGGCCACTTATCCATGTAGAGACAAGTACCCGCATTTGGGACACCAAGAATGATGGCTAAGTCTTTTAAATCTAAGAAATTTGGTACTTGATTGGTTGTGAAGTTTAATGATATCTCACCAAAATCATTTGTGGAAAGGCTTATGGTTGCATAGAATTCTAAGATGAACCTAGGACAAATTGGCTCATCGATATCAAGGAGACAATCAAATTTGATTGCGGCAAAGTTTTGGCGAATGGATGTTCCTTCCAGAAAGGATGGATCAATGGTTCTACCTTCGTGAACATAGCGTTTTTCTAATGCCTTAAAGGTTTCTACTTGAACTTTGTTGAGACCTTTGGTCCTATGGTGTTTGGGCAAGTACTTAAGGGTTTCCTTGTGATCGGAGAAATTTGCGGGAGGCATGTTGATTCCTAGAAAACACAAAATTTTATGTTAACGACTTTTAACAATGTGGATGTTCTAATGTGTTCCTATATGCAAACAATGTGGAGACTTGGTTATCTTGACTCATTTTGATGCCTAAATTGTTTTGTTATGCAAATTTTGTTATAAAAACAAAAGATAACCAAAACGCTCCTAATTGAATGTGTCTTCAATTGAATGTACCCGAAAATACATATTAGTTATGTATCCCCTTTAGCATTCAAGAGACAATATGCAAGTGATGTTTCAATGACGTTTTTCATTTGTTTTAACAATGTGGTGAAGAGTTATGTCCTAGTTGTGGATGATAAATTTTGAAAGAGAATGCACTTGGTGTGTTTGGCAAATCAAAATAACAACAAAAAGGATACAATTCTTAACTAATGGAAGACATGATTGGTTAGCAACCAAGTTTTTCATGCATCAAAAAGTTCTATGCGTAAACCCTAAGATTCTAGTTAATGAATGTAAATGAAAATGTTATACTTGAATCAAAAATGCAATTATGATTAGAACACTTACAAAGTTGATTGGATTTGAAGAGGTTAGAGTGAAAGCCCTAAATTTCGTATGGTTATATGTTTTTGAGAGGGTGATGGCTGTTTGAAAAGTGAATGATTAAGTTAAGAGGGTGTTTGGTTTTGAATTTGAAATAAGACAAACTGCAGGTTCAGCGGATGTGGCGGAACCGAAAACTTGGTTCCGCCCGTTAAGGCTGAGGGTTCCGCCGGTTCAGCAGACAAACAAAGAAGATTTGTTATGATTATTGTGATCATATTCTAGTGTTCAAAACTAAGGATTTAGGTTTCATAAGTCCTAAACTAGGTCTAGAAAAGTTGAATGATCCTAATCCAAGAGGTTTTGAAAGAGTGTCTACCAATGTGGTTATTGTAATGGACGTTATTGGTTGAGATGTCAATGCTATGACGATGAATCTCACTATGTCATTCTAAGAGCATAATGGATTGGATTGACGCTGACGTTGACTCTTCCTTTGTTGAAATGAGGGATTCCGTTGTTGACGTGAGTTTGCTTGATCTCCAGGAGTTTGTTGACATGCTTTTTCGTCCAATGCCGTTTTGAGAGCTTTAAGCTTCTTTGAGAATCATTTGGTAAGAAAGCATAAAAGTGCAAGTACAACTTGTGCTTTTTCTCTTATCTTAATCACTGTCATAATTCAACTTGGTGTACACTTATGGTTTCTATTCCCGTTCCTTTGGGATACCATAATCCTTGTGTAGTATCTTATGACGTATCCAAACACTCTCTTCCAAAAGAGATGTTTTAGAACCTTTTCTAAAATTAGCACATAGATAAGCACCAAACATAATGTTGAATCTAATTGTTATGAGAACAAGTAGTCTTCCGAACATTTCTCTACGTTTAGTTTTACCTACGGATTTACTAATCTCATTCTTGATAAGTCATCAATAACTTAACCATTGAGAACAAGAGAGTAACTAGGAATGTCTTTAAATTAAAATCCCTTACTTTTGGGGCTTGCTTTTATTATCAAAAAGTATTTCAAATATTGACACTATAATCACTTGATTACTTTGAAAGATCTTTTTTTTTTCACTAGTTGTTTTACTCTAAATTCCAAAAACTGTTTTTGTTGAATTTGTTTAGACACAACTATGATCTATGAATCAAGTTTTATAACTTATGTCAATTTTACTTGATTCAATGTTTGACTCAAGGTGAGAAGATGTTATTTTGAACCTTTATCCTTAATGTTTTACACAACATACTTGTCTTGCCATCATTGGACTTTCGACTAAGTCATCATCTACCAAAGATGATATCTTAGAAGGAGGTGATCTCTCGTTAAATGTTATATTCAACGACTCCTCGACTCTTTGGGTTTCCTTACTTAAGACACTATGAACTTTATTCGTTTTGAAAAAGTCCAAGAGGTACAACATCATAAGACTAAGTGTCACATTTGATGTGTAAATCCTAGATGTTGAAAACTCATTTTCTTCCACACATCCTAATATATGCTAATGTGATTTATTTCACCTCGTGAGTTTTATGTGAAATTTTCATAAAAGAGTGGTTGAAGTAAAACACAATTTAAGACCCAAAGTATGGTGTTTAAGAATGTTGTTTTACAGAGGTTTGTTTTGCAAGCATCACAAAAGTGTTAGACATTTAATCACTTAGGAAATTCTTAGTTAGCTCACTTGTAAGCAAGAGTTGAGTGAGACTCACTCAAGAGTTTCTCGTGTTTATTTCTTGACGGTTAAAGAACCGAAACACCTTATATCTCCTACTAGTACTAATGACGAAATTCCTTGTCGCAGAGAATCTAATCTTAGTAATTACTAATAGCACATAAACACTTTAGGATACTACTAATAACACATAATGCTAGAAACAAGAAACAATCAAAGTCAAGTTGAAGTAATGCGCACCTTTTAAATTGCATAGAGATGCTATCAAGAGGATAAACACAAAGCGTAAAATCTTGGTTTGACGACACGCTTGGAGACTCAATTACTCATGTATCCAGGAAGGTTAGATAATCATATAAAAGCATAGAACATGATATTCTTAATCCTTTTATCATGAGTTTCTATTAGAGATTAAATTATCTATAAATCTCTCTTCTAGGTTTAACAAATTTTACTTGCTTTGTTTTACTAGTTGATGGTGCTTTTGAGTTAAATCCTAATCCGGTTTTATCTTTAAAAAACCTTTGACTCCTCAACAATCTTTCAAGAGATTTTGAGCTTTCATCAAATTTAGCTAACATTTTTCCTTTCTCATTTTGCTTTTTAATCTCATGTTTGTAATCTAGACATAATTTACATTCTAGATCAATTTCAACATTACTCTCAAGTCTAGACATTTTATCTTCTAACAAGATTTCCTTTTCAAAGTTATTCATAAAAGATTTTGAAGACTCATTGTTAAAGATAGTTTTTAGGTTCATGTTACCTAAAAGTTTAGACTCATTTTCTAATTTAGAAAATTCTAAGATAAATGTGTCAAAGCAAAAATGTTTGGTTTCAACATGTACCTTGCTTGTTGTTTCAATAAATTGACAATCACCCACCGGATCATTGTCTTCGTCTACATCCGTTTCATTCCATGATTCGCAAGCAAGTTCATCAAGACACACATACTCATCTTCACTTGTACCTTCATTTAAAACATTTAAACTAGTAGCACATGTATTAACTTCTACTAAGTGTCTATCTATTAGTTTTTCTAAAACTTCTAATTTATATGTAAGATCAAATTGATCATCTTTGACTTGACATATTTCTTGATGACGGTTTAATATATTTTTCCAAATATCATTAGCCGTTTGACACAAAAAGACTCTTTCATATTCGTTTCTCGGTAAAGCTTTATAAATTATTATTTTAGCTTTAGTGTTTTTGTCAAGTTTAGAATTAGTCATCTTGGTTTTCAAAACTTGTTATCGTTGGTTTGAAATCACCAATAGAAATAATTTGCCAGAGATCATGATCAATTGATTTTACATAGTTTTCAAATTTACTTTTCCATTTAAGGAAGTTTTCTTTTTCAAATAGCGGTGGGTTTTGAATAGGTTGCCCTTCTTTGAGATTTTCAAAATCCATGGATCGATCCAAGTTTTAAAATACAATATATTTTAAAGATCTTGAGTAACGTAGCTCCTGATGCCAATTGTGTAAAACTAGAAGGGGGGTTGAATAGTTTACCGCTTTTTAACTTGATTATCTTTTAAAACTTTACGTTTGTTTAAAGATATAAACTCAAATTACTTGTTTGATTCTTTGAAAAGCTTTACGTGTAGTTAACAATTCTAACTAAAGACAATATGTAATAAGCAAAGACAAAGAAAGAAACAATCAAACCACAACACGATTGTTTATCGTGGTTCGGCTACAAGGACTCTTTTTCCTTGCCCTACATCCACGCCCCGAGTTTCCAACTCGAGAGTTATAAGCACTAATCAACAAGCTCCTTTCCCGGTAGAGAAACCTTTACAACGCCGCTTACACTTTTACCGACACTAAGCTAGATGTCGAGTTCTTTTACAAGGGTACAACCACTCCCAACGTCGCTTACACTTTTACCCACACTAAGCTAGATGTCGAGTTCTTTTACAAGGGTACAACCACTCCCAACGTTGCTTACACTTTTACCGACACTAAGCTAGATGTCGAGTTCTTTTACAAGGGTACAACCACTCCCGTCACACTTTGTATTTTGAGGCCTAAAATACTAACCGATCACTTCTATACACAATACAAATGAAGTATAAACTACCAAAGCTTATACATAACAAAGCTAAGAAGTCTTGCAACTTTTGAGTTGAAACTTGTAACTTCTTGGATGAACTTGTGAACACCCTTGCTACATAAGAGGATCACACAAGTCAAATGTTACTGAGTTAGTTGAAAGAATATGTGAAATATATGTCCTAAAGTGATGAGTGAAAATTAACAAGTGGCTTGGTATTTATAGCAAAAAAAATACGAGGTCTGGCGGATACGGCGGAACCCTCTGATGGGTTCCGCCCGTGTACCCCCAGGGTTCCGCCAGGCTCGCAGTTGGTTTTGCAATAAATCATTCAAACCAACCAAAGTCACATCAAATAAAAACTAGTCAAACACAAACTTGTGCAAGAATACTTATGGTTAGTCAAACACACAATCTTTCCTTAAATGTATATTGACAAACTTACCATAAATGTGATGTGACATGACACTTTCTAAATAAAGAAATAAAAACAATGTTTTGCTTAAAAAGTAATGTAAACCTAGTTATACAAGACTTAAAACTAAAGTGATGTTATTACTATAAACTAAAGTTCATATTTTGCCATTAACAAAACTTAGCAAAGATCGTAAAATATAAATAATGTTTTTAGGCGATATTTATATTAACAAACGGGAATATGAATATCAAATGTAAGCACGGATTACTGTGATATAAAAATAAATATACGCTATTTTACTTATAACAACGACTCACAAAATTCTTATTTAAAGTTTATATATGGATATCCAAAAAAATATTTTTAAAAAACTTTACGGAGCATATTTTAACTTCATCAAGAGGACTTCCCTCACTACGAAAAGTGTCCCATGGATGGCGTACTGATATATCTCATATTCGTGTTGATTATGTGCTATTAAACTCGCACATTTTGTACAACAGGATATGAATAATTAATGTTAAATAACAATATCAACCTTAACCTCAACCTCAACATCTATGTCAGTTAAATAAAATTAAATCTTCAACCAACAAATTTTTTAAAAAATATTATTACAATAGATATTAATACATAATATTAGCTATACTTATATTACAATTTTCACGGGTAAATTCTTATATGTCCATATACTAAACTAAATTTTAAATAAATTTGATTCATGTGTAAACCCCGTGCATGCACGGGACTTATAGCTAGTTTGTTTTAACATAAACTCATAACTTATAAACACAATACTTAGAAACCCTAATTTTAATTTATGGGAAAAGTTGATTTCGTTGACTTTGTTGGCCGATTAGTCCCCGATTAGGCCGATTTGTTGATTAGTCAACACGTTGACTGATCTTTAACCAGATCCGATTAATTAGGCCGATTAAGTAAAAGTTATTGCATTCGTATCAAAATAAGTGTCAAGTTTGACTTTTTTGAGTTTTTCTTGTTCAATTTTGACCTTAAATATTTATATTATATTAGTAACCCTTTATGAAACTTATATCAATAAAAATACATTTAAATATCAATCTATTCATATATTTTATATTAAACATTATATAAAACAAATAAAATAGGATAAGGATCCTCTCATGTTGTGTTTGAACATGAGAGGTGATGTTGTGTTTGATATGATTGTGTTTTTAAATTAAAATAAAATAAATATTTTACATTAATGACAATGTACAATTATAATTAATACAACATTACCTCTCATGTTCAAAAGAACATGAGAGGATCCTTATCCAATAAAATAATATAAGATCATGAACAAGAAAGACTCCAAAAACTCAAACTAGATAATTATTTTTTATTGTAGGATGGAGGTAGAGTAATCCAGAGTTTGCAAATTAGTGCCTAGGCGTTGATTTATCAGCTGCCTCGGCCCATTTTTACATTTATTATTATTTTTAAACCGCACCATTTCACATTTATTATTATTTATAAACCGTTAGCAATAACTTGAAAAATTAAGAACCTATCAATAATCAATAACAAACAAGTTTTATTAAGTTTTCAACAATAGTTATACATAAATAAATAACAATAAATTACACAGTAAAAAATTACAATTAAACAATATGACAATAAACGAGTTTCTATAATCATAATTTTACAATCTTACAAAAACTAAAAAAACTAAAATAGAGTAATATTTTTTTGTTACGTAAATTCTAACAAAATACTATATATGTATAGATATATTTGTATATGTGATACGTATAGATATATTTGTATATGTGAATATATTATTCGTGCGAGGCGAGGATTTCCCCATTTAAGACCCAAAACCATCCTGTAACCCTATAGGCATGCGCCGCCCCACCCCAATTAGTACAGATTTCCCGTCGAGTTCGAGTTTTTTTGCCATGACCACAATATTTATGGTTGCCGGATTACTTAATTTTCAATTACCTTAGAGTTCCATGATGAAGAACTAAAGTTGCTATAGAAAAATATTGATTGGCAAGCAAATATTGTGTATCCAAATCAGGTGAAAAGCGTCAAATATTGTGCATCGAAATCAGTTATCATGAACCAAAAACCATTTGTCTAAACACCCAGAATAATTGGTACCATTAGTTTGCCAAAAGTCATTAGTAATTGAAATCTTTTAATGATTTTCGAAAATCTTTTATGTTCAGGTTTTGCTCAAATCTGATAATCATCAGTTCCTGAGAGCCTATAATCACCACAAATATTTTTTAAAAACCATATACAACAAATATACTCTCAGAACCATAAATGCAATTAGTTAACATTAGAGCCAATTTCATTTCAGTTACCAAGAAAAACTTGGTAATTTTCTCTTGAAATAAGTATGACCATAAGAGCAAGAGGTGTGGTGATGAGGCATCACCTCCTCATTTGGGGCTCACGGGTGCTACATCACCCCAACACCTCTTCACAACTAACCTCTCCTCACTCATAACTAACCTCAACTTACTCATTTGAGGTCCACCACTTACCACTTTTTTTTTATTCATTTCACTAAATAAAATAAATTCATTTCACACAAATTAAAAATACCACACCAAATTAAATTTATTTCATCAAATTAAAAAAGTTACAATAAAAAAAAAAAAAAAAAAAACGAGCGCAAAGAAAAAAAATAAATGATACGAAATTAATTATTCATATTTTGTTGAAATTGTTCCCATTGTTGTTGTTGCCAGACATGCTCGATAAGACATCGTTGAAGTCTTCTGTGTGTGTTTTTATCGCGTAGTTCTTTGTTTTGTCTCCTATGCACTGCGCAACGTTCAACCCATGACTTTTGCATATGTGGGTGCGGAGGAATATACATTTCTGCAGCTTCAGATATCGCATATTCTTGATCTTTCAAGATCATGTTATGCATTATGATGCACGAGTACATGATTCTTCGTAATTTGCCCACAGTCCATGCACGCGCCGGTTGTGCAATAACATGCCAACGCCCTTGTAGAACACCAAAAGCTCTCTCGATATCTTTTCGAGCACTCTCTTGTTTCACTTTCCATGCAGCATTTTTTGGGTTACTTGCAACCGTGAATGATTTGACGAACGATGCCCATTCTGGATAAATTCCATCAGCTAGATAATACCCATGCTTAAATTTTCTTCTGTATACTTCAAACGGAACCACGTCGGCGACGTCGTCAATCAGGTCATCGAATAACGGCGAATTATACAAAACGGTTAGATCGTTATTCGCACCTGCAATACCAAAAAATGCATGCCAAATCCACAAATCATACGATGCGACAACTTCAAGCATAATGGTTGGGTACTTTTTATCACCTCTGTGAAATTGCCCTTGCCATTCTTTCGGACAATTCTTCAATTCCCAATGCATACAATCGATGCTTCCCAACATTCCCGGTATCTTATGGACCATGTTATGTGCGTCTTATAACTTGTGAATGTCAGTCTCGGATGGTTTTCTTAAAAACTCCTTTTCATACAACTGGATTATGCACATCGTAAAAAAATCTAGACAATCACGCGCACAATGTTCACCTATTTGTAAATACTCATCTAACGCATCAACATGAATCCCGAAAGCCAATTGGCGTAATGCACATGTGCATTGCATAATCACACTAAAACTCATTACACCCCGACAATCAGGTCATTGTCTAAAGAAATCAAAATGCGCGGGAAGAGGATGATTAGTTTCAATAAACAATTCAATACTTTAGAATATTTCTAAGAATAGTTTACGGCTCATACGATAACGACGTCTAAAATTTTCTTCAGTATATTTTGGTTGTTCACCAAAATAGTCGGCCAATAAACGTGCTTCAGCAACTTCACGTTCACAGGAAATGTATCGACGCTGTTTTGAAGGTCCGGCTTCTTGGTTTTGCAATGACTGCTCGCTTTCAAATTCTGCCAGCATCTGCTCTAGCTCTGTTATCTCACCAAAATCACTAACACTTGAGTATGATGATTGACTCATGTTTCTTGTTTTTAATATGTGTAAGTGTTTATATTGTTGTGTAAAATTGTAGTAAAATTGTGTGTGTACATGTTCTATTTATAAGGTGTAGCAAGGGAGGGAGGAAAATATATAAATATATATATATATATATATATATATATATATATATATATATATATATATATATATATATATATATATATATATATATATATATTGTAACGGTAATATTACCGTTCAAAAAACAATACAAAAGTGTAAATCATCAGTCGTGTGTCAGGCTTCTAGCTCGTCGTCTGCGTGAGGAGGTAACCAACGGCGAGCTACGGCAAGGCCAACCCGATGTGGTGGCGAGCTACAGCGAGCCTCCACGTAGGCACGACGAGGGTGTGCAACGAGGTCACACCTCTTGCTCTAAAAAACTACAAGTAGAATTATCAATAAAAATTATAATAAACAGTCCATTAAGATTTTATAAAAACAATTAAAAAATATGTAATGAACAAAAACTTTATAAAGAAAGTAAAAAAAAAGAGGAGGTGCTCAGAAACTCTATAAAGAATGGGTTAGAGAGTTTTTCCTCACAAAATCATCAAATTAACGAGATTATATTTTAATCATCATTGCACCTCCTCGTTTTTCATTTATATCAGAAGCAAAGCAACAAAAACTATAAACTAAAATCAAACTACAAGATGAAAACAAACAATAAAAGTGAGTATAATGAAAGATGATTGTTTGGGTGAAGTAAATAGCTAGAGGAACCTAGAGTACAAGAGTTGGGCTTCTATAGTTGGGCCTCATAGGGTGCTATCAAAACACCGGAATCCAGTGTTCAAAATAAATAAAATTATTAGTACTACAGATAACCTTAAAAATTTATTCACTATTCAAATTTGTAACTATCATTTTTAACTTTTGGGCCTGCAAAATAACACGATTTGAACTCACTATTACACGTACTCAAATTAGGCAAAGCCTTATATTTCGATTAATAGTTGTTTGTACGAATCAGGATTCAAGCTTGATACCTCTTGCATTTTAGAAGCGACAGTCACACATTTTCACTAGGTTGACTACCCTTAGTTCTGCTTATTTAAATAAGCATATAAGGCTTATTTAAGAAAATGTTCTTTAAAAACACCAATGAACACTTTACGCTTTTGTTCAAAGAGTTTTTACATGTTTTTATAAACACAATAATTAGTACTATCTATAATCAAGATTGATTAAATACCCCCTATATTAAAAGTATAAAGTAATAATCATATTTCCTATCCTAATCACAAAGTTTTCATTTTTGAAATGATGATTGTCTCATTGATGGAGATTGAGGTTGGACCCGATTGATTTATGGGCAAAACTCATTAGAGGCCGATACTCTTAGACTCTGGTAGTTTGGTACATCTCCTTTGTAGGTTAAGCGGGTTACTTAGCCGTGTTTAGAGCATGGTTATAAGTCGTGAAATGGTGATAGATAATACATTATGTAGTTATTGTTTCTCTAAAGGTCGGTAACAATGCTTGATTGGAGATGGAACAATGACGAAAGTGATTTTTTCGTGCTTTTTCCCTTTAACTATTGATAACGAATTCAAGGCTTTTTAAGACAAAATTATATAGAGTCTACGGCGTTGGTGGGGGTTGGTACTAGCGTTCACAATCGCAGGGAAGATTGTTAATGGAGCTTTATATATGTTGGCTAATCTTTCTAAGCACACATGTGGCTCAAATGGGTGGAATTTGGATTTTCTCAGAGATTTATGTTCACCCGGAAGTATTCGACACTATCAGTCTAACATGAAGAAGTTATGGAACTTGGTAAAACATAGATTGATGTTTAAACCACAAATTAAATCTAACTGACACACTTATTAGCTCTTTAGTGACGCTAAAGATAAGTTTGTTTAAAGCACTTTTTTTTTTTTTTTTAACGGCAGAAATATATTAAGAAAAAAGCTACTAGCATGACACTAGAAGTTAAAGAGTAAAAATACAAATCTAGAATTAAACAAAGCTACATATCTAGATTCCTCCAAAGACTTTAGCTGCGAATACTGCAAAAAGGATGAAAAAAAACTCTTGCTAACTACAGAGAACTTAGACAAGAGAAAAATCCTCACTCACGGAGGCCGAGCCACTTAATATTTATGGCACAAGGTCATCCGAAATCCACGAAACACCATTAGCTAGAATAGTTAGAGTTTTAGACACCCAAAAAAGACCGGTATATGTGTTGGTCGGGCTCTTATTGAGACGCCAACCAATCGTTTGTGTTTCAGACTTTTCGTGCCTGCTCATCAATGCAACGTAGCTCTGGCATGCCCTAAGATTTGCAAATGGTAGGAGCCAAAGACCCCAACAAACCATTTAAAGCCTTTATAAAACTACTAAAGTAAGTATCCATATATGGAAAAACCATTTGCTTTAACAACTCATAAAACATAATGGTGGAGAAAAGTAAGATTTTGATCATTTACCTTGGAAAATTCATTGTCGAGGCGAGTTCAAAACATGGCCATCCTACTTTCCTCCTCGTTAGGGAAACCACGCTTTCTAATGGTTCCAAGTCCTCCATGCTCGAATCCTTTAAGAAATCCAACGTTACTTTCATAACTATAAGTCACTTACAGTAATAAGTGTTCAGTTTTATACTTTTCGCTATTAAAATCTATTAACCAACACATTTGTGGCCTAATTGTACTGATTAAAGTGCGCATCATCAACTGTAAGTTGTTGCCTTGTGTGCCAAGTCTTAAAAAAAAAAAAAAAAAAAAAAAAAAAAAAAAAAAAACATGTGTACAAATTTGGCGTAACAAGAATTACAATCTTCGTTTATGTAACATGGTCTAATCGATACTTGTTTTTCATGGAGTATCTACACATACAAATTTTAAAATTTATGTGTTTAAGAGTCATTTGCGTGGTAGGGTGACTTGTTTGACCACAAGAGTCTTGTGAATGCGATCAAGCATGTGGATGTGGTGATATCAGCGATAGGGCAAGCAAACCATATTGATCAAGTTAATATCATTGCTGCCATCAAAGAAGCCGGTAACGTTAAGGTATGGATTTCTAAATAATCAACAAGAGTAACCAATATCAAATTTTCATTTAGGTGAGACTTGATTTATGTAATTTATATTTATTAAAAGAGAATTATGGGTTTTACATGCATTAATGAGAAAATTGTATTTGAAAACGCTATATTAGAATTTTTCAAGAATATTAAAGATGGGCATGGATAGAGTCTACTACCCGTCATGGTTGAATTTGAGGTTATTTAAAACTGAATTTGACGTATATGTTTGTTCTAGTCTCTTTTTCTTTTATTGCAAACCATAGCGATCAAGTTAAAATCATTGTTGCCATCAAAGAAGCTGGTAACGTTAAGGTATGCCATTGTAAATAATCAACAAGATTAATTTACATAAACTTGTGCAATGTGCCAATATAAAATTTTCATGTAGGTGAGACTTGATTTATGTAACTTGTATCTCAGGGGTGTCAAGATTAATTAATATGGAGTGCACATCATACTTTTGAATAATTATAAACTTACATTTTGCGTTTTTATTTATATTAATTTAAACAATTAGAATTATGGGATGATTTGCAATGTTAGATTTTTTTTTTTTTTTTTTTTTTTTAGCATATCTTTTATTAATGATCGACAATGATGTCTAAATCTTTTTTAACACACTTTGGTACTTATCGGTAATTACAGTAAATTCCTGTATCGGAACCGGACCGAGTAACTTGGCACGGTTCTCGGTTCCACTTTTTCCTTATTTTCGATTCTCGATTCTTTCGGTTCCAATTTCATTTCGATCCGGTTCCAGTACCATGCACACCCTTTATTAAAATGAATTACGGGTTTTACATGCGTTAATGAAAAAAATTGTATTTAAAAACGCTATAATGGAATTTTCAAAATAGATGGTGGGCATACAAAAAGTACGGGTTATTATTCAAACACATCACTAAACTGTTATTAAAAATGCGCTTAAGATAACGAACTTTTATTTTGTTCATTCTGGTTAATGAACTTATAAGAATTGAAAATTAGTTGCTAATTTATAATTCCAGTGTTAATATGACAGCTTTGAATGTCCTGTTTTCAAGTTCAGTTATGTGTACGTATAATTTTATAAGTTTATTGAGTCACATGTCATGTTTCCAAAATAAACCAAAAAAAAATTCGCTAGTTAACATTATTTTTTTAAAATGTTTAGTTACACGTTTACTATTAACACAATAAAATACATATTTATGACGCATTCCACTAGTCTACCCGTCATGGTTGAATAAAGTTATTTGGAACTGAATTTGACCTGTTTTTTTTTCTTTTTTTTTCTAGTATATATACTTTTTTTTTTCCTTTCCTCTTTTCAAAAGAGTTTTTGAATGTGAGCTCTAGAAGTAGTTTGGTAGCATAGATTTTGATTTGCGAGCATAATAACATAAGTCTTGACATTAAAAATCGGAATAAGAATGAGTAGAATGAGTAGAAATCATTGTTAGTCTTTAAACGTACCCTCGATTCTTAACGTTTGTCTATTGCTTATTTTTTCCAATGCTATTAAGAAATTCTATCCATCCGAGTTTGGAAATGATGTGTATCGTACTCATGGCGTGGAGCCAGCCAAAACAGCTTTCGCAATCAAGGCTCAAATCCGAAGGGCTATCGAGAATGAAGGAATCCCTTATGCGTATATAACTTCCAGTTGTTTTGCCGGTTATTTCCTTACAAACTTGGCACAGCTAGGAGCTACAACACCCCCAAGGGATAAAGTCGTTATTTATGGTGACGGAAATGCAAAAGGTAAAGACATCTCACCTTTTTCCATTGAACTATTCTAGCATTATGAGATCACAATGTAACATTTATATATTCATATCGTAGTTGTTATAAACGAGGAACATGATATTGCAACCTACACTATTCGAACAGTGGATGATCCAAGGACTGTGAACAAAAGTGTGTATATCAAACCACAGGGTAACATTTACTCGCTCAATGAACTAGTGTCACTTTGGGAGAAAAAGATCGGCAAAACCTTGGAAAATGTCTATATGCCAGAGGACCAAGTTCTGAAAAACATAGCAGGTAAGTGTTAGAATATGGCAGATTGTAAATACTTGTATAAATGAAATTGAGGACATGATAATCACTATCTTTAGAGAATACTAGCCCTCACTATTAACATTGGTGGGATTCTAGACTAATTTATTCCTAGGATTCAACCTCAAAGAACATAACTTTATGCGGCGTACGCAAAGTTTACTTGAACATTAGATGTTTGCATTTTGTATGTGTTGAAATTCAAAAGCCTGTGATTAGTTAAATATATGTCAATTTAACATTACATTAATTTCTTCCATAGGCCTCATAAGAGACTTTCAAACATTTGAGTGAAATATCACTTATTAACCCATTTTCACTTCTCCCATCCACCTATGGGGCATGTATAGAATACACAAAATTGTTGATAAAACAATGGACGGACCCATATGTATGTCGGGTGTGGCACGGGCTACACCCGATTTTAAAACATGAAGTGCAAAAAATTTCAAAACTGCCGTTTCGTGGTATGTCAACCCTTAAAATATTTTTTTGCTACTTTCGTTTCTTGCAATTTAACTTTAGTTAGCCCGATATTTCTTTTGTGCAACACTCATTTAAAAATACCGGGTCCGTCCCTAGATAAAACCCATAATTCCATCGTGTACTGGGCCCGGTCAGGTTGCCAAGAAGCTAATAAACACGTTATGTCGTAGAAAAATGAACTATAATAACAACACTTTGTTTATTTTCTTTGAATTAAACAATTGGTGAAGTTGTATGCCTAAAGCCCTAAAGATCGAGTTTAAACCTGTATTTCTTGTTTACTTTCAAATTTCACTGTTTAACTTGTTTTTACAAAAATTATGTGTGACGCATGAAGATAAAGACATTGCTCGAATAGTCGAATCGGCCTAAATAAATTCGGCCAGTTTAACCATATATATGTTCATTATCGCAGAATCTCCGACTCCACTGAACATGAAGATGTCAATCATTCATTCAATCTTTGTGAAAGGAGATCAAACAAGCTTTGAGATCGAACCATCATCGGGAGTGGAGGCTTCAACGCTTTATCCTGATGTTAAATACACTACAGTCGACGAGTATCTCGACCGTTGCATTTGAGATTCTGTCAATAAGATGGTACATTTCGCAAGTGTAACAAAATAAATATATTTTAGATTTGTTATGTCATCAAGTTACTTATGAATGACTCGTTTGTTTAAATAACGAAGCAGACAAAAAATAATACTTCGAGTTTTGTCTCACTGTGTTGACCCTAAGTTTTTATGAACCTGGTCCGTATTCCAAACTTCATGAATTGAGATTAAAAAAGAGGCTTTGGGTGAGGTGGGTTTCAAACTTTCAATAAAACAAAATTAACAAAGTCTATTTCTACCAAACCACATAACCATCGACACTATTTTTTCACATTACAGAAATGGATATGGCGAGCAAATACATTTGCACTCCAATCTTGTTTGCTCGCTACTTACTACGTGGCACAAATGCACAATACCAATCAAACGTTTATTTAATAAACAAAAAAAGAAAATAGGACAGGGCAAGCAAATTTGTTTGCTCATATCTCCCTTTTGCTCGTCACTTTTGTTTACTAAATACAAGTTTAGCATTTTAAACCCAATTCAAACGCTTTAAATGGACGTGTGCTTGTTTTATTTTATTTTTTGTTTGCCTTTCATCTTCAAAATAAACATATTCATTCATCCAGTGAATTTAATATTTCACTTACACATACCCATCTCCTTCATCTCTTCCACAAACAACTAAGAAAGAAAAAAATTACAGTTGATCAAGATGATTTTTTAGTTTCATCTTAGGTAGCAAATGAAAATGGAATGACAAGCAAAATGGATGGAGAGCAAAGTATATTGCTTGCCACTTACATGTGTCACGAGAATATGGGTTATTTTGCAAATGGCATGGCGAGCAAAATGGATTGATAGCAAAATATTTTGTTTGCCTGTTACATGTGTCACGAGAATGTGTTATTTTGTAAAGTAGAATGGAGAGCAAAGAGGATGGCGAGCAAAGTAATTTGCTTGCCACCTATACGTGTCACGAGCAAAATGGCATGGCGAGCAAATTAAAGGGTGAGCAAACTTGCTTTGCTCGCTATGTCTTATTTGGAAACACAAACTTCTAGGGTCACAATTTGTGAAACGGTTTCAAAGCATCAATTCTAAAATTTTTCACTTTCAATAAACTTTCAGGGTCACAATTTGTAATATTGATGCTTTTATTAAACCGGTGTTTTTTTGTCCATGGACAATTATTTTGAGATATGAGGAATAATTAATTACAATTATTCACTTTTCCAAAAACAAATACACACTCAATTAACGCTATTATATACCGTTGCCACTATTTATCGATAATCGTCTAATGTTCTAAAAAACACAAGTACAACTTTTCGAAAATATAGAAGATATACATGCAAAATAGATATGGTGGTTTGACCACCGATATGAAAGCGAAAACGAAAATTAGATAGATCAGGCGGTTTTGTAACTTTGCACACAAAAAGGTCAAAACAAATTTGGAACATACAAACAAAGTTATGGTCAGAATTGTTTGACATCGTTGGTGCTTTCGACATTCTTGTACGCAATACGTCACATTAACGCCATCTTATCATTTCGGTGATACCTACAACATTGCTACGGAGTATAATTAAAAGGCTTATAAACTTATGAAATAATAAGTGTTGGTGTTGGTCTAATGGCTAACACTTTTCATCTTTAAATAAACTTATGAAATAAGCTCATAAACTCTATCATTCTGAGCTTATAAGCTTATCAACTTGAGTTGATAAGATTTTAAAATACGCAAGACTCGGCAAGAGTAAGGCATATGAATTGAGTACGGGTACATGGCAACGCTCTAACCACTCCGGTTTGTACGGTATAGGAATTGAGTACGGGTAGAGGTTAAATTATGCCAAGATAGGTTAAGCACTTAAGCGTGCTCAATAAATGGTTATAAGTTATTGATTGTCAAATTGATAATTTTAAGTTTCTTAAGAACGATTAAAAAACTACTAAAAACATTGCAAGTGCTTTTAGTTAAAACTTAAAAGTAGTTAGTACGTGGACGTCGAATAATATTTTAGACTAGAAAAAATTACACGGATGGTCCTTGTGGTTTACACAGATTGCATGTTTAGTCCCTATTTCATTTTAATTACACCAGCAGCCCCTATTTTGTGAAACCTTGCACATTTTAGTCCCTAATTTGGATGGGCTGTTAGTTTGGCCGTTAAGTTATTTGCACTATTAGTCCTCCGTTAATATTTTTTTGCACCGTTAGTCCTCATTTTCTAAAAAAGTCCTCATTTTTTGCACCGTTGGTCCCTCCGTTAACATTTTGCACCGTTGTCAATCTTTTTATGTTTTCGTCTATATTTTAACGTTCTAGTCCGTTTTTTTAACGTTTTCGTCCATTTTTTTTTACGTTTTTGTGCATCTTTTTGCGTTTTCGACCATTTTTTTCGTTTTCGTCCGTTTTTTTTTACGTTTTCGTCCATTTTTTTACGTTTTTGTCAACATTTTTACGTTTTTGTCTATTTTTTTACGTTTTCGTCCGTTTTTTTACGTTTTCGGCCGTTTTTTTTACGTTTTTGTCCATCTTTTTACGTTTTCGTCCTTTTTTTTTACGTTTTCGTCCGTTTTTTTACGTTTTCGTCCGTTTTTTTATGTTTTCGTCCATTTTTTTTACGTTTTTGTCAATCTTTTTACGTTATTGTTCATTTTTTTACGTTCTTGTCTGTTTTTTATGTTTTCATCCGTTTTTTTTACGTTTTCGTCCATTTTTTAACGTTTTTGTCCATTTTTTTTACGTTTTTGTCCATCTTTTTACGTTTTCGTCCTTTTTTTTTACGTTCTAGTCCGTTTTTTTTAACGTTTTCATCCATTATTTTACACTTTTGTCAATCTTTTTGCGTTTTCGTCCATTTTTTTACGTTCTCGTATGTTTTTTTACGTTTTCGTCCATTTTTTTACGTTTTCATCTTTTTTTTTAATGTTTTCGTCCATTTTTTTTCGTTTTTGTCCATCTTTTTACGTTTTCGTCTATTTTTTTACGTTTTGGTCAATCTTTTTATATTTTCTTCCATTTTTTTACGTTTTCGCTTATATTTTGTGATTAAGTAAGTATACTAATAGAAAATTTGACATTTGATAAAAATGTGTGTGTGTTGATTTTAAATCACAATTTTGACCCCTTTCTGGTCTGAATCATCAAAAGTGTAAAACACGAAAGTTGTCCAGAATAATATTTTACATCAAGACACGCGAGATTTCAATCAGAAAATGCAAAATAAGGGCTGTTTACCACCAAAACTTAAGCTATTTTTTACCAAATCTATAACTTATAAACTCTTGTAAATTTTGTACTTGTGTAAATCATCAAAACTTATTTGAAAAAACAGATAAAAACGGATTAAAATGTGTGAAAATGTGGAAAAAAAACTAACGAAACATGTAAAAATGGACAATAACGTAAAAAAATGGACGAAAGCGTTAAAAAAGGATGAGAACGTTAAAAAAATGGATGAAAACGTAAAAAGATTGGCAAAAACGTAAAAAATGGATGGAAACGTTAAAAAAACAGACGAAAACGTAAAAAACGGACGAAAACATAAAAAAACAGACGAGAACGTAAAAAATGAACAAAAACGTAAAAAGATTGACAAAAACGTAAAAAAAATGGACGAAAACGTAAAAAAAAGGACGAAAACATAAAAAGATGGACAAAAACGTAAAAAAAATGGTCGAAAACGCAAAAAGATGGACAAAAACGTATAAAAAATGGACGAAAACGTTAAAAAAATGGACTAGAACGTAAAAAAAGGACGAAAACGTAAAAAGATGGACAAAAACGTAAAAAATGGACGAAAACGTTAAAAAAACAGACGAAAACGTAAAAAAACAGACAAAAACGTAAAAATATTGACAAAAACGTAAAAAATGGACGAAAACGTAAAAAAAAACGGACGAAAACGTAAAAAAAATGGTCGAAAACGCAAAAAGAGGGACAAAAACGTAAAAAAATGGACGAAAACGTTAAAAAAAGGGACTAGAACGTAAAAAAAACGGACGAAAACGTAAAAAAAATGGTCGAAAACGCAAAAAGAGGGACAGAAACGTAAAAAAATGGACGAAAACGTTAAAAAAACGGACTAGAACGTAAAAAAAAAGGACGAAAACGTAAAAAGATGGACAAAAACGTAAAAAATGGACGAAAACGTTAAAAAAACGGACGAAAACGTAAAAAAACAGACAAAACCTAAAAATATTGACAAAAACGTAAAAAAATGGACGAAAACGTAAAAAAAACGAACGAAAACGTAAAAAAAAATAGTCGAAAAATCAAAAAGATGGACAAAAACGTAAAAAAAAATGGACGAAAACGTTAAAAAAACAGACTAGAACGTAAAAAAAATGACGAAAACGTAAAAAGATGGACAAAAACGTAAAAAATAGACGAAAACGTTAAAAAAAAACGGATAAAAACGTAAAAAAAACAGACAAAAACATAAAAATATTGACAAAAACGTAAAAAAATAGACGAAAACGTAAAAAAACAGACGAAAACGTAAAAAAATGGTCGAAAACGCAAAAAGATGGACAAAAACGTAAAAAAAATGGACGAAAACGTTAAAAAAACGGACTAGAACGTTAAAATATGGACGAAAACGTAAAAAGATTGACAACGGTGCAAAATGTTAACGGAGGGACCAACGGCGCAAAAAATAAGGACTTTTTTAGAAAATAAGGACTAACGGTGCAAAAAATATTAACGGAGGACTAACGGTGCAAATAACTTAACGGCCAAACTAACAGCCCATCCAAATTAGGGACTAAAATGTGCAAGGTTTCACAAAATAGGGGCTGCTGGTGTAATTAAAATGAAATAGGGACTAAACATGCAATCTGTGTAAACCACAAGGACCATCCGTGTAATTTTTTCTTTAGACTATTCAATCCAGTAATCAGCATTGTTGTATGCATTGTGTCAACTTGACGTCATCTTAGCTTAACTTATTTTTCAATGGTTTCTAGGTAAGATATGTATTAGAAATTGACATATATTTTGATCGCTAATATTTGTTCCATTTTAGGAGATACTGACTCTTTACTGGCTGCTATAACTAAATTAGCTCGTGTATATAATGATCGATCGAAGAAGAAAATCTCTTTTTATAGAAAATCTCTTTTTATAAATATACAAACCTTATGGTGTGCTTAGTCGGTAAAAAACACTTTAGAAAAGTTTTCAAAAGGAACTTCAAAAGTATAAAACTTTGTTTAGTCACAATTTCTTCAAAAACATTTATGAAAAAAAAAAATCAATTTTTAAAAAGAGCAATTCATATTTTTTACACTCTTTGTATTTTTCTACATTTCTCTCGCATTTTTCATTATTCTGAAAAATATCATTAAAACACAAATTTCAAAGTTTAACATCTTCTTAAAAATAAAAAACCTTCCTCTCTGCAGAAAAATCAAGACATAAATCTATACGAAAATTATAAATAAACACGCCTTTAAGCGTTTTGGTTTTCTAATATTCTAGAAATAAAATATTTTTATTTTAATTAGAGCTAATTACAATGTCACCTTTGGTTTAATAATACTCCATACTTTATAGTAAATGTATGAGTTTAAGTTTTGAGAATTGATTGACACACTTTCATAATTTGTTATAAATAAATATTGTTTATACCAATTAAAATTGAAATGGGTGTATAAATTTTGGGGAATTGCATTCATAAAACCAAAAAAATAAAACTAATTTAAAGAAATATTCATTAAAATAAAATAAATATATATATATATATATATATATATATATATATATATATATATATATATATATATATATATATATATATATATATATATATATATATATACACTATCCATAAAAAGAAAACGGTCAAGGTTAAAAAGTTAAAATAAACTCATTTGACTAACATTTAAACTCTATCAGTGTTTCCTCCGCTCCAAATCCGTTAATTTGGAAAGGTTAGTATCTATGTCCATATATACTCGAGTCCTCCCACAAATTAAACATAAAAACCTAAACTATCTAGATCTCTATATGGCGACTTTCATTTACATTTAGACTTGCACTCACCACATAGAATCCCCAGATACTCACAATCACACCACACAAAGTTGTTCTAAATTGTTTTTTAGTCATTCGATTAATGTCTTCTGGTTGAGTTAGGGTTATTGTTTGTAAAACATCAATTTTGATTTATAATTTCTTCTTTATTTTTATTTGAAAAACTAATCTTTCACACAAGAAGCTTTTTCATAATAAATATCAATTTTGATCTTTAATTTCTTCCTCATTTTAATCATTCGTCTCTTCATTAAAACTAGCATGCGTTTCTTTACATTATTGGATTTTTCAGATGGAAATAGCATTACCTTTGCCAAATAATTATACTCTGCAACAATATGGATATGCAAAAAATGAGAGTTTCTATTCAAATATTGATCAATAACAAATCTTTTATTTGAAAGCGATTATATTAGGCGAATATCTGTGTATAGCAATGGAGGTTTCTAGCGGCAGACAATTAACGATATGTGATATTATGATAAGTGTTTCGTATAACGTTCAAAATAGAATATTGAAAAGATTAAAATGTTGTAACATGCAATAATTCAACTGAAACAATAATTCTTTACATGTATCAAAGAATAAATAAAAACATTTAGTAAAACTGAAAATAAAACATTACATCAATTATGAGATAACAAAAAATGCATGTTAGCCGTCATGTAAAACTTCTTGGTACATGACATTTGAGGTGTAGACTCCTCATTGACCGAACTCTTTTAACTTATGAAAAAGACTTGCTAACTTTTAAATACTATTTATTTCATCAAACTTCTTTAACAATCTTTTATATAATAAAAGAATTACATCATTTCTGAGTCTTTTTGCAAATCCCTTCTCATTGAAAAAAAAAATTAAACCAATAGGAGAGGTCGATTTTGACACGTAAGCAAAATCGAGCGATATAATTGGCCAATAAAAAGTCAAAATTGAATTGATTTTGGTCAAACTTTAATAAATTTGTTGGAGAATTTGATTGAGGAAAAAAACACATAAAAATATAGGTGTCAAATTTATGAAAATAAAAACTTTAAAAAATAGGAGGTAATTAATGAAACATTAGTGGTTGAATTTTAAATATATTATATAGAGTTAAGTGTAAAATTATAAATCTCCATGTTTTTTGATAAGTTTAGATAATAAACAAATAACCTTTTACACTTTATACCCCCTACACTTTATAATATGAACTTTATTTACAATTACATGAGTATTAGTATTGGTTTGAGACTTCCATCAATTAAACTTACAAAGTTTTATAAATGTACGACTTAGTTTTAATATACGTTAAATACTTTTAAAATAAATATTAGTTTTAAACTTTTATCTACTATTATATCTTTTTACTATGTACGTTAAATATAAATAGGGTTTTTCTAACTTGTGCCCTAGGTGCACAAGTTAAGCAAACCAAAATTACACAAAGGCCCACGAAAAAGTACACAGAGATCCATATAAAAGTACGGACATGTGTACTTTTATGTGGTTCCCTGTATACTTTTGATGTACTTTTGGCACAAGTTAGAAAAACCCATATAAATAAGAGCTCATGTTATACCATTTAAAAGTTTAATCTATACGTACATAGGTTTGAATATTAAATACAGTTAAATTATTAATTTATTATTAACGGTAATATAAATATCAAATGGTAAGTACAAGTTACTGTGATATGAAAATAAATATACGCGATTGTACTTATAACGACTCATGTAATTATTATTTAAAGTTTATATACAGATATCCGAAAAAACATTTTTAAAAAACTTTACGGAGTATATTTTAACTTCATCAACGCTCATTATGTGCTACTAAACTTGCACATTTTGTACAATATGATATCAATAGTTAAAGTTAAATAACAACATCAACCTCAAAAATTTTACAAAATATTAATTGATATTAATACATAATGAAAAACTCATGCATACTTATTAGTTGTACTTATATCACAATTTTCATGGGTAAATTCTTATATGTCCATATAGTAAACAAAAATTTTAAAATAAATTTGATTTATGTGGAAACCTATGTGATCAAAGAATCTTTGACCGAATAACATTATAAGGAGACACGCTCAATAATATAATACAAGGTCGATGCCACAGTTATATTTACAATTTCTGCTAACTATTTTTCTTACTTTCGCACATGTTGATGCTCTAATTTTTTAAAATATACATAAGATTTTCTGTTTTTAAAAGATAATACTATCTAATTAAATTTTTCTGAAAAACACCGTGTGTGCACGGGTATTATAACTAGTTGATAATAAAAGACATTTCCGATAGAGATATAAATAGATGATAATTCATAATTCTATCAGATTCTAGAAGGTATTAAATTAAAAGTAAAGCACAATGTTCCACCAAACGTAGGTGGACATATTAGACATCAAAACAAATGAACATGAAAAATGAATCTGGACATATTCATAAGCATCTTACTTTCTTAAAAATGAAAGAAAGGTACTTATTCCAAAACCAAAGGACCACTTTTATAAATCCACAACTCATTCATGATGTTTCACACCCACCAAACACGCTCATACATTTTATCACTATATAACCAGTACTAGTTTCTTGCATGTTCAAAGCACTTAGCAACTGCTCATTTTTCAACCACCGTAGAAGAGGACGTAAGAAAATGGCCGAAAAGAGTAAGATTTTGATCATTGGAGGAACGGGTTACATTGGAAAATTCATTGTTGAAGCTGGTGCAAAGTCTGGGCATCCTACTTTTCTTCTAGTTAGAGAAGCTACGCTTTCTGATCCTGCCAAAGCACCTTTGATCGAGTCCTTTAAGAAATCTGGCGTTACTTTAATCATTGTAAGTGACACTTGCTATATGTTCACTTTCTATTTTGGTTTCTCTTAGGGGGTATTTGTTTCGGCTTATATAGCCGGCTTATGGCTTATTTGGTTTTGGACTTATTTTTCATAAGCTCACTTTTTGTGGCTTGGACATAATAAACTTAGTATAATAAGTCGAAAAGTTTCAAAATGAGTAAAAAAAGTGAGCTTATATAAGCCCAAAATCAAATAAGTCATAAGCCGACTATATAAGCTGGAACAAACACCCCTCTAAAATAAAATAAAATTTCGTATTTAAATTTTAACCGATCAAAATAATTTTCGGAGACCAACATGAAATTTTATTGGTGCATAAGGTGTTTTTTTTTTTTTTTTTTTTTTTTTAACATTCAAAAAAGCGCTCGGCGTTGGGTGAATGGTTGTATCGCCTAAAAATAATCGAATAATCAGGGATTAATTAGATTAGATTTTTAATAAATTATAGTTTTAGAAGTTTAAATATATAATAAACATCATGCTTCAAAGTTGTTTAAAGTTATACTAGTTATAATACCCCGCGCACGCGCGGGTTTTTTTAATTTTTTGAATCATATATTTTTATTTATTAAAAACAAATAATTTAATCTTTGTTTTGTTTGATTTATAATGTTTAATTATAGTTTTTTATTATTAAAGATAATTATTTAAAAATTTTAATTCTATTATTAATTGCATCTTATCTGTATTTATCTTCTACTAGTGGTATGGATAATTATAAAATGTTACCTAATAAGAAAATAATCTTTTTAAATAAAATTATTACTAAATAAAGTATGAATCTATTTTTTTGAAATGAAAAATTCACAATAGGGGTTTTATTTTTATTATATATAAAAGATACGAATACACGCATATAGCGACAGTTTATTATGGAAAATAATTATACCTGTGACGTTTATGGAAAACTAATAATGGTTTGAAAACTATTAAACATAAGTCTTCTCATGTAAGTTAATTATTTTAAAGAGTATTTTTGTAATTAACTTTACTCATTTTTAAAGGAATTTTCTAACTTGTGCCCTAGGGGCACAAGTTAAGCACACTAAAAGACAACGGGACTCACAGAAAAGGACATAGGGATCCACAGAAAAGTACAGTTTCATGGATCCATATGTCTTTTTTTGTGGGACCCCGCTATATTTTATGTGTACTAAACTGATTTTTTTAGGCATTTTTGTGTATTTTATGACCATTTTGCTCCTCTCATGTTCATAAAATGAGAGGAAAGATGGTCATAAAGTACACAAAAATGCCCAAAAAATCAAGTTTAGTACACAGAATAGCAAAAAAAATTGTTCGATATAAGTGACAAGTATGATATATTTTGGTGCCATTAGCCTTTAGTATAACTATCTTAAATTAGAAAGAAAAAAACCATGTTCTGTTACAATGTTACAATACTATCAGGGTTAAAAATGTATCATCAAATCGTACCCAAAAACCGAAACGATTAGGTTATTGGATTCTGTTTATCTCAGTTTACCCAACGCCCGGCCAGAGTATTATACAAGATACTTAAGGGTGTGTTTGGTAGGGAGAATTTCAGAGAATAGAAATGAAGCAGAGAATAGAAATTCAGAGAATAGAAATCAGTAGAGAATTTTGTTCAATTGTAATGTTTGGTAACAACAGAGACTTGACCCGAGAAATGAAAAAAAAAAATATTTGTTGATTTTTTTTTAAAAAAATTATTTTTTCTAAATAACAATTCTAAAAAAAAATATTTAAAAAAAATATTTTTTTATAAATTATATATATTTTTTTAATTTATTTTTTTTAAAATATTTAAAAAAAAAAAGTTATTTTTTAAAACATTTATTTAAAAAAAATTAATTTATTTTTTTATAAAAATTATTTAAAAAATTTTATTTTTTCTAAATAACAATTCTAAAAAAATATATTTAAAAAAAAATATCTTTTTAATTTATTTAAAAAAAAACTTATTTTTTTTTATAATTTATTTAAAAAAATTTAATTTATTTTTTTTAAATTTATCTTTTATAAAAATTATTTAAAAAAAAATATTTAAAAAAATTATTTAAACAAAACATGGAGAAATACCATTTCCATTCCAAAAGAGATGGAAATAACAAAACCAAAAAAAGCACTAGCGAGAATTTGGAAGGAGAATTAATTCTCCGCTTTTTTTTTTTCCTTGGCATACCAAACAAGGGAAATGTAAATATTTCCATTTCTTTGTCTTCTTTTCTCCCTACCAAACACACCCTTATATTATATGAAATACTATACTGAAATATCGTTTAGAAATCCTTCTATCTTATTTCCTATATTGAATTGATTGTAGTGAAATCTTGCATAAGAGGATAGCAAGTTACAAATTCTATTTTGTTTTTTCCTTCCTTTCTTCTTAGTCGACTAATATAAGACATAAGACATGACAAAACCATCAAGTTAGTAACATGTTCGTGCAATTTTAGTTTAACTATCGTGAGTGATTGAATTTAAAGTTGTTTGTAAAGAAAATGCAAATCAGTAGTTTTGGTATTTATGTTTGGTGTGGTTTTTGGCAGGGTGATTTATATGATCATGAGAGTTTGGTGAAAGCATTCAAACAGGTAGATGTCGTGATCTCGACGGTAGGTCACATGCAACTTGGCGATCAAGGTAAAATCATTGCCGCCATCAAAGAAGCCGGTAATATCAAGGTATTAGTAATAATCTTTATACATAGTAAAAAAATTCTGTAAAGTTGAATGATGGTATGAAGTAGACATGTGCCAACATATATTGCAAATTTGATTTTTCAAGTCAGCTTTTTGGGAAATTTTCCTTTTTCAAATGAATATCGAGTAGATATGTTGTGTTATAAATGTTGCTACGATTTCTAACTATCGCTCGTGTTGATATGTACCAATTTTGTTAAGAAATTCTACCCATCTGAATTTGGAAATGATGTGGATCGTACTCATGCCGTGGAGCCAGCCAAATCAGCTTTTGCAATCAAGGCTCAGATTCGTCGTGCCATTGAGGCTGAAGGAATCCCTCATACATATGTATCTTCCAATTGTTTTGCTGGTTATTTCCTTCCAACATTGGCTCAGCCATCAGGCAGTGCTCCCCCGAGGGATAAGGTTGTTATTTTAGGAGATGGAAACCCAAAAGGTATAACCTATACTTGTTTTTTCTGTTTTCAAAATTATTCAACCTTTATGTTGTAGCAATTTGCAGTTTTAACTCACTGACTTATGAATGGGTCATTTTGGGTTGTGGTTTCAAACGGGTCAATAATATGTAGCTAAAATGGGGACATGTCATTTTGTTTAAGGATAGATGTCTTGGAACTTGAAAATGTCTTAAGCACATAAAACACAAATCTCCTAAATTGTTTTCAACCGAAACTCATTCCGACCCTGATGTGTTATGAGATGTTAAAATGACAATTTTCAACCAAATCCGGTCTGACTTGTTATCGAACCCTTTCATCTTGCTGGATGTACTATTTCTAATAATCTAAAATCATTTCAGTTGTTTTCAACGACGAACATGACATTGGAACATACACCATTAAAACTGTGGATGACCCAAGAACCCTCAACAAAATTGTTTACATCAAGCCTCCTCATAACATTTACTCATTCAACGAATTGGTGGCATTATGGGAGAAAAAGATCGGCAAAACCTTGGAAAAGGTTTATCTTTCCGACGAACAAGTTGTGAAGAACATTCAAGGTATACTAAATTTGTTCCGCTACCAAATTTATAAATTTTTCCATTTATTAATCACAAATGCCTAATTTAACCATGTTTACATTATCCTGCAGAATCACCGGTTCCGCTAAATGTGGTGCTATCAATCTCTCACTCGATCTTTGTGAAGGGAGATCAAACAAACTTTGAGATCAAACCATCATTCGGGGTTGAAGCTTCCGAGCTTTATCCCGATGTTAAGTACACAACAGTTGACGAGTATCTTAGCCGTTTTGTGTAAAACATTACCGTCGAGCTATCTTAATAACTATATCTGCTTGTTTGTATTGTGGGTGGTTTTCTATTTTCTAAAGCTTCTTGTATGATGTTTCTGTTGCCAAATATTTCTATAATAAAGTCATTTTCAAGATGTTGAGTGCTTTTTAGTGTTGTTTGTCATTAAAAGGAATGTGAGGTATGATTAGTAATAGTGGTCAATGAAAAATTGAAAACACACCACTTATAATGCATGCTTTTATGTCCTTACATTACCCCTTTTTTTTTTTTTTTTTTTTTTTTTTACTTACTGTGGCTACATGAATCCTAGCCCAGAAGGCATAGCGAGCCCACACAGCCGGGGATGGACCCAACCCAGAAGGCAATGGTGTCCAACCCTGTTACACGCACGCGCCAGGAAACCTCTATCATCCTCACCGAGTTGCTTTAGCAAGGATCGAACCCGAGACCTTGCGGAGGAGAGTAAAACCTGGATACCGCTGGACCAAACATCCGTTGGTATTTTCCATTCATTACCTACCCACCAAAGACTTATGACTAGTGATATCGATATGGCCATGGGCCAGCCGGCCAGGGGCTGTTCGAGTGACACTTTTAGGGGGGGGGGGGGGTTCTTCTTGCGAAAGTTTTGCTGCGTTATCCAAACTACTTGACTAAGAGTTATGTTGAACCAATGCAATTATACCAAAAGTAACCATCTAGAGCCGTGGAGCAAAACAATCATATTTACACAAATCTTTAACTTTCGAGCTGGATATCACATCAACCAAAAGACTTGGATGTTCATATGATGATAGTGCAAGCTTTGTGAAAAACTGAGTCATGTTCCTAAAAGCAATATACATACTACCAAAAACGCGCCAAGTTTACACCAAGTTCCTCAAACATATGCGACTCCGTGTATAGTTTGATTGCCAAAACAAAACGTATAAAAATCTTACAACCAAAATGGACCAAAATAGGTCTAACTTTACTAGCTTAACGCTTTTTTTTTTTTTTTTTTTTTTTTTTTTTTTTTTTTTTTTGAACTTAAACATTCATTAAAAGAAAAAACTAACATTCATACATATCACTCCTCGAAAGAGAGGAAAGTTCAACAGGGAAAGTGACATCCCAACTAAACTCTAAAGTGTTTGAAAACGCATAACGGGCAACCCAGTGAGCTACTTGATTACTATCTCGATTAACCCACGAAAAGGAAATATGCATATTTTTTGCCCATAAACGAATGTCATCCACTAGAGCAGCTCCTAATCTTGAATCCAACTCACTCAGCAGTGATGCACACAGTACAACACCATAATGCATAAAAGGGTGTGTGTATATAGGAAGATAGGGGTGTTTGTATAGAATTACCCCTAAAGAAAGTTCTTCCTCGATACTGAGGCCAACATTTTTGCCCAGCAAGATTTGAAGTAGTCGAATCATTCCCTATTTTACCCAAATTGCCAATATAGTGACTAGTCCTATAAGGGCCCAAAATGTACGTACTTATTCATTGTACAGGGAATAAAGTATATCAAAGATACCAACCCAGCTGGTTGCTGGTAGCCTGGTACCAACCTGTTTTCGTTTATCGCGTCAAAGCGAAAAGGCAGCATTCATGCGAAAATAAGTAAACTTTTGTTAGGTGATTTCGTGGAAGTTTCTTCATACTGTATCACCCTAGCCATAAACTGAGTACTTCCATACATGAGATGGGAAACAATCTATGATTGTTTTCGTAAGATTATGCTTTGTCAAGCTATTCATCTTATGTTGATCAAATGCAGACACATCCTTCTATATTAGAAAGTAGGTGAGTCAGTTCCATTCACAACAATGTGAAACAAATTAAGAAACTGATACCCGGGAATAGATCTAGTGAAAAGAATTATTGAAATGAGAAAAGTGGGAAGAAATTCTAGTCACATATTTCAAATAAGAATGGAGAAATAACATGGAGTTGCATCTAATTTTGTAGGTGCATCTCAAATTTGTGGTTGTGGTTTATTCTCATTCTTCTCATCTTAATTAAATTTCTCATTTGATCACTGATAACCAGTTAGGACCTATCACAAATGTCATTTTATCGTCTTGACCCTCGCACAACTTTTTGCTTTTGCCCGCGCATGTCTATGATTCAACAGATATACAGCGTTAAGAGAACTTAAGCAGCGGCTACGAATCTTCCGGGATCAAAATAAGGGTGCTTTCTAAAATATGGAACCATTGAAAATGATAAACTATAATTATAGATCTTATATTAAAATTTTGATAATCTGTGTTTGTTTCCATCTGTGAGGCTTTAGGATTCTGTGATGTTGAAGTTTTCCATCCTTTGCGTGTCTTTGCTAGTTTGATGACTGGTTCCATTGACACTAGCCGAAGTGGACGCATAGAAATGTGGATACCTAAAAGCGTTCTTTATCGCCCCGCGAAGAATTAAATAAGGTGCAAAACTTCAGTATAACCAGGCAAACTTTTCTCCTTCTGGAAGACAAACATAACCCATCCGCAAGGATCCAAAGCCTCTAAATAAATACTACAGTATATGTTTACCTTTACAAAACACTTATTTACTAGATGATATAATGAAACCGGCAAAGCAAATGAAAGCATGGCGATATCTTGATATGAAAAGCAAGCCAAAATATAAGCGTAAATGAAGCAACACACGATCATTGTTCGTCACTCCCATGTTTGTACATCAATTAAATCTATCATTATAATCTAAACCTATTACCACTTTCAAATTCATTATCTTTTTTGTTTCTTCTACATCATTATCCCTTTCCCCTTCCTTTCTCTTTGGACCTGGAAGATTAGGGATAACCCGTTTCCCTCTCCACCTGCATCAGTCTGCACGGGAACCACTGCTGCTACTAGCTGAAGATTTCTTCCCACTGTATTTCTGTTTGCACAACAAACAAGCAATAGTCAAGAAACGATAAATAAGGGTTCAGTTGGGTTGGCGGGCTTGTATCACCCGACTCAAACATGCTAGACTTGTTGAGCTAAAAACAATTGTGCTATAAATGGGTTATATATGGCTTAGCGGGTTAACCTTGTAAACAGGTACCATTCGTATCATAAACGGGTTAGCGAGTTATATTTCGATTTTACAATCTTTTTAAAACACAATATAAACAGGTCAGACGAGTTGATTCGTTAAGAACCAATCATGCCCCTTTTGTTTTCGTGTTGTATTTGACTGTTGTCAGTGTAGAGAACACATAACTAACAATAACTTCATTTTTCAAAAAAAAAAAAAAAAGGGATGGGAAATGATGATGTGCGTGATTTCTTACCTGCTTTCCAATGTTGAAGGGGACATATCTGTACTTGATCATGTGCATGATTTGGCGTTTCATTGTGAGGGTAAATAGCACAAACCAGTAAATAAGTAGTATTGGCCAAAAGACAGGGACATCAAACATGGAGAAGAAGGTCATCAAGAATGATATGATGAAAGCCTTTGTAATGGCATACCTGAAAGCATAACAGTAAAAAATGAGGATGATAAAAGACCAGATAATAATTAATGATAATAGAGTAAATTTCACATAACATTCCAGAAGCATTAAATCACCAATTTACCCCTCACAAGAGGGTTATAATGTGACATCTGGGATAATTTTTGTAGTAGAAAAAGCATAGTTCATACGAATCTAAGTAACAGATCTGGAGATGCAACTACAGTTACTATGTGTACTAGTCGCAGCACAAGTAACAAAATGTGTCCCTTATGTGAGTACAGGGGGCTGGTTCATCTCTTTTATTTACCTACAAACACTCCTGCAGTAGAGTTCGCCTTATGCAATTCTGACTCAAAGTACCCAGGGCTACTTCAAAGTCTAAAGTAGTGTGTGCCCTTGAGAGAAACTGAGCTGACTATAAGTTACTTTCAAATAACAGAATAAAATCTGTGCTGAAAGCATAAAACATAAATGTGTGGAAGTAAGAAGAATGCTCATGTCAAAAGCCATAATTTGACCACATATCTTCTGGCTGCTGAGTTATTATGCAAAGTGACAAGGTTTGATGATGAGTAAATGCAGGATATATCAAGGTTAAGATGCATAAATTTCACTCTAAATCATAACCAGCATTACTAAATATTAGGATAATCAGTAGGCAACATTCCATTAGATGAACAGACACCAGCAGCTTAAACAAAATAAACAATATATGCTATATGCTAGTTGATAGCACTATATTCAACTTTACATATGCTACCTATTGATTATGTTTGAGAGTTAGATCTACAAGTATTACTAGATGCAATGATCTATATCCGCAGCTGAAAAGTTTGTCAAACCTTTTAATAAAATGCAAACAAAAGTTTTCAATTGCAAGTTACCTACTTTTTTCGCTTTAGAAAAACTTTACCACAGAAATCAAATGTAAAATGTAATCTAAAGTCAGCAATCAGAACAAAGAAATGCTTATACAAATCACGACCATAAACTCCACGCCAAACCAGAAGCATACTACCTTAAAATGTCCTTCAGTACTGAACACGGCATCAACTGCTCAGCAGATTCAAATGCAAAGATGAAATATAACTCTACCCAAGTATAAAGCTACTACGAAAAATTAATTCTGATTCGGAATCATCCTTTTCCAGTTCAGAGATAAGTACTAAACTCTCATTTATTAAAACTCACATCACGACTACATATAAGTTCTGCAAGCAGAATCTCCATAAAGAAAACATTACATTGTGATGTGCACGTCTTATCACAAGAATGGAATCAATAGCTTCACAAAACTTGCTATTTGCTAAAGTGATCCTAATACACATCGAAAAGAATGACCAACTATCTTCGCTATTAGATGATAACAACCCCAGGTTATACAGATTACAAATATGAAAACAAATTGGTCCATATAAAAGAATTTAGCAATAAAAATCCCAATTTCAGCACACCCATTGTACTAGAAGGTCAACAATAAAAACTTTCTTAGCTAATAATTTCATTGCAACAAGCCAACAGCACGTGTGAATGTTACTTCCAGCTCTTTGAGAGCTAAGCAGGGGACTTACAAGTTACATACCTGCTAGTAAGAGCTGATCGCATGCTAGAGTAACAAATACGAAATATAAAACTGTACTAATAGCTCGCCTTATCAAGCATCACCATGAAATATAAGAACCAAGAAAGGAAGCACAAAATCATATCAAGCCAGTGAGAATTAGATACATCATACAACACACTACTTCAGCAGGTTACACAAAAAAGATATAGTAAAACTCTTACCAAAACTTGAACTCAGGCAGCCGACGGATGAAAGGCTTGAATTCATCTGACCCTTTAGTAGGTAACAGGGGACCATCTGAAGGTTCTAGCTCGGGGTCAACCAGTGGCGAAAGAAACCCAATCAACAAGTTCAGTATGTAGATTCCGAGACCATAGCTAACAATGTAAAACCCTTGCACGTAATAAACTCTCAGAACATAGAGAAACACTAAAGCTGCTGTGCCAGACCATCTATAAACTGCATGTGGGGTAGTTTTATCCAAGTAAAACTGGAAAAGCCTCGAAAACTGTCTCCATTGATCCAAAGACGCAGCTGCAGGACTAGCACCACCTCCAACACCCTCCATCGAAATTTAGTTTCGGAACCCTACACATCAAATACAATACCGATTAAAAAAAAGTACAACGTAGTTACAACACCTAATATCACACCAGCCAAAACATACCCAACTTAAAAAAAAAAAAAAAAAAAAAAAAAAAAAAAAAAAAAAAAAAAAACGTACTTAACCAATTAATGCTACTTGTAGATTTTATTATTTTAAACCTTAGCTAGTTAGCTAGTTATCATTGCTGATTTTTGCCTTCTTACATCAATAATCACAAGAAATCCCCTAGGCCTCAATCTAGGTGTAAATCTAAAGCAGAATTAAAGCGTAACGATAATTCAAAACTAATTTTTGATGATATTGGAAGGATTACATGAAACATACTTTCACCTTCTTGTCACTAAATACATCGTACTTACATTTTTGATGCAATAATCTGCAAGATAAATGCAACATACTTTCACCTTTTTACCAATCAATGTTACGTCATTACATACAATCGCGCCAAAATGTGATTATATTATATTGTGGTTGCAGGAAATTTACATAGATTTTATTTAACATTTCATAATTTTCATTAGGAGTGCATTAATTTGAATCAAGAACTAGTAAAAGGATAACAGTGACTCGCGATCTTTATCAAAAACCTATTGACATAATTGTATTCATTACGACGATCAATATTAATTAGACCAAAATATAGTACAAATAGTTTGGAGGTCTTGTCCAAACCGGTTTTTTATTCTACTTTAACTGCCAGATTCACTAATACAACGTACGTTACATTTAGGTACAATTAACCGTTATAAATCGAAAGACACTGCCTATGCACCATTATAACCAAACTAAATCAGCTTCTACAGCTTTTCACCTTCAACCTACTTAGGGTGTGTTTGATTCATTAAGATGTTTTAGGTCTGAATCTGGCTACCAGCCTACCACATCTTACAAGTAAAAGATGGCTAGAAAGTAAGCTAAATGTCGAGTACTAATCTAGCTAGTACCAATCTCACACGATCCTAACTTCTCACACGATCTACACGATCCACACAATATCGGAACGAAATAATGTTGTTTGTTTTTGTATAATTGTTCGAATGATATTAAGTGCTCGTTTCTGCAATTTATTTAAGTAACTTGTGTAAATATGAAACAAGACTTTTTATCATAAATATAACATAGTTAATAAACCATCAAATATATTATATTAACACGAGTCTTCAATCTCTTATCGAGTAAGAGGCAGTAAGACAAGTCCCCCACCTCTTACTAAATAAGATGTTATATGTCTAACTGGTCTGACTTAAAAGAAAAAAACAAACAAGCAAAACGTCTACCCACCTCTTACTGGTAAGAGTAAGAGGGCTAGTAAGATTTTTTTTTTTAAAACAAACACACCCTTATTCTCAGCAATCACAACAAAACCTGATAATAATACAAAAAAAAGATGCAAAGAATATCGTATACGATAACAATACGGTAAAAGTACATTACAATTAACCGTTATAAATAGTTAGAAACTATATATCCAACATTATTACTAAACCAAATCAACTTACATCTTTCACCTTATTATCAATCACAAGAGCAAAACCTAATCATTTACAATAAAGTTACATTACATTTCAGTACAATTAACCGTTATCGATCGAGTAAAACTAAATCAAATAGAATCATTTCACTTCAAAGTTCAACCTACTAATTCTCATCAACAATTAACCGTTATCAAATCAAAGTGAATGTTTTCACCTTCAATCAACCTAATCTCATCAATCACCAGACAATAGCTAATAATAACTTAATCATTCTAGCTATACTAATTCTAATCAATCGCAACAACATTTAACATCTAGGAACCAGATCTGAAGTCAACAATCGCTATCTACACCTAAAAACCTAGGGTTTTAATATCAATTGAACACGAAATTAAATTAAATAATGTTGAGTATAAAGAGTGATGTTACCTCCGATGACGGTGCCGGAGACTCGGAAGTCGGTGGAGATGAAAACGGGATCTGTCTCTGTGTGTGTGAAGTTGTTGTTACCGGTGTGATAGGAAACGTGAAAAGAAACGATATTTCGTGATTTTTTATTTTATTAAAGTCGTATTGTGTGTGTGGTGACGCCCGTTATAGAAAAAACGGATATGCTTTGTTTTGCTAGTTTTATCCTCTGCTTTTCATGATTTGTATTTGCTTGTATTATACTCTGTATTAAATGTGCGTTTGATTTATGGGAATGAGAATTGAATAAATTACATTTTGATTGATAAGGTTTTGTTTTAAGATATCACTATGAAACTTATAAAAGTGGGCCTGTTTGGTTGGATACTATGGGAATGGATTATGACTTTGAAAGTCATTAATTGTGTTTGTTTTGTAGACCCAGTAATAAAGTGGGTATATGATAGTCATAGATTCATTACACACCAATTTGGTGTCTATGAAATCAATTCCCGTGGGTCCCTCTTTTTTCCACTACAAAACTCAAATATCTTCACATTTTTTCATACCATATTTTCTCATCCAAACATAAACAATCGTAATCATACACTTTTTCATATCCATTGTCATTCTACCCTATATTAAATCCGATACCCATTGTTATTCCTAACAACAAACCAAACGGGCATGTGTTTGATTTTGACTTAGGTGTCGTTTGTTTTTTCAGAGATTTTACCTGTTCATCTGCAAACCATGTCTGCAGAAGAAGAGGTGCACATAAGCTCTTCATCTACAAGAAGAAGACCGTTTGTTTTTATGCTATTGAAGTACTTCTTTCTATTTTTCTTTTTTTCACTAGTATTTTTTGTGCTATTAAAATACTTATTTTTTCCTTTCCTTTTTCTTTTTCACTAGTTTTTTTACGTTTTCATCCATTTTTTTACATTTTGGTTCGTTTTTATGTTTTTTACGTTTTCGACCGTTATTTTACGTTTTTTCTGTTTATTACGACTTCGTCTGTTTTTTTATGTTTTCTTCCGTTTTTTTACGTTTTCTTCTGTTTTTTTTACGTTTTCATCTTTTTTTACATTTTCATCCGTTTTTTTTTACGTTTTCGTATTTTTTTTTACGTTTTCGTTTATTTTTTACGTTTTGGTACATTTTTTTACATTTTCGACCGTTTTTTATGTTTGTCTTTTTTAAATTTTCGCCTATTTTTTACATTTTCATTTGTTTTTACGTTTTCGTCTGTTTTTATACGTTTTCGTCTGTTTTTTTACGTATTCATCCATTTTTTTAACGTTTTTTTATGTTTTCGACCTTTTTTACTTTCATGTCAGTTTTTTTAGGTTTTCATCCGGTTTTTTACGTTTTCGTCTGTTCTTTACGTTTTGACCTTTTTTACATTTTCATCCTTTTTTTTATGTTTTCGTCTGTTTTTTACGTTCTTGTCTGTTTTTTTACGTTTTCATCCGTTTTCATATGATTTTGTCTGTTTGTACGTTTTTTACGTTATTGTACGCTTTCTTACGTAAGAAAACGTAAGAAGAAGGTCAAAAACGTAAAAAAACAGACGAAAACGTAGTTAAATACGAAAATGTGAAAAAGATATAAGAAGAAGTAAAAATCGGTTGAAAACGTAAAAAAACGGACGAAAACATTTAAAAAAAGCAAACCAAAACGTAAAAAATTGTCGAAAACGTAAAAAAAACAGACAAGAACAGATGAAAATATTAAAAAATACAAAAATGTAAAAATAACGGACAAAAACGGACTAAAACGAATGAAAACGTAAAAAAGACGAGAACGTAAAAAAAATACGGCGAAAACGTAAAAGAATGGGCGAAAACGTAAAAAACGGACAAAAATGTAAAAAAAAAGGTGAAAACATAAAAAAAAGGGCGAAAACATAAAAAAATGGGCGAAAACGTAAAAAAATTGACGAAAACAGGTGAAATCGTAAAAAAAACAAGCGAAAACGTAAAAAAAAAGGGCGAAAGCATAAAAAAACGGACGAAAACTTAAAAAAGTGGGAGAAAACGTAAAAAAATGGGCGAAAACGTAAAAAACGGGCGAAAACGTAAAAAAACGGGCGAAAACATAAAAAAACAGACGAAAACGTAAAAAAATGCGAAAACGTAAAAAACTGTCAAAAATGTAAAAAACGGACAAAAACGTAAAAAAATGGACGAAAACGTAAAAAAACAAACGAAAACGTATAAAAATGGATATTGAGAAAGAGATGTAAGGTTTGTGAAAGAAGAGTGTAGGACCTTAGATATCACAACTTTATTACAACACTATAAGCTTAGAAGAAGTAGAGATGGAAAGATGGTGACTTGATATGTATTAGTGTAATTCGTATATGTAGAAAGAGAGATGAAATATGAGAACTTTTATTCAAGAGAAACACACACAAATACACACACAAGCGCACACCTCAAATGAGCCTTTGAGGTGTTTAAATAGTTCTTAACATGAGATGCCCTATGGGCTTTCTATGGGCTTGGGCTTGGACTTGGTTACATGATTAGATGACTAGGCTTATGAAACATAGCACATAACATATTAGCTTGCCAAGTCCAAGGCACAATGACTAAACTATTACTAATCTTAACAAACGACACAAAGTTACAATATGAGAATGGCCATCACTTCATAATACATAATTTTTAATGCTAACAATCTCTCCCTAAGGGGTGGTCATTCGAATGATGCTCCACGTGAGTGGGTCTTCCGTGTTCTTTGTCTTTAACTTTGTGTGTCGTTGTAGAAAAGTCTTTAGTCTTTGTTCCTTCATGCTTTGTGATCTTTGATAACTGATTTTTCATCGTTCTTTGTTCCTCAGTAATGTGGAGTTATCTGTCATTCGTCACTTCTGCGTCTGTGGTGGTTGTTTGCTATTCCAGCATGCTCATACATCTTTGGACTTTGATATTCATATGCACGTAGTTCCCTTTCTTTCACTTTGATCTTTAGTCTTTATATTTTGTAGATTCTACTTTTTAGCGTAGAATCTTTCTTTGAACTTTGTGTTGTATAGATATTTGAGGGAGCTTTCTTTAACTTCCAGATGTATGTATGAGCATGTGGAATCTGTCGCCATGGAGATGAAGTGCCCCTGCATATAAACAGTTAGCAACAAAACATCCGGTACTTACAGATAAGAATTAGAGATCGTCAACAACATAGTGTGAAGACTCCTTCTAACCCTTACCAAGGCCGTTCCCATGTCAGATACTCTCGAGAGAGCTTACAAGATCTACTAAGTAGCTCAATGACTGGGTGAGTCGCTGGGGATCACTCCACGACTGTAGACCGTTTGAAACCACCGCGAACACTAAGCGTAACCCATAAAAAATTACCGAAGTGACCTGCTGTCAGGGCTGCTTGATGTTGGCCCTGGCAGAAATTTCCATTTAATCATTGAGAATTACAAAAGTAAATCCTCTCATAAATGTTCTGGCAGATTGTTAAGATCTGCGTAGGACTCTTAAGTTTACATCTGGCGTCCTTAATGTTGAACAACCAGTGTAGAAATATCATGTGTTCCTATGAGATCTTTTGATGAATCTCGGGGCTCCAGACTCGATAAGTGCACATTTGGTTTCCTATGCGGAGATTAGGGAGAGGTCTCCTGCTTCAATATCAACCATCTCTAAGAGACAGGTCAATAGATAACACCGGTTCCCCGTGAGAATGAAACAAGCTCTTTTAAGAGAACTTGAGTGGTTAAGAAGGTTTAGTGCAGTGCGTCACTGGGTCCATGACGTCTTTGTCTTCAATACCGGTGTCACCTTAGTAACAACCAGTAGCATACGAATTGTACCCGGTGTCTGCCCTAAGGTTGAACGTATGGAGGGCTATTTCTTTTCACCCTTTTTCATATCTTTTCTTTTTAATTCTTCAACCCCTTCTTTCTCCTTTCTCATTTTCTCATTTTTTCAATCATACCTAAGGACTTCTAATTCTAATCTATTGGATTTGTCCTTGGGTAGATCCCTCCGACTCTTGCGGATCATAGGACGGTTTTTCCTAACCTTAGTCACCATATAACTCCATGACTATCCTATCATTGCCATGAAACCATTTATTGAAAATCTCTCAAAGTGTTTATGATAATAAAACACATTGTTGTTACCACTTTGAGAGTTTTGCATTTCATTTGAAGGACTCCCCATTCACATGTGCTCATGGATTTTTAAGAAATTTGCACATGCGAGAGGAGTTTGCACTTTTTGAATTGATCCACTTTCAGTTAACATGACCGATTCGAGACACGCTTACATCACTAGTTAGACTAGCTTGAAATTATTACCCGTCCTGGTCAAGTCCAAAGAAAGTCTCTCGATATGGTACACTCTACTCAGGCAAGTCCTATTCGAGACACGCTTACATCACTAATTAGACTAGCTTGAAATTATTACCCGTCCAGGACAAGTCTTTTCGATTAATGACATTTAAGCTTCGTCAATTCATTGGTAATATCTGAGTCGAGCTCTTCTGAGATTCAGCCACAATCTTTAAACATCTTTGATCACATTTAATCATGTCTTCTCCCCCTCAAAAATAGCATATAGTGATATTTTTTATATCAACTGATTAAGAAAAAGCTTTTTTTGGAGAGATAGACATATTTGATTTTGCATGAAATCGGAACATTTTAGTTTTTATACTCCCCCTTAATGATAGCACATTTAAAATCAATTTTAAGGGTTTAGAGGGAGTTTTCTTGAGCACTAATTTTGAGAGATTTTGAGAAATCTTTTGAACAAACTTGAAAAAATGCTCAAGAATTTTGTTTGAAAACGAGTTTATGCTTTGAAATCTTTTTCATTTGTTTAGACTCGAACTTTTTGAGAAAGATTTCGTCATTGAACGTACGAGTCCTTGATTTGAAAATAATCAGAAGTCGTCATTGAAGTACGGGTTTCGTACTAAAGTATACGAAAGCCATAGTGAAGAAACTTTTGAGAAACGACATGTTTTAGAAAAACATTAAAAAGAACACCCGCTCAAGCATCTGTACATGTCCGTATCATTGTTGAATGACATTTCTAGAAACGTACAGAATATTGATTTATACGAGAGACATGTCGTGAGAAGAATATTTTTGGATTTTTTGATTTTATATTGTTTTTGTATTTTTTGAAAATTTTATATTTTTGTATTTTGTTTTTGTTGGTTTTTCAAATTTTGTATTTTGTTTTTCCAAAAATATTTACAGCGAAGCGATTTTGAAAACATTTTTCAAGAAGATTCGAGAAGACGTTCTAGCTCCTCAGGAGTTAGGCTTCGCATGCCAATTCGTCGAACTAAATAGTCAAACCTTTCTTTTGGAAGGGCTTTAGTAAATAGATCGGCGAGTTGATAATCAGTCTTAACGAAAAATAATTCAACAGTACCCTCTTCCACGTGTTCTTTGATGAAATGGTAGCGGACTTTGATATTCTTCGTCTTAGAGTGATGTACGGGATTGCACGAGATGGCTATGGCACTTTTTGAGTCACAATACATAGGTATTCTGTCAAAAGTAAAGCCATAATCTGTGAGTTGTGTCCGCATCCAAAGAACTTGGGCACAACACGCAGATAGAGACACATACTCGGCTTCGGCGGTTGATAGCGCAGTACAATCCTGTTTCTTTGAAGACCAGCTTACTAGCTTTTCACCCAAAAATTGTGCTCCACCTGATGTACTCTTTGCTGTAACTTGATCACCAGCATGGTCTGCATCTGAAAATGCTGTTAGATGAAACCCCGAATCCTTCGGATACCAAAGTCCCATGTTAATGGTGCTTCGTAGGTACCGAAAGATCCGTTTAACCTCTTTGAGGTGAAGTTCGGTAGGCTTTGCCTGAAACCGTGCTAACAAACAAACAGCAAATTGAATATCTGGTCGACTAGCAGTTAGATACATGAGAGAACCGATCATACTTTGATATTTCTTCGGATCAATGGGTTTCCCAAACAAATCAGCACCTATTTTTGGTGAAGTGACCATTGGTGTACCAACAGAATCACAATTTTCCATTCCATGTTTTTTCAAAATCTCTATCGTATATTTAGCTTGATTGATAAAAATACCACGAGGGGATTGATGTATTTGTAAACCAAGAAAGAATTTTAGTTCCCCTATCATGGACATTTCAAATTTACTTTTCATGAGATTTTCAAAATGTTTTGAATGGTTAGGATTGGTTGATCCAAAAATAATGTCGTCCACGTAAATTTGAACGATCAAAATGTCATCTTTGAACTTTTTGATAAACAAGGTGTCATCAACCGTTCCTTTTGTGAAATTGTTTTTTAGCAAGAAAGATGATAGTTCGTCATACCACGCTCTTGGAGCTTGTTTTAAACCATAAATTGCTTTCTTAAGCTTGTAGACATAGTCTGGATGATCTTTGTTGATGAATCCCTCTGGCTGACTCACATACACTTCTTCTTTCAGAGTTCCATTCAAGAAGGCAGTCTTAATATCCATCTGATAGATTGTGATGTTTTTGTGAGCGGCATAGGCTAAGAAAATCCGGACTGCTTCAAGTCTAGCTACAGGCGCGAATGATTCCTCGAAATCTATCCCTTCTTCTTGTGGATAACCTTTAGCCACGAGACGAGCTTTGTTGCGGATAACAGTCATTTCCTCATCCAGTTTGTTCTTCCACAACCACTTGAGATCAAGAACACGTTTATCAAGTGGTCATTCAACAAGTTCCCAACTATCATGTAACAGGTATTGAAGAAATTCCTCCTGCATCGCTTCAATCCAAGGGTTTTCTGCCATTGCTTCCCGAATGTTCTTTGGTTCTTTGAGGCTGATTGAGCAAACGTAAATGCACAATTCGAGATCGGTGGCTAGTTGTCTCCTTGTCTGAACTGGCTTTGAAGGTTCACCAATAACATGTTCTATTGGATGGTCTTTTGTCCATTTAAACGTAGAAGGGTACCTTGGGTGTAACGAATGTGTGTTAGATGGTTCTTGTAACCTTGAAGAAGATTCAGCAGAGTTTGTTGCAAACGGGTTTTCAAATACATCTTCTTCTTCTTCTAACGTAACATCGTTTGAATTATTTGTTGGTTCTTCTTGAAAATTTGTGTTTTGGTTTTGCTCATCAACTCTTGGTAGAACAGTTTCAAGTACTGGAGTTGCTTGAGTAGATGTAGATGATGTTGATGTAGTTGGTGCTTCAGCTTCGATTGTTGTGGATGCATCTTGTGGTGGTGGTTGATGGTTTTGAGCGGGTGCAGCGGAATGTAGTTGAGATGCATTAGTCGAAGTTCCACCATAGTATTCATCAAACATTAACTCGAAGAAATTTTTCAGTTCTTGTTCTGAAGGTTTATCCGTGTTTGTTGACTGAGCTCCTTGAGGTACGAGTCCTGAACTGATGTGTCCAGAAGTCTGCTGGTTTGGTGCGGGTCCTAATCCGTTTTGATTAGAAGCCATCGGATTAAGCGCGGGTTCTAGAGCGAGTCTCTCAGAAGCCATTTGTGAAATCTCGTCAAACTTCACATTCATCGTCTCCATTATCTTTTTCGTTCTTCTATTATACACCCTGAATGCCCTCGAGTTTTCTGAATAACCAATGAAGATTCCAATATCACCCTTAGCTTTTAACTTCCCTAGATCTTCTCTGTCATTCGTCGGATAGCACAAAGCGCCAAATACGTGAAGGTAAGAGATGTCAGGTTTACGGTTGTTTACTAGCTCATATGGGGTTTTATTGAATCTCGGATGGACTAGGGATCGGTTTTGAGTAAAACAAGCAGTGGCTACAGCATCAGCCCATAAGAATAGTGGTGCACTAGAAAAAATTAGCATTGTGCGAGCAGCTTCCACAAGAGTTCTATTTCTTCTTTCAACTACCCCATTCTGCTGTGGAGTTCTAACAACTGATGTTTGGTGTGTGATTCCAACATCTTCAAGGTAAGTTCTTAACTCCTGATTTGTGAATTCTGTGCCATTATCTGTTCTTATAATCCTTACTGGAGCTTGAAGTAGAACTTGAATACACTTCAGAAAGGTGATGATGATGCCTGGTGCTTCGTCTTTTGATCTTAAAAACTTTACCCAAGTATATCTTGAATAATCATCAACAATAACAAGAATATACTTCTTCCCATTAATGCTTTCAACTCTCATTGGGCCACATAAGTCCATGTGCAACATATGTAACCTTGCTTCCGAACTAGGTACGGTTTTGGGTTTATATGATGCTCTTTTACTTTTTCCTTGTTCGCATGATGGACATAGGTGTTCCTTGGTGTATTTGAACTTAGGAAGTCCGGTGACGATGTTGTCTTTGGCTAACTTGTTGATGGTGTCGAAATTGAGATGGGATAAACGTCTATGCCACAGCCAGGACTTAGTTTCGGTTGCCCTTGTCATAAGACAAATTGGTGATGTAGAAGCCATTTGGTTGATGTCGATAGCATACAAGTTTGTACCACGATTACCAGTTAAGAGATCATCACCAACCAAATTTCAAATAAAAACCGTGTTTCTTCTGAATGCAACTTCTAAATCCGCATCACAAAACTGCCCGACTGAAAACAAGTTGTGTCCCAACCCTTCGACGTAGTAAACTCGAGTGATTAAAAAATTCTCAAACCGAAGATCTCCATAACCCTGAATAGCTGCTACATGATCATTTCCAAAGCGTACAGTTCCCATGAATTTCCAGACGAAATTGATCAGTAGCTTTAAATTCCCGGTCATGTGCTTGGAGCAACCCGAGTCGACGATCCAAAGACATATTTCGATAACCTGCCAAGAACAGAAGAGTTTGTATTTGGAAACCGTGTTGAATTTGGTTCCATGAGGTTAGGAGTAAAAGCAGAATCACACTCATAGACAGTTGCTACTTGTTTAGCTTGAGTTATTTCTAATTTGCCATCCTTAAGAGTGAACTCTCTACCCGTCGGAATCCACATACAAAACTTAAGATAGTTCCTAGGCATTCGACTAATAGTGGTAGTCCTAAATCGTGCAACTAATCTTTCTATAGATCTGGATCTAGCACTAGGTCTTTTTGGAACATTCTTCTGTTCAGGCGTAACATTCACATTCTTAGAAACACATTCATCGTGAACATCATTAATTAAACATTTCTTGCATATTAAACAAACAGAGTCATTACATGCATTAGAAACAGTACGTTCGACATTACATTCAGATGAAACATGTCTCTTATTACAAAGCGATAAATTCCTAGGGTGTTCTTCTACATCTTCAACTTTATTCTTGCTACTACTCTTAGAATCAGGCGAGACTCTATTGTTCCTTGTATTGCTCTTAGGCTTTAGTCTGCTGCTCCTAGAGGTGCTTTCTAATCCTGTAGAAGGTAAGGCACACACATTAGGATTTATATTGTTGTCCTTCTTAGCATCCCTAGATTCTTTAGAATTAGCCTTTATGCACTTGTCATTTGTCTTAGGTGTTGAGGCAGACGCACTAGTGGGACTAATCCTAAAAAGGCCAGGTGCTAACACTTTAGGATTTTCGACAACCGCTTTTGCTTTATCAACAATCATATCATTTTCACTTTTCTTGGGCAAGGGTGTTGGAGTGACTGGTTTTTTCAAATCCTTTTTCTCATCGACTTTTGGAGCAAACCTTGAAATTGACATTTTTGGTTTGTGAACCGTGTTAGAAACATTTGGTTTCTCCGAAGTCAATGGTTTTGCAAACTTAGTTTCCTCACCCTTTCCTTTTTGACTTTCAAGCTGAGCCCTCAAAAGATCATTTTGCTCTTTCATTTTCTTTAAGTCACGCTCATACGACAATTTGTCATATTTCCATTCTTCTTTTTTTCGATCAAGTTGTTTAAAATATGACACATTTTCTTTTTCAAGCTTTATGAGAGCATTTTCATATTTTGAAACAATTGCGGAGGTCTCAGCTCTTAGTCGTTCATCGTCTTGAACAGAATATGTTTGTAAAATGATGGACATAATGTCAGTGGTCATAACAGCTTCGAAGAGAGAATCATTAAGGTTTTCCAAAACATTCATGTTTTCACGAGCATCATTAGCTTCGTTTACCAGAGATTTGTGGTCCTTGACAAAGTCGGCCGTTTCTTTTAAAAAAGCTTGTTCAAAATGGATTACCCTTGCACTGATGTTATTCAGAGGGATAGTAATTTCGTTTTGAAACACCTTTTTCTGTTCGATATGAAAACTAGAATGCCAGTTGTTAATATTGATGGTAGTTTTTGAAGCAACAATATTTTGAAGTTCTTGAATTCTCTTTTTAACGTCATCCAGAATTTCTCTAGCCTCACTTGTATTAAAAGTGTTGTTAGAGGACATTTGTTCTATTTTTGAAAGAGATTTGGAAACAACTTTCTTTTTGGACAATAATTTCGCAAATGGTCGTTTTATGGAAAACGCGGATGGTTCTGTTTGTGGAACAAAAGTGATTCCCGAATGTTTGTTCAATTTGTTGTAATCAATGGGTTTCAAATCCTTTTGTTTCATTTTATTTATGCTCTCTTCGACATGTTCAATCGTTAGCACAGAATCCCGAACGACGGGAGGATCATGTTTGGTATAAATCACATTACCATTGTACAAAACATTCTGTTCTTGCTGAGCTTTCTTGAGATTACAAGGGGTATTGTTACCAAGAGCCATTTTATGTTTCGTATGGTAAATCGGATTAATTTGATTTGAAATCATTTTCATTGTTTGACTCGACTGACCCGACTTAACCACTAATTCTTCTAAATGAGCAATCATGTGTTCTGACTCTACGATTTCTTCCAAAAGTTTGTCTTCTTTCTTTGCAAAATCCTTGTTCAACTCATCCATTTCTTTTTCAAGATTGGAATAAGCTGTTTTTTGTTTAGAAAGTTGGTTTTGTAAATCAGAAATTTCCGCGTTTAAAGATTTTATCTTTTTGAAAGAATTAACATCAAGTGTATCAAACTTGAGTTGCAATTGTTGTTTCTCTGAAACGGAATTTTGATAACCAGTTTCTAATTCAGACAATCTTTTGTTATGAAATTCAAAAGCTTTAACGGTGGATTTGTAACTCTCAAGCTCAGCGGTCAATTTAACATTCGCGGCCTTAACATCGCGATTGACCTTTTGCACATTCTCAATTTCAATACGACAATTATTCAATAATGATTCAAACAAAGCACGTGTTTCCTCATCATTCTCAGCATGCTGTGAAACAAAGCCTCCATTATGATTCACATCTGGAGTCGCTGAAGGAGTATTGCTACTACTTGGCGTGTCCAGGTATGTATCATAAGTGGGTGCTAGCTTCTCAGAATGTTGTTCCTCATGAGGAGACATATCAAATATATCATTATTGTGACATGTGTTGAAGTTAGATACCTCAGATGGTGCATTGGTGTCATAAACAGGAAGTGTGTCAGAATCCGTGTCATACTTAGCTTCCTGAAGATTCGCCATGAATATGCAGTTCGCATCGATATCCTCTCTATCTTCCATGTCATCCATAAGAGCCATAAAGTTATTCTCCTCTGCGTTCAACTGAAATCCTGCCTCTGCCTTTTGTGCCAACATTACTGCTTTCTGCAAGTACGCTAGATCTTTCTTGTTTGGCTTAGTAGGACAGTTCCGTGCCATATGACCTACACCCTGGCAGTTGAAACACTTTACCGGATTACCCTGATTCATATTTCCCAAATTCCCAACTACTGGAGCTGCAACATTTCTATTCTGATTACCCATTGCCTGATTACCAACATTCTGACCCATCTGATTTCCAACAAACTGACCCAACTGATTCCCTACATTCTGACCATACTGATTCCCTGCATACTGACCTGCATTCTGCATATTCTGATTGCCCATATTAAATCCCGTAGCATATCCTTGCTGATTCCCATAAACTCCAACCATTTGGCCTCCGTTGCCCATATTGAAACTCGGCTGAGCGATCTGCTTGTTGCGAGTATTCGATGAAATCCTTTGGTTGTTGTTTGTTGGTGTAGAATAGCGTCCTTGGAATGCCTTTGACAGAAAAGCAAACGCTTGAGTCAATGCTGCAGCAGCTTCATCATTGTCAGTGAATTCTGGTTCTTGGAATTATGGGTATGTCTGTTGTGGAATAACTTGTTGTTGTTGTGGGTAGAACTGTTGTTGGTAGACCGGTGTTGGTTGTTGAATGCATGATGGTTTCATGTAGTTGTGAATGGATGATGATGGTTGTTGAGTGTTCACTTGTAATGGTGTTGGTGTATTAGCAATTAGTGCGAGAGGATCATGATTCTTTGCCAATCTTTCTTTCCTAACTTCATTAGCCTCAGCTTGGTTTTGCTTCAGAAAGTCATAGAGTTGATCATAATTCACCTGATGTAAGTCCTTTGTCTGATTAACAGTTGTAACATAACAACCCCATTCTTCTGGAAGGTTATTGAGGAATTTGATGTTTGTTGCAATTGCTCGTGGTGTCAACTTGTTTCTGATTAACTCATTCATCAAAGTGCAAAACCTTGTGTAGTAAGATTCAATCTGTTCACCTTTAGTGGATGTAAAGTTCTCCCATTCGGTAAGAAGTTTGTTCTCAACATCTTGTTGTCCAATTTCTGTTCCATGACATATTCTTCTAACACGTTCCCACATAGCATAAGCACTTTCACAGCTGTCGACCGCAGCAAAGATCTCCCGTGGTAATCCAAGTTGGATTAAATGCATTGCCATATCATCAGCTTTGATCTGCGCCTTGTCTTCATCAGTGTAATCTGCTTCTGTTTGTATACGCACTACTGGTTCAGTAGGAGGTGTGGTATTTGGATTACCTTGAATTTGAACTTGTCTTGGCTGAAATGGACCGTTTTCTATGGATTTGATCATTAGGTGCCCGGTATCCTTTGTTTTGATGTAACGAAGCATACGGCTTGTCCATGGGAGATATCCACCTTTTTCAAGCATTGGAGGTCGGTTTTCCGCACCGGCTGCATGAATGTCTTGCTGAGTTGCCATTGATGAAGTGTAGATGGATAAAGTTGATTCTTGGATCGTTCAAACGAAATAGGAGTAGAGTTTAGAGTGAGTTGATGCAAGTTTTTATGGTGAAAAATTTGACTAAAAACCTTAAAACCTCAATAACTTCTTCTCGGAGCGTTTTTAGGCCTCGAAACTTCGCCTAAATAGATAAATCCATTTAGCGTGTCGTTCTTCTCTGTCTCACGGTCGTTTTGACAGCTGATTCGTCGAAAACGGAGTTACGGTTCAAAAGTTATGGCCGTTTGAAGTTTGGTCGTCAAAAACCTCACTTTTGTCAAAATTCTCGAAACTTAGCTGTGTTCTCGAAACTATAGGATTGCGAAACTTTGGATTTCGAAACTTAAGATTGCGAAAACTTGGATTTCGAAATTCAAGATTGCGAAACTTTGTGTTCTCGAAAATATAAGTTCTCGAAATTTTTCAATTTTTCGAAAAAACAGTGTTCTCGAAATTTCTCAATTTTTCGAAAAAAACAGTGTTCTCGAAATTTTGTAGTTTTCGAAAACCTTGCAATGTTCTCGAAAATTGTTGTTTTTTTTCGAAAACCCAATCACACAAATTTCGAAATTATACAATTTCGAAATTTAGCCACAAGTCGAAGTAATTTCTTTCTTATACAAGAGAGAAAATACCGAGTATCCAACTATGATCACGAACGGAGTCGATTTCTGGTGTTCTCGAAAATTGGTCAAAGTGTGATTTCGAAATTGTGACTGTTTTTTTGAATAGGCTTAAAGCACACCCAAATGACTTTTGCAATCAAAGATTCTTGTACTTCTAGGCTAAAAAACACCAAAACTTGAAGAAAGTTCAAAACTTGATGATTTTTATGAAATTTTTTTGAGATCTAGAAAACAAGTACAAAAACCAAATTCGAATATTTAAGCTAGAAATTTTCAAAAAGATTAAAACTTTCTTATTTGGAAAGGTTTATAACACTAGTTTGTAATCAAAAAAGTGTTAAAAACACAAAACAAACAAGAAAAGTAATGATTTTTTTGAAAACAAAAACGTGAATAAAGCTTAAAAAACACGAAACAAACAACCCCTCAACCCTCCTAAATCATTGTTAGGCGATTGATACCACTTGTAGGACCTTAGATATCACAACTTTATCACAACACTATAAGCTTAGAAGAAGTAGAGATGGAAAGATGGTGACTTGATATGTATTAGTGTAATTCGTATATGTAGAAAGAGAGATGAAATATGAGAACTTTTATTCAAGAGAAACACACACAAATACACACACAAGCACACACATCAAATGAGCCTTTGAGGTGTTTAAATAGTTCTTAACATGAGATGCCCTATGGGCTTTCTATGAGCTTGGGCTTGGACTTGGTTACATGATTAGATGACTAGGCTTATGAAACATAGCACATAACATATTAGCTTGCCAAGTCCAAGGCCCAATGACTAAACTATTACTAATCTTAACAAACGACACAAAGTTACAATATGAGAATGACCATCACTTCATAATACATAATTTTTAATGCTAACAAAGAGGCAAGAAGTGAAAGAAGATGTAAGAAGTGAAAGATAATGTCTGAAATTTAGAAGAGGAAAGAAGTGAAAAGAAGCACTTATGTCTGCAAAAAAACAAACAAAAACCTCTGCCCTCCTACAGACAAAAGAAGTGAAAAGAGAAAAAAAAGTGTTTATTGTGAAAAAACAAACGACACCTTAATTGACTTAATATGAAAAACTAAATTAATTAAGTTATATGAAAACTGTTTGTTTGTGACTTAATAGAGAAAAATGACTGAAAATATTAAATAATAAAATTGATGTTGTTTGCATTAATTCATCTATTAATTTACATGACTTAATGAAAATAAATAAACAAACATGCCCTAAGCATATTTTATACCCACCAAGTATGTTAAGGGTGTGTTAGGTTTGATACTTTGGATTGAGTTTTACGTTTGATGTGACAATAATGTGTATTTTGGCTCATTCTTTAAACAAAATGAATAATAGATGGAATCAAATTTCATTCCACATCAACTTGGAGGCTTTTGAACCCATGAGACCCACCATTTTTTACTCTCACATACCAATTTTAAGTAATATTTTTTTATTATAATATTATTATAAAATACATTTAATAAATATATTTTCTCTCTCCAAATCTTAAACCAAATCTAAATCCTATTCCAAACCCACTTATAAACCAAATGGACCCTAAGTTTACAAATCCACAGTGATTCTCATACATTTAGTGTAACAAACAAAACGCCCCTTAAATAGTCCACGATTTTAAAATGTCTCAATTTAATTGTATATTATTAAAAATAAATATAAAAGTTTGATCTATTTTATCTTATTACATTTGGTTCAAGATAATATTACAAACTTAAAAGAAAATATTAAATAATTAGTTAATGGTAAACTGTCACTTTATGTTTTATGTTTTTTATCTTGTAACAATTATTTTAACACGAAAGGAATACTTTTGGACCCTGTGTTTTTTATTGTGTCATAATTCTTATATGAATCGATGTAGCTAGGATTGAAGTCACGGCTAATTTTACAAACGTTTTCACGAAAGGATGTTTGGGCCCAAAATTGTAGTTACATTAGGGTTTCAACTTTTTTTTTTTTTTTTTTTTTTTTTTTTTTTTCTCCTGGTGGATAATCTTTTTTATGTACTACTAAGAAGGCTGGGTTATGATGGCTCAAGCACAAGCGTCATTTGACGTGTAGCTAAGTCAAACCCGAGTACCCAAGCGCCAAACAATTCATTAAATTTCTTGGCTCGAGTCAAGAGATGATTTTCTTCTTCCATTTTTCTAACCATTGGAGAGTCAAATGGCTTTTCAAAGGTTATTTTTTATTTATTTTTATTTTTTTTCCCTTTTCTTTTCTTCTTTTAACATTTCACTCTATTTTATACATATTCACTTTATATAAACCCTATTATACAAACTCATTGTCATTAATTTTACCATATCTTCAAAATGAGTCATTAAAATTATGTTTTTTACAATAACTTTCTCGGAATGTCGCAAGCATTAAATTCAACATCTTCGTCAAATCCCGCTACACCCTTCATCCGCAAACTCAATATCTTCCTCGCACCCCTAGTTTGCTCTGTTTGGTGCCAGTAGACATGATATGTAGTCGTCTACGTTATTTCTTTTGTATTTTTTTCGTTCGTTTTTTATTTATTATTTGTGTATTATAATTTGCATTTTTATTTTATAAATAAAAAATTATTTGGTTTGAAAAATGAACAAGAAAAAAAAATCTATGGGTCTCAAAATGTGTGTTTTGGAATGATTCATGAGGGATGTGGTTTTCAGGTGTTATAAAGTAAATTCACTATATTATAAATATTTGCAAGTTCATAAAATGTCTTTTCTGACAATCGCATTAAAGGTATTGAATTAATAAAGATGTTCAAGAATTATAACCTCTTTATGACGCATAAAAATAAAATGAGTGTCCACTATAGTTGAAATGAAACATAAATATTTTTTTTATTTTTTTATAAACACACCATAGTTGATGCCTTAAGTTGTAACCTTCAGGCATATTGTATTGGAAATGTATTAGTTCATTTGGATTTCGTATGATAATAGGGGTGAGCATCGGTCCAGGACCGATGACCGAATTAGCAAAAAATCCAAAACCGAGAACCGGACCGAATGTAGTCGGTTCGGTCCGGTCTCGGTCGGTTCGTCGGTCGGTCCGGTCCAACAAGGCCAAATAATCGGTTTGTGGTCCGGACCGGACCGGACCGAGGACCGAATTAGCTAAAAAGCCAAGACCGAGGACCGGACCGAATGTGGTCGGTCCAGTCCGGTCTCGGTCGGTCTTTCGGTCGGTCCGATCTGTTCGAGTCGTTTGCTCAGCCCTGTATGATAATCAATACCAATTTTAGGGAAAAAAAGAAATGCTAATATTGGATGACTCAATACGTGTCTATTTTGTTGGATCTAAGCCGCTTATCTTTTTGTATTAGGCTGGACACAATAAGGAGGGTCAATCCTTTTCTTTTTCTCTGTCATGTCAGCTTTCTCTCTCCAGCGACCTGCAGGTGATTCAGTGCCCCAGTAAGGGCGACCAAGTTCAATTTTTATTTTTTATTATTTTATTTATTTATTTATCTTTTTTTACAAACAATATCTAAAAAATACAAGACAAAAAAATAATAATAATAAAAAATATAAAAAAAATAATAAAAATCCTTGCCATGCAACGTGCAACGTGCGAACCTAACCTTGTCATGCAATGCAAACACGTATTTACAAATAACATACCATATCACCGTCTGGATTTATAAACCATACTTGCCATAACACCATACATGCAATGCAAAGCATATATCATGCAAACATAAACCATACTTGCCATATCATGCCCACAGCCCACTTTAACTTAAAACTAAATTTCATACCGTTAAATTGGATCAAAAAGTGATATGGATTGGAAACGTGTTTCGGTCGAGGTCACGACCCAATCCTCAAGTTTTCGCCCCTCTATTCAGTATCGACCGATGTTACACCCCGTGCCCGCTTTGACCAAAATTTAAAACTTTTATTTTTTTGCATGGAAACGACGTATCAAAACTGACCTGCTGTTACTCTTTTCACAATTGGCAAAAATCTATAAACTTTCAGACCATGAGACTAATTTTAAATGATACTAGACTCAATTACCTTCAAAATTCCGGGTGGCACGACCCGTGACGACTTACGGTTTAAAAGATATGATTTTTCTAACATGACCCATTTTATACACTACTTGCTGTCCCAAACACCCCTTTTTCTGCATATCCCTTTGATGTACTTTTGACCCATTTTCCGGAAAAACGACTTTTATAACATGACATTACACCAAAACTTCCAAAAATCATTAGGATAATATAAACATCAATTATATTCATAAACTTGGTCATAATGACCCGCAAAAATGTGTTTTACAAAATAATGGGTGGAAACACTCATTTTGACCCATTTGGATACTACAATTAACCATATCACCTTTAACCATAAAATTAACACTTTAACCGTAAGCCAAACAATCATTTAACATTAAAAACCATGACAACTTTGATCCATGACCATTGACCCGTTCACATCCCAAAATGGGTACAATTAGACGTTATGTCAAACGCCCCTTTAACTTGACCGTAAACACATGAACTATACTATAACTTGTCCATTGGCCACCAATTTATACACTTGATACTTGACCATACTTTACATAACATTAATGACTCACGGGGGTACAAACATGACACTTGAGCTCGGTATACTACCTAGCTCCTACTTTCTTACCATTCCTTCTACTTCACATGTCCAACCTTAGTTCTTATCCAAGCCATAGCTTCACCCATGAGTAACCTACAAAACATTGTCAACTAAACAATAAGCTTTCGCTTAGCAAGTAACTAGATTAACACATGATTAACATGTTAGTTCACATATATGCTACACAAATACTTCAACCAATAAACACATAAACATCACAACATACCTTAGCCTTTCCCTACTCATATTCTATCACTTGAGTTGGCTAACTAGGCAAACCACCTGTAATATATTGGTTATTGTAACAATCTAATAGCAGTAGTATGGTTCGAATTCAAGAAAGAAATCTAGAGAGAGAGAGATAGTTGGGTGTTTTCTAGAGAGAGAGAGATGAGAGAAAATAGAAAATATTAGATTGAGTGAAAAGCACCAACCCTCTCCACATGTGGAGAGGGGTATATATAGTTTACTACAAACGCCCACACCCGGGCTGTGGATCAGGCATACAGTGGGTAAAGACCCATCCTTCTTCCACGGTGTTACTTAAACTAAACTAACTAATACATATAATTAACTAACTACGAGCTAACTAAAATGCTATTACATCAATTAGGTGACCGAGACTTTGATAGGAATATTTGTATTCCTAACAATCTCCCCCTAAGCGAGGTCACCTTTGAAATTAAGCTCTTTGGTCTTTAAGCATTCTTTCGTCTCTGTAGCTCGTAGGATCTGATTCTTCACTTTACTTCACACTTTGTACTTCAAGCAACGAACTTGTGATTTGGATTCCTTTGTGATATATGATCTTTGAGCTTCCTTTGAGATCATCAGCTAAAGTAAATCTCCAAGCTCATCCATAGTTATATTGCCTTCATGTGATGTAGTGACTAAGGACCATCATGCTCACACCCTTCTGGATCAAGAGACCTTACATTGGAGTTGTGAATCAGGAGACTTTTTCATCAGAGTTGCGAAAACGTTGTTGGTAGTCTCTCAACATTTGTTGTAGCAAGTCTCTCATCTTCATTGATAGTGTGGAGGATGTGTGAGCATGAGGTATGGATTGACCCGATTCAGCTGGAAACTGGAGCCATCAACGCCATCTTTATATGTGTCCCTGAAATAAAACAGTTAGCAATAAAGATAGAGAACGAACATGGCTTTGTCATTCGTTCTGCGAGGACAGACTACCCTTCGGTTTTGTGAAAACCGACCTGTGATCAGGTAGAGTCTCTTTTAAAGAAGACTCTCCTTGACAGGAATTTCCAGCTTGTAGTAATGAATTTTCCAAAGAATCCACTTTGGAATCTTCATACTTAGCATGTTCTCATACCGGAACGTCTCAAAGCAGACAGCACGATAGAGTGAATCGGTGAAAAAATATTCACGGATTGATGGGAAATTGATTTATAGAAATCACTCGCGTGTCATATGATAAACATTTTTTTGAGACACGACGAGAGTTTTATACTTTGAATCACATTTCAATGTGCTCGAAAATACTTTTGTTTGAAAGATTATACACAATCAATGTGCTCGAAAAATTAGTTTGAGAGCACATTGAAAGGTTTTAGCAAAAGTATCCGTCAATCCATATCCTGGAACAAGTTTGATTCAACTTTGAATCGCACCATTGTTGCTTTCCAGTTGTCACTTGATCATTGATCCAAGATGGATCTCACATGTCACCTACCAAGAGCTTGAGTGATGTTCACTCTAGAAGGATTTCCATCGTCATTGTGAATATTTTCATATCACTCGGATGTTCTGGCAATACCACAAGGATAATGCGTAGGACTCTAAATATTTTATCTTATTTTCCACATTATGTGAAACAATAAGCATATTTGGAATGTGTCCTATCGAGATTTATGGATGATCTCATGGCTCTAGACTCAATAGTGCGTTTTGATCCGCTCCTGGAGACTGGGGAGGCATCTCCTGTTTTAGGTATCAACATAGCTCGCAATGAGCGGTCGATACATTGCACAGGGTTCCCCATGAGATTGAAACAAGCTCTTTTAAGAGAACTTGAGTGGTTGGGAAGTTTAGTGCAGTGCGTCACTGGGTCCATGACGTCTTGTCTTCAATACTAGTGTTACCTTAGTAACCACTAGTAGATTGTGAATTGAACCCGGTTTCTGCCCTAAGGTTGAATATATGGAGGGCTATTTCTTTTCACCCTTTCTCCTTTCATTTCTTTTTAATTCTTCAACCCCTTCAGTGCTTACCGAGACTTCACCACTAGAACCTTGTTGGGTATGTTCCAGTCCTAGCTCTATCTCAGTCCGCATTCTTCCCTTTCTCACTTTTCTCCTTTTTTCATATCATTCCTAAGGACATCTAATCTATCTATGGATTGTCCCTGGGAAGATCCTTCCGGTTCTGGTGGATCATGGGAACTCATACCTAACTTTAACCATCCTTATAACTCCATGCATAAAGATAAATGGTCGGTCTTTGGTATAACTTCCGCAAACGCCTTTGCTCCCCCTCAATATGTGCATCGATATACGAAAGAGTTTAGCACATATGTGGGACCCTATAATTGAGTACAAAAGATCACTTTTGATTATCAGATTTCATATTTAAATCACATTCTCTCCCCCGATCAAAAATTTCAAATCATTCAAGATTTTTGATCTCAATTGATTTAAATAATTTTAGAAAACTTTTGGGAGAGAAATGCGGTTAATTTTTTAATGTTTTCTGATAAAAGGAACTTTTTCTTGCTCCCCCTCAAACTGTGAGGGAGGTTGTTATGTGTCAGATTTGAAGAGTTTGCAAAAGATTCGAAGTTTTAACAAAAACTCTTTGAAAATTTACTCATTCTGACACATAACCATACAAAACGTTTTGTTGCTTTTGTTTTGTACAAAGTGTGGGGAGTTTTGATGATACATAAAATTTTGAGAAATCACTCTCCCCCTCAATCAATGACGGATGTTTAACACATAAATAAGTTATGTCATTTATTGAGTGAAAAATTTTATCAAAGTTTGAGTTCAAATTGATTTTCAATCAAAATTTCGTGGTACCACCAAGTTTTGCACAAATACTTTCCGGAAGAATCATAGAAGGAAAAGTATTTGGCGATAAAAGGAAGATTTCTCTTCTTTATCAAGAAATAATGCACTGAAGCGTACATTAGATCGAGGGTGCATGAATATAAAGTAATTCACGCTCGGATGAACGACACCCTTTGCTAGGAACAACCGTCTTTTTGGCGACGTGTTTTCCTTATTTTGAAAATCGGGTTGCTATCTGAAGTAATAGCAAGCCATAATTTTGAGAGACCGGGTTGTAGCCTGAAATGACTACAAGCCATATTTTTAAGTTCGGGTTGTAGCCTGAAATGACTACAAACCATTTAGGCATGTTTTGAAAAACCTTTTGAACTTCTGTTCGAACTTCATTTAAAGAACCGTGTCATTATTGAATGACATTTCTAGGACCGTAAATGTTATCGATGCCAGAAGACATGCCTTAAAAAAAACTATTTTTGGTATTTTCTAATTTTCTGATTTTTATGGGTTTTTGTAGGTTTTATATATCTATATACATTTAGGTATAATGTATATACAAAGGATACTATTAAGTTTAAGAAGATGTTGACATGAATACCGAAATGAGGATTTTGTTCGGCTTGTTGTAGAAACGTGTAGTCGACATCTCTTAAACATTCACTACCAAAGCATTCGAGGCTCGTGAATAATAATCGTCTGAACTTGCGCCTTCTCAGTGTGATGCTTTGGTAGCTTCCCCCCAAACCAACAATCATCTTCATGAGACCACTTCCCCCAGACAGTTGAAGTGATGCAAAAAGTCTCATTGAATGAAGCTCGAGAACCCCGAAGAAAACAATAACCCCGAAGTAACAAGGTGAACCACGGATCATCTCTGCGGTAATCAATCCCGGAATGTATGATGAAGCCCGATCACATGACGCTGTTGTACGTCCCCGATGTTCACATAACATTGCGGTTTGGAGCAGTTGTCTATTCAGGGGAGTTGAGATATCAACATCTTCATTTCATCAAATGCTTTCTAGTTATCTTACACATACCAACTCAATCCATATTGTACGCATGTATCCAACACAAGAAGAAATGATGACACCAAAGTAACAGGTTGAAGCACTAATCATCTCTGCGTATATCACCTCCGGAATATATGATTAGGCCCGATCATGTGAACCTGTTGCGCGTCCTTGATGTACACAAATTTCTCTTCTGATGGTTGCGATCTCATCGGAATCAGCATAACATTGTGTACATGAAGCATTAACTAGAAGCACTTTACCATAAATCGTATCAACTCATATGAAGATGTCGATAAGCAATATCATCTCACTCTCCAATTGTTCTTCTCATATTTCTTCCTACTGAAAGCTGAAGTAATACATACCACAAGTGTCAAGAGAACACTTCCCTCACATAGTTGGAATGATACACCAAACGCCACAAGTTAATACATTGATATTCTCTGCGGTTATGCCATATGTCTTCCCGGCATAACTTCAATTAAGAAGAAGTATTATGTTCATCACGTGTACTCGTTATGCGTTCGGATGCATGTCTCCTTCCCCCTTGCTGGTTTTGATACATCAGAATCAGCAACAACTTTTAAGCACATCTACTTGAAATATTGAGAAGAACCAAATAAGCTAAAATATATCTAGTGAGAATCAACTGCTATAGAAATGCTCACTAATTGGGTTAATCCTCCCTCCCAATTAGTAAGCCCATAAGTGTACTTGCTCCCTCCCAAACTGACGACCCGTTTGATATAACCTTGATGCTAGTTGAAGAAGTATCTTTCAATTCTGCCCAAGATGTCTTAAGTCTCTTAACATGTCATCCGCAACTTAAAGTGGATCATAGACTGATAATCTGTAGCTTCTTTACGGGTTTGTTTGGGGAACGTTATTTCGACATTTTCAACTCACATAGAATGCTTCCAGTTCTTCGATAAAAGCCCCGATGTATACATTCTTCTCCCTCCATGATGATGACGATCACTCGGAATCATCATAACTATGTGTACATAAACATATCAACTGGAAGCAACATACAAATCACTACCCCATGAGTAGATGTCGATAACAATTCTCTTCAACAATTCTCTACAGATCAACCCCTAATTAAACCTCTTTTCACTTCCACTGGCTAATGGTAAATAACAACATATGGAGAAAACCCGATATACCAAACTTGAAACTGAATTAGAGTTTCCCGCACTTGTGTCTTAAGCTTGCACTAATGTTGGAAGAACGGTGTAGAGAATTTATGCTCCAAGCAAATCTCTAAGTACTCACTACCCAACCAAATTATGAGACATTACCACCTCTTGCGATTATCCACAACGACATCAGCGTGTGATACTGAGTAATACAACATAACTCATTAAAGTGATAGTTAACCATCTCTTCAACCATCCACCTCGACTGCTGGTAACTAGATAAACCAAGTCTTCAACTAAGATCTTAAGCACGAGCAAGTTATCGTTGAAAGTCATTCATCCATCCAACCCCGACTTCAAGATAAACTAAGATCACACCTTTGTAAGAGTCAACTTCAATCTCAAGTACGTGATACCCAATCAACTCCGTAGTCAGATTTAGTCATCCTTACTTAGTGGAACATTAGGTGTTAGAGGAGAGGAGAGTCATTTCACGCATCAATCAACATGTATTTTATTCACACTTCTCCCCCTCAAATATAGCATATGAGGATGCGATTTTTGATTGAACAAGTGAATAAAATACATGTAGTTTATTCACACTTCTCCCCTCAAAAATTGCATAAGAGGTTGATCCACTGTCCACACTTCTTCCCCTCAAAAATTGCATTAGAAGATGCCATTTTTGAACGAGTGAATAATAACGAATGCAATCTGATGAAGGTAATCCACATGATGACTGAACAAGCGTGGAACAAATATGAGGTTTGTTGATGAGAATGGTCAGAAGCAAGAACATTTCACTTCTTCAAAAGATAAAGCGCACTTAAGCGTACACTTTTCTTTTCTTTGATGAACGGGGCCTGAAGTGATGTCAGCAGACGCCATAATGATGAAGTTGAAGACCGAGGCTTGAACTGATGTGTTCAAACGTCATAGCCATTGAAGAACGAGGCCAGAACAGAAGTATTCAGACGTCATTATGCACATACATCAACATCGACATTCTAGAACTCCTGAAGCTGGGGAAATGATTGCTTTAGGTCTCCAGACTTTGAGTCTTCTCATGTAGCGAATGATTGATGTATCTGCAACTGAGTAAGGATTACCTGCACTAATATTACAGACTTGATTGCATATATATGGGTTAGTAACAGCAGTATCCAAACCCTTAGGGGTTTCACGTTCAACCATGGTATTGCCATCAGTGAGCAACTTTCCGGTAGGTATCCACTTAAGTCCGACATCCTTAAAAATTCTACCAGTTGGAATCCACTTATGGCAAGGTCTAGGTTTGCTAAGCTTATCATGCATACTGGAAGACTTATCGTTATTCCTAGTCTCCAATGATTTGGCAGTTTGTATCCACCTAGGAGAAGTTTTAGGTTTGTTCTGCTTCTTATGCATGGTAGATGACTTACTACAAAACCTAGACTTAACAGGTTGAACCTTAGCATTGTTCCTCAATATCCTAGGAGGGATCATACAAGGTTGTGAACCTAAGATTCCATCCTTATGAAGTAGTGCCCTTTTCCTAGCCTTTTCTAGATCACAGTTCTTGTGCAAGTCATTTATATCATAAGTGTTTTGAACCTTAATGCTAGGTTTCGACACTGTTTTCGAACTAATCCTAGAGGAGCTGGGTGTAGGAGTAACTACTTGTTGAGGTTTAACCGAACTATAGGCAGGTATCTTAGGCAAATAATGTGTAGTGACTGGTTTTGTCAAAACTTGTTCCGCATCAACTTGGGAGGCCACCCGTGTTTTTGAAAGTTTCGGTCGTTCAGATCTAAATGCAGTCGGTTGCCTAACAACGGATTGGTTTCAATTAGATTGAAAACCTGGTTTCCCCAAGATTGATGGTTTTGCAAACTTAGTGTTCACACTATCCCCTGTTGCTTTTCTTAGCTCGTTCTTTAATGCGGTTATTGTGAACCCCTTTTCAAGAAGTTGAGTTTTGAATTCATCATTTTTGGCAATCAAAGAGGTTGTTTGTTCTATTGTCTTAGTTCTCATTTCTTTGATTGAGTCACCTAAAACCTTTTGATGCTTTTTCAACGACTCATTTTCCTTAAGTAATTCAGCCACATAGATTGACAGTTCACTAATTCTTGTCTTGGCTGCATCAATGCCCTTGTTTGTTTCGACAAAACTACATTTCACATTCATAGCAGAGATATGTTTCTTCAAGTTGGTGATTGTCAAGCTTTTGGCTTCCAGCTGGGCTTTTAAATCATTGAACATAAAGAATTCACGGAAATCAGGAAGTTCCTGATTTTTACTTGGTTGGTTTGTTTGAAAGCTTTCTTTCTGTTGTTGCATTGCGATTTCAAGTGAAATGCAATGTTTTTCGAGTTTTACAAATCTGTTTGAAAGTTCATTAAAAACTTCTTTATCAACTATGTCATTTGATTTAAACATCTCAGCCGTAAACAAAGATCTTGACTCATCATCACATTCAGCATCCTGATCACTTTCTCTCCCCTTATGACTCATATTTGTTGGATTAGAAATGGTATTGCTATCACTCTTTTCTAACAAATTTGTGTCATAAGAGGGCTTAATTTGATCAGTATGCTGCCGTTCATTAGAAAGCACATTATGTATATCATGTTGATCAGTGAGGGGTACCTCAGCACTTGACACATGTTCTTTTACGGGTCTGAAATCAGCATCCATATGTGTAACAAGAGTCTCTGAACTGTTGGTAGTGTCAAACTTATCAGTCTTTGATCCTTTGCGTTCAGTGACAACTGACCCAACATCCGATGCTTTACCCGAATCAACAATACCCTCACATGATTGCACCCGAGATGCCTTCACCTTGTCATCATATGCAGGTATATGCTGTGCCTTTTCGTTAATGAATCTTATCACTTTATCCATAAGCTGGACAAGTGTGTCTCTGAACGTGTCAACCTCAATTCCCGTGTGATCGGCAAAGCACAATCAAAGAACACTTGGAGTTGTTTGTTGATCACACAAAGGGCAGCCATGGATCCCATCTTGGAAAATTCTCCTTGGTCAAGTTGTTGTTGTAGTTGATCTAAGTTAAGAATCATTGTGCATATGAAAGTCTAAACATCTTGACCAAAGAGTGTTACAAATGCGCGTTCGAATCCCATCTTGAATCCAGTTCCCTCTAAAAGTACTGAGAGATGTGAATGAAGTTGTCGAAAACATTCTATGCAGCTTACATTTGCATTGTGAAGCACTTGTTGTGGCTGAAGCAACTCTCTCTCATGAAAATTCGAGCATGATGATTCCATTACAGTGTCATCAGACTCAAACACGTTTACATGTTGTACAGGGTTGGATATCTTATTATCATCGTTCATTTTGGCTATCACAGATATGACGGAATCCAAAGAATTTGACATGATATGAGCGTGCACGGGATTTTACAAGTCTATGATTTAAACCAAAAAATAGAATCTTTCGCGGGATTTTACAAAATCAAGACAAAACCGTGAAACAATGAGAAACTGGTGGATCGGTAAATGATAAGATGATTTTTGATGAACGTGATGGTTGTAAGATTTAAATCCGAACAACCTCGTAGATATCCAATAAGCCCGAAAATAACTCAATCCAACATAAATCTCAATCAAGGATACTTGAAGCTCAATCAAAACCGCGGCCCGAAATTAAAACTTATGCTCAAGTTATATAATACACCACAAATCAATAACGTTCCTTGCTGATAAAAATAGCCCACACGAAAGTAATATAAAACGAAGTCCAGTCCAAGAGCAAAAGGATTGTGTCACAACAAATCGTCCCTGTTAGAACATGCCAGCCTAATATCAACCCAATTCCACACAGCCCATAACCAAAACGAGTTAACCCAAATTCACGAACTATAAAACCCCTTAATCACCACTTAACACCAACCCTAATCTCAGTTGACCAAAAAGAACGCAGACACCGCTCCTTTCTCTCTATCACAAACCAAACGCCGCTCCTACTCTTGTATGCCAACCGTGAAAGAAAAAAATTCCAGGTAGGTTTTTGATATATTGTTTTTATCTTTTTATCAAAAACGAATGAGTGAGAATGAATCACGAGTTGTTTAGTTCTACTTAAAGATTTGAAAAGTTAATATACGTTTAGGCTTCAAAAAGATCGATGAAGGATTGTAGCTTGTGAATCATTGATGATTTGAAGACAAGTCTTGAATCTGAGATCACTCCTTATGCGTTGTTTATGTTGTTGGAATCGAAAAGAAAAAATGAATATGAGACAGCTTAGTCTTGTTTTTACTTAATAACATTCAAATATAAACAAGGTTTTTGCTTCAATATAGATCTATGATGGTTAATGGTTTCTTGAAGAAACTTTATGAAAGTGAACCCACTGAGATCATGTGGTATAGTACTTTTAACTTCGTAACAGTTTCTTGTTTGATGTATGAAAGTTTAAGATTAACTGCCGTTTGATTTGAAGTAAAAGCAACTAAGATCGAGGTAACCGCAATTAAGTAATCACTAATCTTGAAACCACAACCAAGAGATAACCGCAACTAAGAGTTAAACGCAAGAATAAGACAAAGCCAATTAACAGCAAAAAGAAAACAGTTAAACGCAAGTTTGGACTAGTCGCAATTACAGAGGTAATCGCCACTAATAAGCCAGTTTGGACTAATCACAAGTTTGGACTAATCGCAAGTTTGGACTAGTTGCAATAAAAACAGCTAAATGCCACTAATAAAACAGAACTGTCACTTTCAATATTTTGTTTGTCATTATCCCGTTTTTGAGGTAAATGCAAGAATAAAAGAACTAATCTCAACCAAGAAAACCTTCAAACCAACACTCGAATTGGCCAAAATACACTTAGAAACAGAAGAAACAAGAAGTCCACACACCAAACAAAACTCATATAACCCTCCTAATCATGAGAGTACAACCATGAATCATATCTAATCACAAAAAAAATCCGAAATATGGTGTGACATGTATAAATATGAACCAAACAAGACAAAAAAAAATAACCAATCTTATCATGCGAATCTAACCATGGCTCTTGATACCAATTGTAATATATTGGTTATTGTAACAATCTAATAACAATAGTATGGTTCGAATTCAAGAAAGAAATCTAGAGAGAGAAAGTGAGTTGGGTGTTTTCTAGAGAGAGAGAGATGAGAGAAAATAGAAAATATTAGATTGAATGAAAAGCACCAACCCTCTCCACATGTGGAGAGGGGCATATATAGTTTACTACAAACGCCCACACCCGGGCTGTGGATCAGGCATACAGTGGGTAAAGACCCATCCTTCTTCCACGGTGTTACTTAAACTAAACTAACTAATACATATAATTAACTAACTACGAGCTAACTAAAATGTTATTACATCAATTAGGTGACCGAGACTTTTATAGGAATATTTGTATTCCTAACACCACCTATCAAGGCCACACTCACTAAATCAAAGCTAATAACCATGCCGTAAAGGCAAGCTAACAACCATGCCATGAAGGCAAGCTAACAACCATGCCATGAAGGCAAGCTAGGCCATCCCGAAGGATGCCAAATACATGCCATAAAAGGCAAGGTGGGCTATCCCGAAGGATACCAAAACTAACACATCGGGTCCATACTTATAGTCACATAATATGTAAACAATCATCTTAAACACATATCAATCAAGTTACTTACCTTGCTCATCCAAGCTAAGCTACAAATCAATAACACTATCAACATCAACATCACTATTCATCATCATCATCATCCTTCATAATTAGCCAAAACCTAACAACATAAAAATCAATAATCATAAACAAGGGTTTATATAAAACCCACCATAACTTATCCATCTTCCTTTCTAAATCATCATATGATCATACCTTGATCATATGATGATTTACCACTTTAATCACAAACTATAACTTTAACATAATCAAGATGGGGAGTACTTACTTGATTGATTGTTGCTAGAACATAACCCTAGCATAAGACCTTAATCTTCTCCATTCTTGGACCATCAAGACCCATCTCTTTCCTTCTCTTTCTCTCTTGCCGACACCACATACACACACATACTTCTTATCCAAAATGAACCTTATAGAAGTCCAGAGAATTCTCTAGACATTTGATAGTTGAAAGTTTGCCAAAATGGCAACTTTAGTCCCTTAGGTCCTATAACCATTCATCCATAGTACTAGAACAAGTTGGTTCTAGTGCTAGTTTGAGGTTTTGGCAAGAATAGTCCCTGCAGACTAGAACAAGTTAGTTCTAGTACTAGAACAAGTTGGTTCTAGTACCAGTTTGGGATTCTGTCAACTTAGGTCCCTCAAGTTCTTATCCCTCTTACTTATGACGCATAATAATTCTAAAACCACATTACGAAATACTATGACTATCGGGTTCGACCACATCACGACATTTGTTGACTAACCAACCACGTAAGGCTCTTAGTCCATTACATCTAGGGTGGGGTCCAGTACCCGAAAAACGGGTCTAACAATTCTATCCCCCTTATTTAGATTTCGTCATCGAAATCTTTCGTCTATTACTATCCAAAACTAAATCTCAACATAACAACTTATTATTCTCATGCTAACTAAGCCATTACCTTGCAACGATCTAGATGATCTTGCAAAGTCTAAATTTGCTATACTTAATCATAATTCATATTATACTATAGGAAACACTTCTCATCACAAGCACATCTAAAATTTCCCACAATTGACGACTAGTCATATGGAAAATTAACTATTTTGACTTTATATAAGTCAAACTTCACACTATCATCACTTCATTCACAAATGCACTACATGACCTTACGTCATATACCGGCCGAAATTACACTTTACACAATATCAACACTTATCTACTGCCAAAAACCGGTAACTTATCTCGCAATATATACATAGTACCATATAAACGGCACTTCCAAAAACCAAATCTACGCATTACTAAAGCAATCTTCTTGTTAAGTCGTGGGAATTCCACCCATCATCTTATCAACTTAAAGCAAAAAAAAATCATTCTAGGCATCTATCTTAAGGCTCATATAGGACCTTAACGCCGCTACAGGATTTTATATCTAATCTCTTCTTATAACGTCTAACTTGTTTTAGTTTTCACTTTCTCATATCTCTACCCGTATTCATGTCATGTCGGCTACACATAAGCCCACTCATTTATAACTCTTTACTTACATAAAAAGGCGTCCCAATCTATGCAAGTAAGGAATTATAAACTTATGGTTCGGCGATTTACAATTTCTTTATTTAAATGAAGAGGAGTCCCAATCCATTTAAATAAGGAGATTATAAATCCTCCTACTCATGTACTTCCGACACAACAATTATACTTACTTTACTTTCCTTCTTTTCTAGCCTTGGATCCAATCTCACTAACTATTCATCCATGTCATAAAGACAAGATGGCTATCCAGAAGGATACCATAATATCCATGCCCTTGCGGCAAGCTGGGCCACCCCGAAGGATGCCATAACTATCATCCATGCCATAAGGCAAGCTGTACAACCATGCCAAGAAAGGCAAGCTAAGCTATCCCAAAGGATACTTTCATACATGCCAAGAATATAGGCAAACCATGTCGGCGAAGGCAAGCTAACAACCATGCCATGAAAGCAAGCTAGGCCATCTCAAAGGATGCCAAAACACATGCCACGAAGGCAAGCTAACAACCATGCCATGAAAGGCAAGCTAGGCCATCTCGAAGGATGCCGAAAACACATGCCATAAAGGCAAGCTGGGCTATCCCGAAGGATACCAAAACTAGAGAATTGGATCCAAGCTATATCTAACTTATCATCTTTACTCGCTTTATCTTTCATGTACTTTTATCATTAAGTACATGCTATCACTTCAACACTTCTCATTGCCTTGAGCAATTTCAACATTCGCTACCACGGTTACATTCATCTAGACAAGTTGCTATATTACACTTGTTAAATTATGTTTGCATTTTCACAATGCTACTTATCATTTATCCGTCAACCCCAAGTTGACTCATACATTCACTACGTGGCATCTCTATTTTATACAAGTTCTATATGATGCTTTTCCATTTACAATTTACACATTCTCTATGTGTCCTTACCACACACTTTTACTATTATCCGTCAACCCTTGTTGACCATGTTCACAACTCATACTATCACTTCATTTAGTCTACTCAACTTTACTCATATAAGCCTTACATAGGCTTATTCTATAACATTTCCATTAATCTCATCACATACTATCCAATATATAAACATGACTATAATCATGTTTTACGATTCTTCTAGCGCACTTCATATCACTTATGAATTCTAGCGCAATCTATGTCTCATTCATCACTTCTACTCATCACGCTTAACCATTTACTTACTAACACATTTTACTTATCATGTTTTATATATAACATGATCTCGTCACATCTTAACCGTGTACTTTAACTTTTCTTATTTTAATTAAGCGTGTAAGACTTATGCTTTGTCACACCCCCAGAATACCTGAATGGCAGCGGAATGGAATACCTAGGGGTGACTGTCATAGCACCACAGTTACAGTTATATTAAACGACCTAAAGTGTCATTTTGAAAATACATCGTTTGATTCATTCAAAATATTCAGAGTTATAAAACATAGGTCCCAAAAGAGTTGGAAAGTTTAAGTAAATAAGTTTAGTACAATCAAACGATAGTTCATAATTGCATGAAATCCAAAATGAGACGCGTCATCCTTGATACTCAATGAAATAACTCCATGCATGTCATAAGGCATATGTCTTAGTTACCTGAAAATACATTGCGAAAACGGTCAACAATAATGTTGGTGAATAATCATAGGTTTGTAAGTTAAATCATATGTACATAAGCCACAAGTATAAAGTAAACCGACAACTCTTAAGCTCATGACCCCGAAGCTAGACATAATATTGTATTGGCCCCAAAAGAGTGTTTACCAGGCACTCATATAGTTTAGACATGAAATGCATTCGTACCCGTTGAAGCAACCCAAACATGAATGGAGGCGTCACCCTCAATAGATCTATTCACTCACTCTCGCTTGGCATTATAATTAACGGTCCATGATAATAAAGGGGACTTAACTTGGTAGGAAGGCAACTTAAGCAATGTATGGAATTTAATACTTGGGCATGTACAAAAATAATTGATGCAATGTATTCTCCCCCGTGGGATTTGAAATCAAATAAGTAATTGAAAACGGGGCTATGAAAACTCACCTTAAGTGATAGTACGATGAGATGATATGATCGGGACAATAAGGCACGTACACTAGCCGCAACCTAAATGAATGAATATGATCTACTTTAGATCATGAAATGTTGTAATGAATATTCATGCACATGATACATATACCACTCGTAACTTGAAAATACTTGTTATCGTCAAAGTAAGAAATTTCCATACTTAGGAAAAATAAGTCCAATTAGAAGTATAGAAACTTATTGTAATATATCGTATATAAAATGTTAGTGTTATATTCCTCGTTGTGAAAACCTTAAAATAACGTCTAGTAGTCGCATATATAAACCTTGGGTCGTCCGTACTTCGTTAGTTAAGAATAAAATCCTTGAATAAGAAATCTAGAAAATATATCATTTAGTACGTAGTTATATTATTTCTCGTAGTGACTAAATATATATATATAGTTTTAAAGATTTTAAAACGTGTATAACTTGGTCGTTTTAAGTTCATTTTCCTCGTTCTTTATATCCACGGATTCGTTTTAGTATGTACTAATATATTTTTGATAGCTCGGCTCCTCTAGGTTACGTCTAACGCCTCTATTTGTCCGTCGAAAATTGTCAAACAGCATGCAGTTTTTCAGAAAAATAGTTTTCGTCAATTAACTTGCAAAAATCATAACTTCTTCGTTATAAGCTCGTTTTAATCCGTTCTTTCGCCCACGGCTTCGTTTTTGAAATTATTTTCTAAATCTTTGGTCAAAAATTACCCATCACCTACTGAGTTTCCCACGTTTTAAAAATATGGACAGTAGGTATATGTAATGTTTCAAAAATCATTTCTAGGGTTCCAATCTAGTTCCAACTTCAACCAAACCACTTTCAATCACCACAAAACTAGTCTAATCCTACCATACACCTTCTTAGGGTGTCATGGGTTCCTAAGCATCATAAATCAAGTGGATCTAACAAGGATCTAACTATAATCTATTTCTAGGGCTCAAAAGTTAGTTATGTTTAAAATAAAGTGGTATAAATAGCATATGCATGTAGATCTAGTATATATATCATATGAATGTTGTAAAAAACTTGGTAAAATCATAAGGATGAGTTTCATACACTTACTTGAAAGATTAAGGAGATTTTGAGGATGAAAACCTATGTAAACCTTGAGTTTATATTTCAAAACCCTAAAAGGAGTACAAACTATACTTGATAATTTACTTGAACTTGAAAATCTATGGTTTCTTCTTGTTTTCTTGTTGAGGCCGAGTACCACAATGAAGAGAGAAAGAAAATGTTTACTTGCTTTTTGATTTGGTAAAATGAGATGAAAAGGTGAATTATTGTGTTATATATTTTATATAAAAGACAACTATGACAAACATTTATTAGTTAGTAGAAAAATTCAAATGTGTAAGATTGATTAGCATGGAAGGGGGGGGGGGGGGGAGGCGGCATCATGGAGGGGGGATAGAAAAGTGTGAAATGTGTAAGATAGTTGTTGAATTTTAGTATTATTATGTGTATATCAATAGTTTTAGGGAATACCGGGTATCGAGTTAACTAAAAATAAATTTTAACGGAGTTAACCAGGACAAAATAAAGTTATAAAAATTGCAAAAATATGTCGGGTATAATTATTGAATGTTTAGATACTTATTATTTAGTTTCTACGAAAACCGTCGTAATTTTAGTAAACTTACGATAATAATTAAATAAATTTCCAAAACACTGGGTAAATTAATATTATAATTTTTATATTATTAAAATGAATATAAAAATATATTGGGATCATAGTCGGGAGTGTCGGACGTGTTAGTCATATTATTGATCGCGTGTTAACGTTTATTTAAAAATAATTAAACGTAAAAGTTAATTATACCAAAAGTACTAATTTAAATATCATACGAGTTGAATAGTATGCAAGTGCCATAATGATGATATGCAGACTATTTCTAGTCCGTATGAAATATCCCAATGATAATGCAAGAATTCGTTCTTGAACCAATACGGTTACGCGAATTTTGAATACCCGTAAACTAAGTTTACGATGAAATGAGTAATGCACATGAATAGTGGTTTTCTCTCGGAAATGAATAGTGTCATGTGAATAGTGAAATTTTTGAATGTTTATCGGAATATCAAATTGACCTCAAAAATGATGAATAGTAAAATGATGAATAGTGATTGATGAATAGTAATTGGTGAATAGTAAGATGTTGAGGTTTGGAAAAATGACCTGAAATTGTGGGGTGTGATAGTTGCCCACCCAAAAAGGAATTCAGTCCCTGAATTCAGCTAGTGTTGGTCTCAGAAATTGGCTTGGTGAAAAGTTGTGGATACTTTAGTCGCATTTGGTCTTCTCGTTCCCAAGTAAACTCGGGTCCTCTTCGAGAATTCCAGCGAACTTTCACGATCGGAATTCGACTCTGCTTCAACTGTTTGACCTCGCGGTCCATAATTTCAACGGATTCTTCTACAAAGTTAAGCTTGTCTTCGAGTTGTATTTCTTCTAATGGTATAATAGCAGACTCGTCCGAAAGACATTTCTTGAGGTTCGAGACATGAAACGTGTTGTGTACGTTGTTGAGTTCTGACGGAAGTTCAAGTTTGTAAGCTACCGAACCAATCCTTTCCAGTATCTTAAATGGACCAATGTATCTCGGGTTCAACTTCCCGCGTTTTCCAAATCGTATCACGCCCTTCCAAGGCGACACTTTCAACATGACTTTGTCTCCGACCTGAAATTCCAATGGTTTGCGTCGAACATCTGCGTAGCTTTTCTGTCGACTTCTAGTAGTTTCGAGTCTCTCTCGAATCTGAATTATCTTTTCTGTTGTTTCTTGAACCATCTCCGGGCCAGTACATTGTACATCACTGACTTCGGCCCAATAAACTGGAGATCGACACTTACGACCATAAAGTGCCTCGAATGGTGCTGCTTTAATGCTCGAATGGTAACTGTTGTTATAGGAAAACTTGATCAATGGCAAATGGTTAGCCCAAGCATTTCCAAAGTCAATCACACATGCCCTAAGCATGTCCTCAAGTGTCTGAATAGTTCTCTCGCTCTGGCCATCGGTCTGAGGATGGTAAGCAGTGCTCATGTCTAACTTGGATCCAAAAGAATCTTGTAGTGACCGCCAAAAGTTTGAAGTAAAACGACTATCTCTGTCAGAAATGATGGAAACTGGTGCACCGTGTCTTGAGACTATTTCCTTGACGTAAAGTCTAGCAAGTTGTTCCATGGAATAAGTCTCTCTAATGGGTATGAAATGAGCTGATTTGGTAAGACGATCAACAATTACCCAAATAGCATCGTAACCTCCTGACGTCTTGGGAAGTTTAGTGACAAAGTCCATTGTAATACGTTCCCACTTCCATTGTGGAATCTCTGGTTGTTGAAGTAACCCTGACGGTTTCTGGTACTCGGCTTTCACTTTAGCACAAGTAAGGCATTTGCTGACGTACGTAGCTATTTCCGCTTTCATGTTTGGCCACCAATAAAGCTTTTTGAGATCCTGATACATCATATCAGAACCTGGATGAATAGAGTACTTCGACTTGTGTGATTCATGCATAATCAATTCTCGTATCCCACCATAGAGTGGTATCCAACTTCGGTCCTTGAAGCATAACACTCCATATGATCTCTTTACAAAGCCATTTTTGTTTTCTGGCATACCATAAAGTTTCTCATGTGGTCGATTTTCTTCTTTGAGAGCCTCAATCTGAGCTTCTAAAATTTTCGATGGTAATGGCGAAATGATTGTCATTCCCAATGACCTAACTCTCAAAGGTTTGAGTCGTTCTTTTCGGCTAAGTGCATCTGCTACAACATTCGCTTTTCCCGGGTGATATTGGATTTCACAATCATAATCACTCAACAATTCTAGCCAACGACGTTGTCTCATATTGAGTTCCTTCTGATCAAGTATATGCTGTAAGCTCTTGTGGTCGGTAAAAATCACGCACTTGGTACCATAAAGGTAGTGTCTCCAAATCTTGAGTGCAAAAACTACCGCACCCAACTCCAAATCGTGTGTAGTGTAATTCTTCTCGTGTGTCTTAAGCTGTCTAGATGCATAAGCTATCACCTTCTCGTTTTGCATTAGCACAGCTCCAAGTCCTTGATGCGAAGCATCGCAATATACCACAAAGTTCTCAATACCTTCGGGTAGTGACAAAATCGGTGCGCTACAAAGCTTCTGTTTCAATAACTGAAATGCGGACTCTTGTTTCTCTCCCCACTCGTACTTTTGATTCTTTTACGTCAGTTTAGTCAACGACTTCGCTATCTTAGAAAACACTTCAATAAACCTTCTGTAATATCCGGCAAGTCCTAGGAATTGACGAATTTCCGTAGGAGACTTGGGCGTAGCCCAATCCTTAACTGCCTCGATCTTTGCTGGGTTGACTTGTAATCCTTGGCTATCAATGACATGGCCAAGAAATTGAACTCTTCGTATCCAAAAATCACACTTTGAAAATTTGGCATACAATTGCTCCTTCTTGAGTAGTTCCAGGATTGTTCTGAGGTGTTCTTCGTGCTCTTCCTTACTCTTGGAATAAATCAGGATATCGTCAATGAATACGATCACAAACTTATCAAGATACGGTTTGCACACCCTATTCATGAGATCCATGAATACCGCAGGCGCGTTGGGTAATCCGAAAGGCATTACTTGAAACTCATAATGGCTATAACGTGTTCTAAATGCCATCTTCGGGATATCCTCTTCCCGAACTCTAAGTTGATGGTAACCGGATCTTAAATCAATCTTGGAATAAAAACTAGAACCTTGTAACTGGTCGAACAAGTCGTCGATTCTGGGGAGTGGATAACGGTTCTTCACCGTTAACTTGTTCAACTCACGATAGTCGATGCACATTCTGAAAGTTCCATCCTTCTTCTTCACAAACAAAACCGGCGCTCCCCAAGGCGAGGAACTCGGTCTAATGAATCCTTTGTCCAAAAGTTCTTGTAATTGATTTGACAACTCCTGCATTTCCGAAGGTGCAAGTCTATACGGTGCTCGCGCAATTGGTGCAGCTCCTGGCACTAATTCAATTTGAAACTCAACTTGGCGTGTAGGCGAAAGTCCTGGCAATTCTTCCGGAAAAACTTCTGGATATTCCTTAACAATTGGCACATCTTCAAGTCGTTTCTCATCCGACTTCTTCTCCGTGATGTGAGCCAAGAATGCATAACAACCCTTCTTTATATACTTCTCGGTTTTAATGCATGATATAATACTGAGTCTAGTTCCACTTTGCTCTCCACAAACAACCAAAATTTCACCGTTATAAGGAAGGTGAACAACTTTCTCATCACAAATAATTCTCGCTCGATGTCGGGATAACCAATCCATACCGATAACAACATCGAAACTTCCAAGTTCTACGGGCATAAGGTCTATATTGAATGGATGGTTTAGGAAATTTATAGTGCAACCACGGACAATGGTGTTGGTGTTAACTAAAGACCCATCGGCTAGTTCAACGATATAGGAAATGTCTAATGGGGTTGGTTCTATGTTAAGTAAAGGTGCAAATGCAATAGAAACAAAACTTCTATCCGCTCCTGAATCAAATAAAATGGATGCATAACGATTATTAACGAGGAACGTACCCGCAACAACATTCGGGTCCTCTTTGACCTCTTCTCCTCCCATAACATAAGCTCTTCCTCGAGCCATTCCACCTTGGTTTCCAGCTCCTTGATTCTTCTTCTTTAGGCACTCATTCCTGAAGTGTCCAATTTCTCCACAGCCAAAACATGTTACTGGTGGTTTCTGATTGTTACCCAAGTTTGGAATCCTGAAATCTTTGGTGTAGTGACCAATCTTCTTGCAGTTGCCACATGGATCTGGGCAACGTCCTGGGTTATGATGTTTTTGACACTTTTCACACTTGGGTAGATTACCCTCATATCCTTTCCTTTCGGTTGGCCCTGCAGCATAGGCCCTTGCCACTTCTTGCCTCTTAGGTGGTGGCTGAATAGCATTTCCACCTTGGTTGTAGTCAAACCTCCTCTTGTTGTTGTTGTTGTTATTGTTTGGGTTGTTGTTTCGGTTATTGGGATAGTTGCGGTTTCGATTGTTGTTATAGATGTTGTTGTTTCGAGTGTTGTTGTAGTTGGTGTTGTTTGAACAGTTATTGTTGTTGACAACAGATTTTCCTTTTACCACTTGAACCATGAGTTTCTGAGTTATTCGGATAGCCTCTTCCATTGTTTGAGGATCAAAAGAAATTACATCCCCTCGAATACTTTCAGGCAGTCCACCAATGAAGTTTTCCATCTTTTTCTCATCGTCGGGAACCATAGTTGGACATAGTACAGCCAACTCTTGAAACCTCCTGATGTAGGTCTCGATGTCATCGCCTTTAGTTACCAGCTCATAGAACTCTGTTTCCAACTTTTGCACCTCAGTACGAGGGCAAAACTTCTTTGTCATCAATTTCTTGAATTGATCCCAAGTGAGCTTGAGGGCATTTTCCATACCAATCGGCTGAGCATAAGAATTCCACCAAGACATAGCTTCATCAAGAAGCATACCTGTAGCAAATTTTACCTTGCTGACATCCGGACAACCGCACATGAGGAATACATTTTCAGTCTTTTCAAACCGGCGGATCAAAGCAACCGCTCCTTCAGTGCCCTTAAACTTGATAGGATCACTAATCTTGAAATCCTTCCATGTACATTCACGCCTATTGTTGGGTGGTTCAACCGTCCCTGTATTAGATGCAGTTTCAGCAGCCCTTGCAGCAACCTCAGCTCTCTCAACTTCTAGAGCTTCTGCTATACTATCCCTGACCAACTTGCGGATAGCGGCTTGAGTCATAGCGGGTGTTTCTGGTGCAGCCTTACCTTTCCTTGGTGCCATACTTCTGATAAATCACAATGGAAACAACCATGAGAAAAATCATAATAGAAATAGTCATCGTACCAAAGGTATACACCCACAACATGTATATATATACAACCACAACGAGTAATAACACAACCAGGACATGTACGAGTACAACCACAACCTGTATAAATACAACCACGACATGTATAAATACAACCTCAACCCGTATAAATACAACCACGACATGTATAAATACAACCACAACCTGTATAAATACAACCACGACATGTATAAATACAACCACAACCTGTATAAATACGATAACAATAAAAAGCAACCACGAAACATCATAAATATAATCACAACACATGAATATAATACATGAAAATTTCGGCCTACATGGACCGATATAATATATAGCACAACATTTCCAACATAGTAGAGTCACACTTGATATATTTGTTTGTACAACAACCAAAAGATTACAAGTTCTTGAACTATGTCCCACACCTCGGGACTAGGAAAATAGTAAAAGCTAATACAATACAAGTCTATGTCTAGGCTCCTCCAGGTGCTCTAGATGGTCCAGGTGCACTCCTAAGACGACGGATCTCCCTGTCCATCATGACGACAATCTCCTTTAGATGCTGAACTCGAAGCTGAAGAGCAGCATCCCTGCCCTCCATCATAGTCAACCTCTCCTGAGCCACTGCCAACTGGTGTGCCTGCTCACCCTGAGTCTCCTGTGTCATCTGGGCTCTATCCCGTATCTCAGGTAGCTCATCTCTAAGCTGATCAATCAGCTCCTGGTGCATCTCCTGTCGTGCCTCAAGTCCATGGTAAGACACGTCTATGCTAACCCTGCCTAAGATCAACCCCTCAACTTGCTCCTCAACCTCCTCAAGTCGAGTAGTGATAATCTCATCTACCCTAAAACCCAACCTATCAACCTGCTCCTGTTGAGCATCCAAAGTACGTGCTGTAGTACCTCTAGCAGTAGCCGCTCTCGAACTCTCACCCATATGGTATACTGGGGGGTGGTGGAAGGTCAGCAGTCTCAGTAGTAGGTGAAGCTGGGGTAGTAAACCTTGCACACTTCCTGAGCGGCAAGAGTGAGGTAGATATAGAAGTAGTAGTGGGTACGGCTGGTGGTGGTGTGGGTAATGTAGGAATAGCAGGGATCCTAAAAGTAGATGTAGCAGGGCGAACACTCTTCCTAGCAACTAGAGTCGTCTTCCTACGGGGAAACATAAGTCTTGGTTCTGAGGGAATAGTAGTAGCAGGGGATGATATGTCAGTAGGTACACGGGTAACCTCAGGTGGTGCAATAGGAGATACATGAGGAGTAGGAGCCGTATCTTCCTCCTCAAAAGGCTCGGTATCCTCACCTGATGCCAAAGGTGGCAATATAGGTACTGGAGGAATGGGTGGTGGTGAAAAAGCAGTGGAAGACAAAGAAACCTCAACATCAGAGTCTGAGACAGAGTAAAGTATGACAATGTTCGGGTCTGAAGACATATCTCTGTGATAATCAAGGTGAAATAAAAATAAATAACTCGCGTAATGGAATCACCTAAAAATAAATAATTATGCACTTATGATGAAATGATGATATGCTATGATGATGTGGTTATAGTCTAGGGTCCATAATGAATCCTAGTTCGCTATAACCTTAGCTCTGATGCCAATCTGTCACACCCCCAAAATACCTGAATGGCAGCGGAATGGAATACCTGGGGGTGACTGTCATAGCACCACAGTTACAGTTATATTGAACGACCTAAAGTGTCATTTTGAAAATACATCGTTTGATTCATTCAAAATATTCAGAGTTATAAAACACAGGTCCCAAAAGAGTTGGAAAGTTTAAGTAAATAAGTTTAGTACAATCAAACGATAGTTCATAAGTGCATGGAATCCAAAATGAGACGCGTCATCCTTGATACTCAATGAAATGACTCCATGCATGTCATAAGGCATATGTCTTAGTTACCTGAAAATACATTGCGAAAACGGTCAACAATAATGTTGGTGAATAATCATAGGTTTGTAAGTTAAATCGTATGTACATAAGCCACAAGTATAAAGTAAACCGACAAAAATGTCAAAATGCTACATTGTCTCTTAAGCTCATGACCCCGAAGCTAGACATAATATTGTATTGGCCCCAAAAGAGTGTTTACCAGGCACTTATATAGTTTAGACATGAAATGCATTCGTACCCGTTGGAGCAACCCAAACACGAATGGAGGTGACACCCTCAATAGATCTATTCACTCACTCTCGCTTGGCATTATAATTAACGGTCCATGATAATAAAGGGGACTTAACTTGGTAGGAAGGCAACTTAAGCAATGTATGGAATTTAATACTTGGGCATGTACAAAAATAATTGATGCAATGTATTCTCCCCCATGGGATTTGAAATCAAATAAGTAATTGAAAACGGGGCTATGAAAACTCACCTTAAGTGATAGTACGATGAGATGATATGATCGGGACAACAAGGCACGTACACTAGCCGCAACCTAAATGAATGAATATGATCTACTTTAGATCATGAAATGTTGTAATGAATATTCATGCACATGATACATATACCACTCGTAACTTGAAAATACTTGTTATCGTCAAAGTAGGAAATTTCCATACTTAGGAAAAATAAGTCCAATTAGAAGTATAGAAACTTATCGTAGTATATCGTATATAAAATGTTAGTGTTATATTCCTCGTTGAGAAAACCTTAAAATAACGTCTAGTAGTCGCATAAATAAACCTTGGGTCGTCCGTACTTCGTTAGTTAAGAATAAAATCATTGAATAAGAAATCTAGAAAATATATCATTTAGTACGTAGTTATATTATTTCTAGTAGTGACTAAATATATATATAGTTTTAACGATTTTAAAACGTGTATAACTTGGTCGTTTTAAGTTCATTTTCCTCGTTCTTTATATCCACGGATTCGTCTTAGTATGTACTAATATATTTTTGATAGCTCGGCTCCTCTAGGTTACGTCTAACACCTCTATTTGTCCGTCGAAAATTGTCAAACAGCATGCAGTTTTTCAGAAAAATAGTTTTCGTCAATTAACTTGCAAAAATCATAACTTCTTCGTTATAAGCTCGTTTTAATCCGTTCTTTCGCCCACGGCTTTGTTTTTGAAAGTATTTTAAATATTTGGTAAAAAATTACCCATCACCTACTGAGTTTCCCACGTTTTAAAAATATGGACAGTAGGTATATGTAATGTTTCAAAAATCATTTCTAGGGTTCCAATCTAGTTCCAACTTCAACCAAACCACTTTCATTCACCACAAAACTAGTCTAATCCTACCATACACCTTCTTAGGATTTCATGGATTCCTAAGCATCATAAATCAAGTGGATCTAACAAGGATCTAACTATAATCTATTTCTAGGGCTCAAAAGTTAGTTATGTTTAAAATAAAGTGGTATAAATAGCATATGCATGTAGATCTAGTATATATATCATATGAATCTTGTAAAAAACTTGGTAAAATCGTAAGTATGAGTTTCATATACTTACTTGAAAGATTAAGGAGATTTTGAGGATGAAAACCTATGTAAACCTTGAGTTTATATTTCAAAACCCTAAAAGGAGTACAAACTATACTTGATAATTTACTTGAGCTTGAAAATCTATGGTTTCTTCTTGTTTTCTTGTTGAGGCCGAGCACCACAAGGAAGAGAGAAAGAAAATGTTTACTTGCTTTTTGATTTGGTAAAATGAGATGAAAATGTGAATTATTGTGTTATATATTTTATATAAAAGACAACTATGACAAACATTTATTAGTTAGTAGAAAAATTCAAATGTGTAAGATTGATTAGCATGGAGGGGGGGGGGGGGGGCGGCATCATGGAGGGGGGAGAAAAAAGTGTGAAATGTGTAAGATAGTTGTTGAATTTTAGTATTGTTATGTGTATATAAATAGTTTTAGGGAATACCGGGTACCGAGTTAACTAAAAATAAATTTTAACGGAGTTAACCGGGACAAAATAAAGTTATAAAAATTGTAAAAATATGTCGGGTATAATTATTGAATGTTTAGATACTTATTATTTGGTTTCTACGAAAACCGTCGTAATTTTTGTAAACTTACGATAATAATTAAATAAATTTCCAAAACACTGGGTAAATTAATATTATAATTTTTATATTATTAAAATGAATATAAAAATATATTGGGATCATAGTCGGGAGTGTCGGACGTGTTAGTCATATTATTGATCGCGTGTTAACGTTTATTTAAAAATAATTAAACGTAAAAGTTAATTATAGCAAAAGTACTAATTTAAATATCCTACGAGTGAAATAGTATGCAAGTGCCATAATGATGATATGCAGACTATTTCTAGTCCGTATGAAATGTCCCAATGATAATGCATGAATTCGCTCCTGAACCAATACGGTTACGCGAATTTTGAATACCCGTAAACTAGGTTTACGATGAAATGAGTAATGCACATGAATAGTGGTTTTCTCTCGGGAATGAATAGTGTCATGTGAATAGTGAAATTTTTGAATGTTTATCAGAATATCAAATTGACCTCAAAAATGATGAATAGTAAAATGATGAATAGTGATCGATGAATTGTAATTGGTGAATAGTAAGATGTTGAGGTTTGAAAAAATGACCTGAAATTGTGGGGTGTGATATGCTTCAAGCATCTACTCATTATTACATATAATCATTCATGTCTCACAAAAAATGCATTCCAATGCATCTATCTCAACTCATAAACTTCTGTGAATCGTGCTCTCAAGCACATCACATAAAACTTAGACATATAATAAACTACTACCATAGACTTAACGTCATATAAACAATAACACTTAACACTTATCTAACAAGTGTTAAAACATTCATAATCATAATCAAATCATATAGTCTATGGCTCATGCATCACATTGAACAATCAAACTATGTCTAAGCATCAACATTCTAACTAGCCGCAAGCACTAGTCTACCTTATAACTAAGACATCATAAAACCTTATTCCACTTACTAGCCCATCTCTAATACCGTTTAGCATTAATACTCGCATTTTATTACCATATTATCACATAATCACCGGCACCAACCGAGGTCCACGGTTAACTAATCATTTAAGCATTTCAAGTCCTCCACGGACTTACATCTCATACACATCAATACTATATCATACATCCATCACTTATCATCTATAAGTTCAACTAGCATAAAACATAATCCGTCTCACACTTAACAATTACTTTTCCGCATTACTCAAACTTATGGCCATCGCAATCTACGAGTGGTTTAAGACTAGGCAACCTATAGTGGAAACCTAATTCACTTAAACCGAAGCTCTGATACCAATTTGTTACACCCCGTGCTCGCTTTGACCAAAATTTATTTATTTATTTATTTTTTATTTTTTTTATTTTTTATTTTTTTTTGCATGGAAACGACGTATCAAAACTGACCTGTTGTTACTCTTTTCACTATTGGCAAAAATCTATAAACTTTCAGACCATGAGACTAATTTTAAATGATACTAGACTCAATTACCTTCAAAATGCCTGGTGGCACGACCCGTGATGACTTACGGTTTAAAAGATATGATTTTTCTAACATGACCCATTTTATACACTACTTGTTGTCCCAAACACCCCTTTTTCTGCATATCCCTTTGATGCACTTTTGACCCATTTTTCGGAAAAAACGACTTTTATAACATGAAATTACACCAAAACTTCCAAAAATCATCAGGATAATATAAACATCAATTATATGCATAAACTTGGTCATAATGACCCGCAAAAATGTGCTTAACAAAGTAACGGGTGGAAACACCCATTTTGACCCATTTGGATACTACAATTAACCATATCACCTTTAACCATAAAATTAACACTTTAACCGTAAACCAAACACTCATTTAACATTAAAAACCATGACAACTTTGATCCATGACCATTGACCCGTTCACATCCCAAAATGGGTACAATTAGACGTTATGCCAAACGCCCCTTTAACTTGACCGTAAACACATGAACTATACTATAACTTGTCCATTGGCCACCAATTTATACATTTGACACTTGACCATACTTTACATAACATTAATGACTCACGAGGGTACAAACATGACACTTGAGCTCGGTATACTACCTAGCTCCTACTTTCTTACCATTCCTTCTACTTCACATGTCCAACCTTAGTTCTTATCCAAGCCATAGCTTCACCCATGAGTAACCTACAAAACATTGTCAACTAAACAATAAGCTTTCGCTTAGCAAGTAACTAGATTAATACATGATTAACATGTTAGTCCACATATATGCTACACAAATACTTCAACCAATAAACACATAAACATCACAACATACCTTAGCCTTTCCCTACTCATATTCTATCACTTGAGTTGGCTAACTAGGCAAACCACCTATCAAGGCCACACTCACTAAATCAAAGCTAATAACCATGCCGTAAAGGCAAGCTAACAACCATGCCATGAAGGCAAGCTAGGCCATCCCGAAGGATGCCAAATACATGCCATAAAAGGCAAGGTGGGCTATCCCGAAGGATACCAAAACTAACACAGCGGGTCCATACTTATAGTCACATAATATGTAAACAATCATCTTAAACACATATCAGTCAAGTTACTTACCTTGCTCATCCAAGCAAAGCTACAAATCAATAACACTATCAACATCAACATCACTATTCATCATCATCATCATCCTTCATAATTAGCCAAAACCTAACAACATAAAAATCAATAATCATAAACAAGGGTTTATATAAAACCCACCATAACTTACCCATCTTCCTTTCTAAATCATCATATGATCATATCTTGATCATATGATGATTTACCACTTTAATCACAAACTATAACTTTAACATAATCAAGATGGGGAGTATTTACTTGATTGATTGTTGCTAGAACTTAACCCTAGCATAACACCTTAATCTTCTCCATTCTTGGACCATCGAGACCCATCTCTTTCCTTCTCTTTCTCTCTTGCCGATACCACATACACACACATACTTCTTATCCAAAATGAACCTTATAGAAGTCCAGAGAATTCTCTAGACATTTGATAGTTGGAAGTTTGCCTAAATGGCAACTTTAGTCCCTTAGGTCCTGTAACCATTCATCCATAGTACTAGAACAAGTTGGTTCTAGTGCTAGTTTGAGGTTTTGGCAAGAATAGTCCCTGCAGACTAGAACAAGTTGGTTCTAGTACCAGTTTGGGATTCTGTCAACTTAGGTCCCTCAAGTTCTTATCCCTCTTACTTATGACGCATAATACTTCTAAAACCACATTACGAAATACTATGACTATCGGGTTTGACCACATCACGACATTTGTTGACTAACCAACCACGTAAGGCTCTTAGTCCATTACATCTAGGGTGGGGTCCAAGTACCCGAAAAACAGGTCTAACAACCGATACTCCACAACAACAACGACCGACTTCGACCTCGACGACCGAGTCGGTCGAGGCCCTTATTGTGTCCAGCCTTACGATAAATCGAACCAATTTTGGAGAAAATAGGCTAAGATCACTAGCGGGTATTTGAGTTCGATTCATACTATAGTTTGGAGTCGAAATGGTTAGAACTTGATATCATACTAATGTTGAACTAATACTCAACAATATGGGTTTTTGACTCGTATTCTCAAGGTCTTTTTTTTTTTTTTTTTTTTTTTTTTTTTTTTTTTTTTTTTTTGATACACTATGGTTATGACTTTATTAAGGTTGCTAGCCTTAATAGCAACCGGATTGAAACAAAAATACATGGATATGTAGTCGTACTATTATTGGTCTTGTTAGAATATTAGTGTGTAATAGTTAGGATATAAGTTTAGGGGGTTAATTGTATTTTAACTCAAACTTAAGGAGGTTAGTCATGTATTAGGAAAGTTCCTAACCTCCTTAATTGTAGAATCCTTGTTCACCAAAGATTAGGTTTCTCCCACCTCATTCTCTATAAATAGGGATGAGGGGGTGATGTTTTATTTGTACTTTCTTTTCTTGCTCACGTTTAATAAACGTTTGAGTGTAAAATATCTCGTGTGTGTTGGTGCCACTCGGCATTAAGGGATCATAACCCTTTGCCGAGGTCTTGTTGGAGTAGTTCTTGATTTGTGGTTCCGCTCAAGAAATCGGTTTGTTGGATGTCTCCTTTTGTATGCATAGCCTAACAATGCAAATCCTATTGAAATCAATTTTTTTTTTGTCTTCTCCAATTTCATTCTATAATTTGTTATGGAGAAATGGAACTGGATTGTGAACGACTTGGCTTATGATTCCGATCAAAATAATCTTGGATATATTTAACTATGTATTCCTCATGCTAGCAATAATACTTGTTTATTGCCAAGTATACTTTTAAAAATCGACTTTTGTTGTTTAGTAATTAACATGAGAACTTAGAGCATACGCAATGGCACGGTTTACTAAAAGCTTTTTACTATTTCACAAAGTTTTTGAAAGACTTTTTACCAATGCAATTGTGAGCTTTTTCAAAAGCTTTTCAAAATGACTTCTAATTCTACAAGCGGTTGACGCTTTGTACCATACTAATATTATAGTCAATTTATACAGATTACTTCTCTTGCTATATCAATTGGTCTTCCAAAAAAGCTTTTCTAAAACGTTTTTACCAGTGGAGAGGATTTCTAATAAAAGCTTTTTGACATGTAAAAGTTAATAGAAAGTACAAGATGTAATTGCAAAAAGCTATTGGCGGTTTTTAACATTGTAGATACTCAGCATAAAAGCATGTAAGACAAAAGAAATGTAGCTGAAGACTTGAAGCATTATTTTTTGTATCCAAAAGTTCATCACAATTTATTTAAGTGTTTTGAATAAATCTAACGGGCCCAAAAGCTAGTGCCTTTAAACTTTATGTTTAGTTTGACTAAATGGTAGAGGGAATTCATGCAAGGGATTTGCGTTTAATCTGAAATTGATATCCAAAAAAGATTATTTAACAAAAAAAAAAAAAAGAAAAAAAAAAGAAAAAAAAAAAGGTCATTACGAGTTCATACAAATTAAGGCTGATCATCGGACGAAGACCGGACCGACCAAGACCGAGACTGAAATTGCCCAAAAACCAAGACCGAGACGTTCGATCCGGTCTGGTCCAAGAAGGCAAAATAGTCGGTTTCTAGACCGGACCGAGATCGAAATAAGGAAAAATTGGAGACCGAGACTGGACCGCTAGCCCTTCGATCCGGTCGGTATCGGTACGGTCTTGGTCGGTCCATTGGTCGGTTTGGTCGGAACGGTCCCTTTGTTCAACCCTAATACAGATACAAGATACAAGGAAATTACTTGTACACTTTTTATTTAAACGAATTTAGGGAAAATATGTCAGTATGTCACTTAAATTGTCACATACAATGTTACGTCTCAGCATCATAGTATGATATACAAATATAGATCTATACTTCATGATATTTTTATTAAATATTTTTTTAATCAAACTAGACAATGAAAATATCATAACAAAGTTGACAGCTGATGCTCTATACATCCCATCACACCTTGCAAGTGGTAGAACATGACTTGAACGAGTTTTTATAGATTCGAGTAAAAAAAAATATCTGCTTTGCAAACTATATGGCAAAAAATTTATTCTAATATACAGTCTGATAAAAACAAGAAACAATGACAAACCAAGCAGTAGCATGCACCATTTCACGAAAAAACTTTCAAAAGGATACCAAAGGAGCAATTCCTTTAATACCCTCTTTGGTTACCCTATCAAGATCTTTATCGAAATCGTCAAGTAACAACCTCTATGACCTCAAGACCCATGAATCCGCATTAGAGGACTTGCTATCAATAACATTGACCAAACCTGGATCGTTATCTTAACTCATTGCAGACATGCGACTTAAATGACTATCGTGTCAACTGAATCGAAGCCCATCGATCACCTCGCTTAGAATTAAAAAACGATAACGAGATCATATGAACTGTTATGAAGCAAACTCCCCCAACAAACTCGACCCATCAACATTTTAATTCGAAAATTTACAGTACTAACTCGTTTTTAATGTATGATAAATACATATTTTGCAAGATGTGTTATATGCAAATAACATGCTTGGTCTGCCATCAAATATCAATAATATCTAGCCTGAAAAGACCAATTATTTCTTATTAGATAAGTGAATGATCTTCTTTAGTCAACTAACAATACATATGACCATATCCATCCCACCTGCTTAGACAAAGTCATCTCTATGCCCATCTTGTGCCCATGCCATAAAGAGATGTATAAAATCTATGCATCGTTTTTTTTATAAGCCAATATTATATTGGTCTATCTTCTTTGTTATTCTATTATACTTCTCATTGGTTATGATCTTATACTCTTCTCAGTAAAATAAGCAAACAAATAACCATGTTTCGATCATTTTTGTTAAATGCTCAACGAAAGGAGCTAGCAATAGCATATATATGTCGACATAATCGCTATAACGAGATTGATCATAAGTTCAAACTTTAAACGATGTTTGATTTATTTAAACTTGAAGTTCTTACGACAACAAGATTAATAATAATAATAATAATAATAATAATAATAATAATAAATAAATAAATAAAACATTTCATACCATAGAAACTAAAAATCGAACAACGATTTTGTATTATTGATGATCTGAATAAAGACGGTACCATGCGTTTATATATAGATAACAAAATAAAAGCCTTAGTTTACTAGACGGGCTAAATGGGCCGACACAAGTGGGCCGGCTTTATTAACTAACACCCCTCTAACCCACAATGTTGTAGAGAGGAACATTGAGAGTTTGTCAGATATTAAACAAAAACGTGAGCCGCAACTGTAAAGCTGACGGAACAAACGGCAAAGAAATGGTGCCTGTCTGAAGATGGTGACGAGTAAAATGACAATCAATCTTTATATGTTTGGTCCTTTCATGAAAACCGTATTCCACACAATCTGAATAGCACTACGATAATCACAATATAATGGAGTAGGACTACTAATATGAACACCCATATCTGCAAGTAGCCAAAGAAACTAAACAATCTCACTAGTAGTAACAGTCATGGCACGATACTATGCTTCAGTAGACGATCTTGAAAGAAAATAAGTTTCGTATTAGTTGCAAAATAAAGATTGTAGTTATCTCGTCAATTGAAGCCATTGCGGTTAAGATTTGTTTACTTGCATTATCAATACTAGTTATACTACCCATGCACGCATGACTTTTTTAAAAGCTTTGATTTATATATTATTATCGATTGAGAAACAAACACCTTAACGTGTCTTAAATGGTTTTACTTGATGGATTAAAAAAAATCTTTCTCTCTCTCTCTCTCTCTTTTTTTTTTTTTTTTTTTTTTTTTTTTTTTTTTTTTTTTTTACCATAAAAACGAAACTCTCATTAATTTCATGTATGAATGACAAAATAGGCAGGAAACTTTAGCTTGACTGGTTAACGGGTTGGAGACAGTTAGTTATTTATAGCTTGAAATTGTCATATTAAAATCATAGTTTTTTATAATAATAATAATAATAATAATAATAATAATAATAATAATAATAATAATAGTAATATTTGTTAAAAAAAATTATAGTATATGGTTTTTTCTTTTTTCATTATTTATTATATATTTTTTTGTTAAATATATAATTCTTTTACCAATTATGAAAATTGAGTTTTTTACACTAAAGTCAATAAAATTAGATTTACTATTTAATGAAAGTTTATGATTTGATTATAAATTTTATTAACCAATCAAAATATAACATTTATTTGCAACTGAGTCCAAAAGTACGAAAAAAAGCCATGTGTATTTTCTGCTTTTTTTTCTTTACCAATTTTTTAAAAATTTTGACCAAATTAATTTAATTTTAACTTTTATTAATTATACATACTTACAATCACCGGGCTTCTTATGAACTGTAAAGCTAAAGCCCCCCTTTTTTTTACCTCTTTTATTTCCACACACTTCTAGATTCTTCATCTCTTCCTCTCTCATCAACACATATTATCAAACCTAAAAAAAACGCACACATCACTAGATTCATCTATCATCGAAACCGTGTGTAAAAAAGAAAAAAAAAAACACACACACACACATCACTAGATTCATGTTTCATGAAAACCGCGTGTAAAAAAAAACCCAACCAATGTTTTTTGGTGAACGGAAAATGAACCAGGGGTTCCACTGGCTCTCACTTTTTGAGGCCTTGTTAATCACATTGCTCGATTTGCCTACATGACAAAATCGATCTCTTCTATTAATCTAATCTAGGTTTTTTTCATTACGAGTATATAAAAAAGATTATTGTTTGCCTTTGCCTTGGGTTCAGATTCGTTTATTTGTAATCCCATTGGTCCAATTGTCTTTATTATATAGTAAGAGATTGTTTAATTAACAGAGTAAAGAGGAGGGACGTGGCCAATTGGTTGCCAAAATGTAAACAAGCGGTAAAGGATTAACAACGTGGCTGCCTCGAATTGGCTGGTTCTACTCTGGTCTAGGCTAAAGCTTGAGCCATCTCACCAAACCAGTATCTATCTTTTTCTTTTTTGAATAAAACCAAGCCATTAACTAGCCATCTTGTTGAGTTCTGTAACATGCTTTTGTAAATTTGTGTAATTCTCATCACTCAATAACGACCGAATTACGAGTTTGAGTATAATATAAATAATATTAAATGATTAAATAAATTTGGTCGAATACAAACAATAATAACAATAAATGCTAGTATACTAACATTTTTAAGTCAACTAACTTTTTTATTTAATGTTAAAGAATAAAGACTATTATGTAAATACTCAGTATCATGATTGTGATTAACTAGTAAAAAATTTGTTCGCGCTTCGCTGCAAATTTTATTTCTATTTGTCTTATTGCAAATGTTTTGGAAAAGCATCATATTGTTCTCAACATTTAAGTTGTAGAATGCCAAAGCCATAAGTTTTGCAACTGAAAAATAGGAAGAAAAATGTTTTAAGCTTACCTGAAAATATGAACTACAAAAGCTAGTAAAAGAAAAGACTTGAATATTCATAAGTAAAAGGTAACACTACTAAATCACAATACTTCCTTCTAATTTTTATTAAACTTATTTGTTTTACAAACTCATGTAAACCACAAAAGTATATCAATATTAGGCTCAATTTGATCGTATTATGTAAAAAAGGTAAAAGTTACAACGTATAATTATTCAATCTTGTGTGCACATACATGAAATTAAAGAATAGTTTAAGGATAGTAATTGTAAATTGTAAAAAAATTAACTTACAAACAAAACCTTGATTTATGGGTATTTATTGAAACTATCTTTCGCAAACTCCGTTTATATTAGCCAACCGTGATTTTACATTTCTAATGAACAGTTAACTTGGGCCGATGGTTGCATTCGTATATAAACCTAAAATTATGTGACAAAAAACTCGGCATTTGCAATGATTTGAACTTAGATGTAAAGATTATTTATCAACATGTTTTATTACTCAAATATTTCTTGTTATAATTTTTACGTAAAGTTCGGTCGCCTTTAACTTCAAATCTTGGCTCCACCTCTGCTTGCGAGTGAATGACGCCACGGTCAACCAACTTCAGAGACCTGGATAGTCAAGTAAGTATACATTACAAAGAAGTCAAATTAGAGAAGCTGGAAGCACCCATGATAAGTTCCGCAAATAGCCTCACATGGAAACGAACTTCATATAATTGTGGTTGGCTAGTGTTGACCACACCCTCCCCTAGTTTTTAGCCCCACCCCCCTATTTTTTATTTATTTTTTATTTTTTATTTTTTATTTTTATAATTTTGTTTATATCAAAAAGCTATAAACTTGAAAGTGCGAAACAGAAAATGTAAAGTTTAATATGTCAAACGCTTAAAACTGTCAGAAATACGGAACAAAAACTAACAAAAAACGGGGTTATACTGAAAAAAAATAGGGGACAAGGAGGAGACAATGGGCCTGCCACCCTTGTCCCCCGTACGGTTAATACATCCCTTGTGGTTAACTCCACCAAATATTGTAGATACAGTCGTTTGTCTTTTATATCAAGAGTACAAGAACCAAGAAAATTTATTTTAAATGTACAAATTTTATAATCACCCTCATGTTGTTTTTAAATATTTTGAACCAATTGTAGATACAATCGTTTGTCTTTTATATCAAGAGTACAAGAACCAAGAAAATATATTTTAAATGTACAAATTTTATAACCATCCTCATGTCTTTTATATCAAGAGTACAAGAACCAAGAAAATGCTCGTATATTTTAAACGTACAAATTTTATACTCACCCTCATGTTGTTTTTAAATATTATTGTTGGGTGTACAAACTCAATCCCATATCGGTAGAATTATAATTTCAAAGTTAACATATAAGCTTAATGGGCTACTCCTCCTATCACCGATTGGTTTTAGAATGAAATCTCAGTTGTGCTTATATGTTAGACTTTGTGAGATGCTGGGCCGTAAAAATATCTACAAGTGGTTTCAGAGCCAGGTAGGGCCCAGTGATGATGTGGATGGTGTTCTCTCAATTTGACCCCGGTTCGACGGTATAAGTGGATCCCGGTAAACTTTGTACCGAAAGGAAGCCGGTAAAAGGCGGTGTGCTCCGATGGTAAAAGTCGGCGGTATGAAAAAGGTGAGATCATGGCTATAGTCGAAGGGGAGGCCCATGGTGGTTTGGGTTTGAGAGGAGGATTGTTGGGTGTACAAACTCAATCCCACATCGGTAGAACTATAATCTCAAAGTTAACATATAAGTTTGGTGGGCTACTCCTTCTATCACCAATTGCTATAATCTCAAAGTTAACATATAAGCTTGGTGGGCTACTCCTTTTATCATCAATTGGTTTTAGATTATATTTTGGACTTGGTGAGATGCCTCGTACAATTTTGAACGTATAATAGAGCATATTCGCACCCAAATTGAAACAAGCCATTAAAATTAAAAAAAGGTGGTTGCAATATTCAATCATTCACTCATCATGACAAAATATCTTAGATGAAAGTTAAAACATGGCAAAATATCCAAATGGGACCCACAGCCTAGGATCCATAAAGATAAGGGAGGTGATTTGCACACTCTCACAATTGATTGGGACACTCAAATTATGAGTGTTTTGACATTTATACCCTTACAGTGTGAAAATAAATAAAAATGTTGTGAGGGTATAAATGTCAATACACTCATAATTTGAGTGTCCCAATCAATTTTGGGAGTGTGCAAATCACCTCCCTAAAGATAAAAAGGCCCAAAAAGAACTATTAAAATACTAATAGTCCAATAAAAAGAACTATTATAAAATACTAAGGTGCTATTTGGTTTAAGGGTGTACGTGAGAAATGAATGAAAGATTCTTGTATATATTTGTTTGGTACGTGCCTATTACAATCAAACTATGAAACAATTTTCTTAGGACACGTTTGGTAGAGAGAATTTCAGAGATTAGAAATGAAGTAGAGAATAGAAATCTAGAGAAATGAATTTGATTGAGAATTTTTTCAAACTCTATTGTTTGGTAACATGAAAGAAATTAACCAAAGACATGAATAAAAAAAATCAACTTTATTTTGTTTACTGGGTTACAATAGATAAAATTAAAAACCAAATTTCAATGAGATCAGTTATTTGTTCTTAATCATTTATTAAAATCTTGCAAACCTTAAAATTAAGAAATCTTACAAGACTATAATCAAAAAGTAAACAACTGAAACAAACAAGTAACTTCACCCAAAATGAAATAACCTTTTGACTTTTCTTGCCAGACTTCTTGTTGATCACTTTTGGAAGATAAATTTACGAAAAGGAGTTTTGAATAAGATATGAACAATTTTTGTGATGACTAAAAAAAACCTATTGATTAATTATACATATCTGCTTGTCTCCATTTGAGATCTGTCCACGAATGAAATCTGGGGGTTGACCTTGGTGGAGATCCATAAGTTTATTTAAAGAATCAAAACTAGAAATACAAACAAGATAGGGGTTCAAGTGAAGGATAAAAGAAACCTTTGGCAAAGGATAAGCACTAATGGAGATCGGTGACGCTGGCTTTCTCAGTCGTCAGATTCGCCAAAAGGGAGTATGGTTTAGACTTTAGACATTCTCAAGTGACTTTCATCACATGTGGGAAACACGTGAGTATGGTTTTTATACTATTGTTTAAAAAATAGAAAAAATATGAACTCTCCGCCTCTACCTTCTTTTCCATTTCAAAAGGTGAAGAATTTGGTTACATGTAATTTTTTTTCTCGAGAATTCCAAATTCTCCGCTTTTTTAATTCTTTGGCATACCAAACAAAAGAATTGTACACATTTCCTTTTCTCTTACCTCATTTCTCTATACCAAACACGCCCTTAGTCTCATTCCATATAAAAGTGGTAGGTTTCCACCATTACTCTACAACTTTTGTACTCATATAGTGCCTCATTTTTTCTCAACCACTTGTTTTAACATCTTGTTTCATCACTGTATTTTTCCGCCACAACTTTTTATGTTAATTTTTTTATTTTATTAATTACATAATCATTTTTATTTTTATTTTATTATAAAATATATTTAAATAAATATATTTTCCCTCTCCTAATCCTGCCTCAAATCCAAATCCCATACCAAATTTAAATCCGAATCCAACCCCACTTGTAAACCAAACGGACCCTAATAGTCCATTAGTTTGTGTAAACTATAAGGCTGGACAAAGTTGTGACTAACGACAATGCCACACGGGCTTTCTCTTTTCGACGACTTGATAATAACCAAGTTGCCACAGTGACGACCAAGTTATTTTTATTTTATTTTATTTTATTATTAAATAAAACAAAATATTATATATAAATTAATTTTTATACATTCTCTATGCTAAAATATAAGAAAGTTAAAACTTTAGGGTAAAAATGACAATAAAATTATATTTAATAGTTTAAACTGTAAATTAATTATTTATAAACATAAAATAAAATAAAATTTTGACTAGCCTAAGTCTTCTTCTACCTCGATCTCAAAGACTCGACACACACTTTTTTTCTTTCAAAAACGAATTAAAAAAAAAAAGAAAGAAAATAAAAAAGATAGAAGAGAATAGAGAGAAAAGGGTGTTTTGTTTGTGTTTTGTGTGTATAAAACTCGGTCGGATTTTCGACCAAGTTGCACATTTGGGCGACCGACGACCGATCATGAACCAAGCCCCACATTTGACATGACCGATAATGACCAAGGTCGAACGATGGGTGGTAATCGACCACGTGCGCAGCCTAGAGTGTTAAATCTAGGATCATTGTTTTATGCTTCTTTTAGGTTTATCTAAACTTTTTAAAGGCTTATGGCAAATCACCACTGCAGAACATAGTTTGTCGGAGCCAAGTGCTTAGTAACGCTCAAGCGAGTGAGTTGGGTAAAGGGATTGACCCTTTTTATATACCGCTGAAGCAATAATTACGGAATAAAAAGATGAAGTTATTTGTTTGAAACATACAAAATTTATACCTAAACCATAATCTAAATTAACATGCAAATGTAGTAGGATTTAGATTTTTTTGTGTGAAGACTTAAGTTCAAACTCATAGACAACAATTTTAAGGTCAAACTTTTATGTGTGTTGTTGTTGTTATTATTATTATTATTATTATTATTATTATTATTATTTATTTGTTTTGTTGAATTAAGTGACTTTTAATGACAGACTCTTATTTAGCCTCTTAGGCTAGTGACAGTTGTGACCACAGACGAACCTGCCACATCAGTTTTCTCTCTCCGGCGACCTGACGATTACCAAGTTACCACAGTGACGACCAAGTTATTTTTTTTAATTCAAAATTTTTAAACAACAAATTTAAACTTCATTAAAAATAAAAAAATTACGTAGTATCAAAATACAAAAACATACAAAAAAGAAAAAAAGTTACAATTGTTTATAATAAAAATGATAATGAAATCAAACTTCAAAGGTTTAAATTGTAAATCTCAAAAACATCAAGAGTTTAAACAAAATTTATTTATCTATACTATCTATAATGTAAAAATGGTCAAGGGTGAAAAGTGAAAAAGTGAAATAGTCAATATTGTGAAATGTTAAAAAATGTATATAAGGAAATATTGAAATGCATTTAATACTCTTATTAAAACACACAATTACTTAAAAGTACAATGGTTTATTCATATTGTACAACCAATTAAAAACATATCTACCAAATTAAATACAACCAATTAAAACACAAACCGGGTTGACCCGGGACGCTTCAAAAACGGCGGGTTGTCCCGGTTTAATTTGATCCATTTTCGACCCAACCTAGCAAGTTGACCCGGTTTAAATCGACCCATTTTTCGACCGGAACGGTCCAACCGGTTGAACCACCCGGGTCGAACCGTGTTTCAAAACATTATCCATTAGTTAAAAGTTCAATGATTTATTCACATTGTACAATTAATTACTACCTCCGTCCCATAATTATAGTCCACTGTTGACTTTTAAAGTCTCTAGTCTTCAACTTTGACCTTAAATATTTTTATTTGTGTTATATATTACTTGATGCAAAATATATGAATGGATTGAGTTTTAAATGTATTTTTCATTGGTATAAGTTTTATCAAGTATTATATAACACAAATAAAAATATATAAGGTCAAAGTTGCAATACGAAGACTTAAAAAGTCAACACTGGACTAAAATTATGGGACGGAGGGAGTAAAAAATATCTATCAAATTAAATACAACCAATTAAAACAAAAACCGGGTTGGACCGTGACGCTTCAAACCCGGACAGGTTGACCCAGTTTAATTTGCCCCGTTTTCGACCCAACCTAGCAAGTTGACCTGGTTTAAATCGACCCATTTTTCAACTGGAACGGTTCAACCCGTTGAACCACCCAGGTCGAACCGGGTTTCAAAACATTATGTTAAATTCTCAAATTTTTAAACTTTTATTATTTTTCGTTTATAACCTATAAACTTTTTTTATCAATAAACTATCTGTTGCTATAAAATCCCGTTTCTATGCACGGGTACTCGTCTAGTTTATTTAAAAAAGAAAAGAAGCTATCTTCTTCATCATCGATGTACCTGAAAATCTACACAAACTTTTTTTTTTTTTTAAACCGAACTAAAAAAAATGAGAGTTTTTATTGTTTGTTTTGTGTGTTTCAACTTGGTCATTTAGATGAGCTAGTTCTTTTCTTTTTTCACCAACGATCGATCAAGACCACAACCCTAAAGTATGGCGACCGACCCATGACCGAGGTTGACCAATGCTCAAGACTGATCCACTGTCACCAGCCTTAAATGGAAAGATAGGTTTGTGTTGGTCTTCCAAATAAGAGAGAGTAAGGCTAGACACAGTAAAGAGAGACAATCTCACTCTTTTTCTCTGCCACGTCACTTTTCTCTCTTCAGCGACCTTCAGGCGATTGGGTGCCCCAGTAAGACGACCTACACTATAAAAAATATACCCCGCAAAAATACATCTTTTAATTAATTAAATACACACAAAAAAAATCAAGCGATTGTCGATCGCATTTGCGTCCGGCTTCCATAAAAATAGGAGGAATCGATTTGTGCCACAATAATGAGGTCGACATCTACTCGATCACATATATAGATCGCATTTGCTTACTACAACTATCCTAAGAGTTTGGGCCACACTCATCTTCGATAAGTGAAAAGTAAAGAACCCTTTGTTGGTACTAGGGTGAGGAAACTTTGTAAGAAGATGATCATGTTTTCAAAATAGACTGACACTTTTTTAGTAGACCACTAAGTTAGTTTGAGCACTGTCAATGACATATTATCTTTAGGGCGAGACATGTAAACCAATCAACATTACCGATTAAAATCTAATATGAAAATATCCACTCTAATTGCGAGTTATTAATATAATTTTTTCTTCACAAGATTAAAAACAAAAATTTGTTGGCGTTGAGCGTGAGAAAGGAACAACCACAAAGGAAGATCTACAGCCAACAAAAAAAGGACATATGGAGAAAAAAATAGATAAATAACACTGGAGATTTAAGAAAATAAAGGTTTTTTTTTTTTTTTTTTTTTTTTTTTTCATAAAATGAAAGAAGAATAGGTTTTGGGATTGGAGATAAAGAGATTTGATGGGGTCATAAAGGTGGCAGCTCGTGATAGCTGAGTAGGTCTCAGAATTAAGCTTGCTCTGGTAATATGTAGACAACAAAGAAATTATTATTATGATTGAATGACTTACATCTGTGAGATAATATGTCTATTTATAATAATAACGGAGTACATAGTTTTGATACCGTAATAAACAATATAATCTAAACCTTAAACTTAATGGACCTCAAGGTTACAATCAGGCTAGGGCCAATTGTCGCAACTAATGGGATGTTTGGATTAGCTTATCTTCCATGCTTATGGACTTATTTGATTTTTTGTTAGCTCATAAGCTCATTTTGCATAGTTTATAAGCTTACTATGTTAAGTTTATAGACTCAAATAAGCCATAGGCTAGAAAACTAACTTGAGATGAAGATTATAACCTTTTAAAATTTCAAAAAACTCTATAAACGCATAAAACAATGTAATCCAAACACCTCCGAAGTAAACGAACAATCATTATAACTGATTTTTAATTTACATTTTTTAAATCTAATTAAACATGTTTTTTCCAAAATTAATAACACAATGTAAGACGAGCTAAAGGGTCAAAATTAATCAAGAAATATCTCGATTATATCATATACATTTAAGTTAAAAAATCCGTTCCTGAATTTTAAAAAAGTAACTCCATGATCTTAAAATAATTGTTATTTGACAAAATATACATAGTTAATTTTGGGGTAAATTGCAAAAATGGTCCTTAACGTTCCACAAATTTGCAAAAACGGGACCGAGACAAAAAGTAGCGCAAAAAAGCCACCCACGTTCCAGATTTTCGCAAAATCGCCACTGAGAGCCCTTTTCCGTTAATTTTCCCGTTAAGTGCCACATATTTGAGGGTAGTATCGTCATTTCACTGTTCATACTTATCTCCCGCCAACTTTCGGCTCTGTGCTTGGTATCAATATGATTAGACCTCAGTGGCTAATTTGCAAAGTTATTTTCAGCTGTCATATTAAATTGTCAACGCCTTCACACACACACAAACAAGCAGAAAAACACACACACACACCCGTAATCAAACAATTATCATGTCCATTTCCAGAAAAATGTCTCGCTGTGTTGATCTGATGGTTGCTTGCAACTCGTTTGTCATATCAGAAATGATGCTAACCCATTACCGGCGAGAGGTTGAGGAGAACATTCATCATGCACAAGAGTTGATGTGTAGGTGCCAAAGGCTGTCTAATAGGTTGGGTGTTAGGGGGGACCTGATTGCGGAGCTCCAACTCTTAAGGGGCTCGAGAACTGCAAGGGCCAATGTGAACAAGCTTAGGAGGATTCAGTCAGCTGATATGAGAACGATGAGGGGGTTGATGAGGATGCTGAGGCAAACAAACGACAGCATTGTTTCCAAGATTGAGTTTGCTGTGAGGCAAACTTACATGTGAAGGGGTTGGGTGCTGGGTGCTGGGTGCTGTGATGGGTTGTTTTGTTGTGTATGATGAATGTAGGTAGTAGGTGGTAGGTGGTCGGGCATGTTTGGTTTCTTTTGTTCATTTTGGTGCCCTTGTCGTAAGGTTGTAGGTGTAGATAGGGGTTGTGGTTTCCCCTATGTTATGGTTGTAAATGAATGGGTATGAATGGAAGGGGTCGTTTGATCCCAATTTTCTTGGTTTATACTTTATACTCTTCGATTCGTATCACAAACAATGAATTCTAACTATAAGATATAAACATATAACACAAACACAAACAAAGAAACAAAGACAAACATATTATATAGCAGAAACACAAAACAGAGTATTGATAGTAGTCAATATTGACTAAAAATTTAACCCATTTGAAATATTGTTCAAGTTACATACTATTGGTCGGCATGTACAAAAACAGATGAACCCATCACAATGCCGCCACACACCCTTTGGTGTATTCGAAAGGGAGGTAAAATAGTTCAAGTTACATTAGTCAAATTACATTAGTAAATACAACCAAATTAAAACTGATATTGTTCTCTACACATTACATAATCCCAAAAGATTAAACCCATATGTCAATCTTCAAAAGCTTCTACTGGATAGGTGTGCAACTATACCTGCACAATCAAAATATGCAATGAAATGAGGTTACTATAATAGGCAATGCAATGTATCCACAAAAAATTTGCTAATCAATTCATTAGACTCACCTAGTCAAAATAAAACCACATTGTTTCCCATTGATCTTGGTGCCCTTAGAGCCAACATGCAATTAGTGATTTTTACATCACTTCTTGGCCTCACAAGACCCGCACCCGTAGCTCTCACATTCACTGAACCACTTGCACCTGCTGTCTTCTTCATAGAACCACCATCTCTATCCGCAGACCTCTTCACGCTCTTTTTTTGCTTCCTGAATTCAGGCTTTGAATCATCAACATCAGCCACAACTCTATAAGGTTTTGAAGTGGTAGTCCTAAAAGGAGTTGAAGTAATAGAGCACCGCAAGCTAGCATCTTCTTCTACCCACCCAACAACCTCCCCACCATCACCCTCTGCATCAATATTGTTTAAATAGTAGGGAGATAACACCTGTTTTGTGTGAGCAACAAACAAATCCACAAAACCGACACAACAACCTAGCTCAATCATTGTATGCACATCATTGTCTGTGTGAATCAGCTTCAAACCTTCTTCTAATGATTTACCAGGCACACAAAAGAACACATCCCATTTTTCTCCCCTAATGCGTGAAAACATATCATCCAGACCTAGGAAAAATATATGTCTATCACAGACAAAGCCACACATTGTAGAAACATTCCCTTGTACATACCTTAATGGACCAAATTCAAAGACTCCATTATTGTGCATGCGGAACCGAACTTCACCCCCATAACCAAGTAAATCTGCCACAATTTTAAATTCAAACTGTCAAGACATACCAGCACCTACGAAACTAATGGTATACATGCTAAAGTCAATGTAGAAGTAGTCAATGAAACAATTATGCAGGCTCGAGTGAAGCAGAGCAATGCAGTGTTGTATATCTCACCACATAGTTGTAGTTTAGGTAATAAGTTAATGTGGTGATATAGAAACCAATCTATTTTGTTCCTGATACACTCAAGATACACAATGTGAAGACTTACTTACAACCAATGTGAAGACTTACTTATAACCAATGTGAAGACGCAGTACTTTCGTAATGCAAAACACTCTCTATAGCAGTATTTAGTAATGCCAAACACTCTCACTTATGATATTCTAACACCCTACTTAATGCAAATACTCTGTTTATCCTAAACCTAGGAAAGGGGATGCATATAAAAGTCTATCAAACATAGCATAGCATCCTACGTAAACAATTTTAAAATGGGACATAAATGAAGTATACCACATTAACATACCAAGATCCGTATGCTCTTCCTTCACCTTCCTCTTCTTGCCAGCCTCCTTCTTCTTGTCAGTCCCAACAGGCCTTCCCCTCTCTCTCTCTTTTTTTTTTCCTGTAACTGTACTCGGATTAGGACTCCTCTCCTTCTTTTTCTTGCCACTCCCAACAGGCCTTCCCCTCTTTCTTTTTTCTATGACTGTAGTCGGAATAGGACTCCCCTCCGTCTTCTTCTTGCCACTCCCAACCGGCCTTTCCTCTTCCTTTTTTCTGCGACTGTAGTCGGAATAGGACTCCCCTCCGTCTTCTTCTTGCCACTCCCAACCGGCCTTCCCCTCTGTGGAAAACTAGAAGGGGGGGGGGTTGAATAGTTTTACGTCGTTTTAATTATTATAAAACAAATTGTTTTAAAAGTTTTCGTTGATTTATAAAATATAGATTCGATGGTATATGAAATCTAGTTATACACAATATGAACAACACTAAGTATATATATACTATGAAGCAATAATTATGTAAGTAATAAAATGAGTAAAAGATGGAAAGATCAAACCGAGAGACAAGCGATTTATAGTGGTTCGGCTACAAGGCACCTTCCTTGCCCTACTCCACTCCCCGAGCACCTAACTCGAGAGTTTTCTTCACTATATCAACAAGCTCCCTTATGGCGGAGAAAACCTTACACACCAATATACACACCAATTAACACACCAATCTACACACCAATCTTCACACCAATCTTCTTCACACCTAGCTTTTACACACCAATCTTCTACACACCTTCTTCTACACACCAATCTTCTACACACCTTCTTCTACACACCAATCTTCACAACTATCCTACTTCACTACTAATCAACTTCTACTATCTACACAACTATTCTCTAACAAATATTCACAACTAATCACACTATGAAATAATAATCAATGATGATGCTCAAACAACTTAGATGTGGAGATCACAACTAGTTGTAATACTTCTTGTCTTGAGGGATAGAAGTATTCTTCTCTTGCACTTGAATGGATTATGTATGGATCACTTTGAAACAAAGATTTAAGAATGTATGATCAAAGGATTTATAGATTGGAAATGGAGATCTAGAACAGAAAGTTCTGGAGTGCAAAAGGTGGGGAAAAAATCCAGGTTTAAGGTGGTATTTATAGGCAACAAGTTCTGACAGAGGAGCGTGGCCGGCCCCCTTAAAGCATGGCCGGCCCCCTTAAAATTAAGGGGACCGCCCCTTATAATTAAGGGGGCCGCCCAACTGTAACGGCCAGAAAACTTGTCTTTTAGTGGGGAAAGTTTATTTGGTGAAAAACTAACTGATTTTGGTTAAATATTTGAAATCATATATTTAGTATGATTAAAACATTTTTCCTTATTACCAAAAGTGTTTTTCAAAAATATATAATAAGATTATATAATTAAATAAACTTTGTATTAGTTAATTAAATACCCCTTTGATCATACATTGCACTAAACACTTTGTTTATTCATACCTTAAGTGATTTGGATGTAAAGAGAAATATTAATCACCAAATACTTGTTTATGTCATAAGTTTTAGTTCTTTGAGGTTATATTTTGTAATGATCAAAACATAGAGATATTGATAAAAACTTAATAATGTTTTTAAGGCATTATTTATGTCAACACCCTCTTCCTTTTTTCTGCGACTGTAGTCGGAATAAGACTCCCCTCCGTCTTCTTCTTGCCACTCCCAACCGGCCTTCCCCTCTTCCTTTTTTTCTCTGCAACTACCTCATTGGAGCAACCGCTAGTACCCACATTTGGTTTATTGAAGGTTCTATTCCACATCCATTGAAGAATTTCTTCAATCATCTCCTTCCCTATGTTTGCATACGAACCATACTTGGCAATAACTTTTTCACCAAATTCATCCAAAACAACCTCAAAGACTTCATCATTTAATAAAACCTTGCCCCATGACATTTCGGATGATTCCTCCCCCCCCCCCCCCCCCATCAACAAGCACTTTCCCTTTTCATTCTTATCATTATTCGCCATAACTGGGTTTAGTTGTTGCGATTTGATTTTTTTTGTATGTTAGGGTTTGACGGTTGATTATCTACACAATCGTTGGTTGGTTTTGGGGATTTATTGCACCCTGAAAAAGCACACAGCTTTAAATGTACATAGTTTACGTTGTTTGCAAAAATAGTCCCCCGGAAGTTGGCGGGATATAAAAAAGACAGCGAAATGACGATACTACCCTCAAATACGTGGCACTTAACGGGAAAATTAACGGAAAAGGGCTCTCAGTGGCGATTTTGCGAAAATGTGGAACGTTGGTGGCTTTTTTGCGCTGCTTTTTGTCTCGGTTCCGTTTTTGCAAATTCGTGAAACGTTAAGGACCATTTTTGCAATTTACCCTTAATTTTGTTTTTTACTTTTTATATTAGTTAATGGACAACAACAACTCCCAATCGACCGAACACATGACTGTGTCCTCTCACTAGTATGGTTGGCTATCTAACCGAATTTTCAATTTGGTATATGTGTGTGTTTTCTTTTATTTGTTTTTGTGGGTTGTGTTTTTTGTTGTGGTTGCGGTCGCCTTACTACTTGTTTATGGTCGATGTGTAGTCTTGGAGAGAGAAAGCTGAGCTGATGCTGATGTGGTAGGAGTGATCACAGACACTGTTAGAAACTCAGCATTAGTCTTACAAAATGACATTTTTGTTTTTAGCTAACTATTTAAAATTTCGTTTGAAATATGTAAAATGCGTCAACTCAATCATTTTTTTTAAAAAAAATATTTTTAGCAATAAACAACTTAGGGTGCGTTTGGTAAGGGTATCTGTGAATCGAGTTATGCGTTTCATAGTGATTAAAGATGTTTGTTTAGTGGGCTCATAAATAAAATGAGTATATTATAGTACTACGTAATATATTCATTACTCACCAATTTGATGTCTATAAATCCATTTTATTGGCCCTTTTTTTTTACTACAAAATTTAAATATCTATACACGTTTTCACACCATATATTATCATCAAAACATAAACAATCGTAATGATACACTTTTTTATTTCCATTGCCATTCTACCCATACCAAATCTGATACCCATCGTGATCCGGCAACAAACGAATCGGTATGGATAAAATTGTAAGAGTAATGTTAGACATAGGTATGGATAAAATATTATAAAACAATTGGTCGGCTGTCAGCTGGGGTTGGTATCATACAATCAGCTCGGCTTCCCTCTTTCTTCTTTCCCATCCTCCTTCCTCTTTAGTCACTCCACCATCACATCCATACATCCATAGTACAAACACAACTTAGTAACATACACATGCTAATGCTATGTTATGTTATGTTATCTATGTCCACTTGTTATGTATGACACACACATCTTATGTTTAATGTCTATCTTCTTCTTCTTCGTACGACCCACTACTGTTTCGAATAATTATAATATCTCTTTCACCCCTTCTTTATATATTACGTAGTACTTATTAATCCACCTCACTTCATCTCACAACCACATACTATTTTTCCTTTTTTATCTCTTCATTTCAGTCACACAGTGACACAGGTAATTTAGCTTCAATTTTTTTACTGTACAGTTTCAATGTTGGATCTGTTTTACACTTTTACATATCTGAATTATGTAATATAAGTTAGTTAAAGTTGTTTTTTTATGTAAGTTTTGTGAGTTTGTTTGTCGAGATCAAGTCTAAGGGGGTGTTTGTTTCGGCTTATATAGCCGGTTTATGACTTATTTGGTTCTGGGCTTATGTTTCATATGCTCATTTTTTGTGGCTTATTTTGAATCTTTTCGGCTTATATGATAATAAATTTATTATGACATAATAAACTTATATAAGCCGAAAAGTTTCAAAATAAGCCACAAAAAGTGAGTTTATGAAACATAAGCCCAAAACCAAATAAGTCATAAGTCGGCTATATAAGCCGAAACAAACACCCCCTAGTTATGTTTGCTAGTTTTAAGTGGTCTTAGCATCTGAATTTAGTGTTAGCCGGTTACTTTAAGTTTGACAACCCTCATTGCATCCTAGGCGTATAAGGTCTAATTAATGGTTTGAAGTTGATGTTAACTTTTTTCTTTTCTTGTATACCATCATAGGCGTATAAGGTCTAATTGTGTGCCTGCGGTTTGAAATTGAAGTTGAAGAAAAGACTAGTTGAGTTATTGGTGATAGTAAGTAGTAAGTTCAAATCATCATGTCTGAGAGCGGAACAAAATCGCGTTATGTTAACAATGGGAAAGCTGTGGAGCCTGTAAATTCTCACCAATCTGCGTGGTTGACGCATTGGACAGGATCCCGAGTTGAAACTAGTACACATGACCATGTGACTCAGTTTAGTAAAGGTGAAGAAAACGATAATGAATCTAAAAGAGTTGAAAAAGCATCTAATAATTTTGGTTATTCCAAAGGGATCAAAGATGTTGATTTAACCATGAGTTTAAAAAAACCTGGTAGTCAATCGTTTCCTTTTTTCAAAATCGGTCAGCAAAGTGGAAGAACCGAAGTAGAAGCACAACCTTTGAATGTAGAAGCTTTATCACATATTCCCACAGAGGAGGTGAAATACCACATGTTTTTTGGCGAGAGCAGCTATTCAAAGGACTGCACCGTGTCGCCATCTCGTCTACCCATGAATCAAAGACCTTACAAGGTCGAAAGTGAAAAGATAGAATTTCCCTCGTTTTTAAGACAAAATAACACCCCCTTATTAAAAAACGACCCGTCTACAAGCACCCAACGATCACCCACGTCTCTTGAAGAACAATACAAAAGAATGCAGAAACATATCGGAATGGGATTCTTTCCAAATCAAACTGCCTCCCCACAACATACCAAATCACGTCCCCTGCATCATGGATCAATCTCATTTCAAAATGTTCCTCAGTTTGTTCATGATGTAGAGGAATTAGCAGGCGGTCTCCATACTTTCTCCAGGACGACTCATAGTTTGTTGATCACGAAACAAACTGATGTTAAAGTGTATCAGGAAAGCCAGATCTTTAGAGAGTCGAGGGTATCCACTCAACTTAAAGGGGAAGCACTTCGGGAGCTTAACTTCAGCCCCATACATTTTGGTCAGGGTCAACGAGGACCAAAGCTTCAACTGCTAGACTCCTCAGATCACGAATCACAGGACAATGTTGAATCTGTAAAAGCCACTGGAGATGTTCTGAAAAATGAGTCGCCAGCTGATACCGACGCTATGGACACGGAGTCTTCTAAAAATAATAATCTTTCTGGTAACTTTTTTATTGAAGCACATTATTTTGCTCATATTCGGTGCTGCTATTGACTGTTTGTCTGCATAACTTACATATTATAATCTGTTGTTACAGGTGTACATTTGTCCCTGCGAAACAAGGTACCATTACAGTGCCTTCAATCCTCTTGCCTTTCTTTTTCATGATGTTTATGTGATTTCTAGGTGTTCATCTAAGTAGATCAATTTTGGGTGAAGTACCAATGCATGAGTCGATTCAGATTATTTTCTGCATTTTCATACCTTTTGGTAGAGGTGGCAGTTCGACTGTTGTACCTATGACTGAGTTGGTTCTGTTTATGTTCTTATCCTTAACAGGTCAAATAACTAAAGTTAGCTAAAACGGAAAATAGTCAAAATTCACCCGAAAGTGTTCTTTTGATGCATGAAACATTATTAAAGAATTATATTATTGTTAACATACTATGATATTTAATTATATTTGACAAAAAATTAGTTATAAGACAATAATTTTTAACAAAAAGGTATTTTTGGTCAAACCAACGGACTCTGAAATTAACTGTTTCGACCCGAACCCATTACCTAACTCACCCTTTTTGCCATCTTTACTTTTGGGAGAAGCGTTGTTACTTAAAGAATGTACAATCTGACAGCCGCGATATTATAGTCAAAGTAACATAGATATGAAAATTTACTAGCAGTATGCATTTATTGAACTGTTACCTTGTTACCAACACTTCCAGGAAATCATGGAGGAATCAAGTTTACCCCATCTACCTCCAATTGACACACGCAGAAAAGGTAAGATTGAACTACCTGATATTAACCTGGAAGTTTCCGATGTACCAGCTGCATCAAACTCAATCGAGAAAGCTGAGCCATGCCCATCAAGAACACAAAGTTTGGACATGAACGCGCTACAATTTAATGTCGACAACACAAGTCACTCAAACTCGAACGAATGTGCTAATAGTAACATGGGTTCAGACCCAGGTAGCAGATGGATTAAACGTCTCAAATTAACCGCTTCAAGTAATCTTGCTATCGGAACTAAAACCTCTAAGTTAGCAGAACCATCGTCTCATGGTAAAAAGCTAGCAGAACCATCGTCTCATGGTAAACTGAAAGATAAATGTCATGGTAAAGAGTCAGAAGCTTTAATGGCTGAATCATGTTCAGTTGATACAAATACAAAGCGGGATTGTAAAGACATAACACTTTCACATTCTTGGATTCAAAGATGGAGCCACAACCAAAATCGGAAGAATACCGAGATTGTGGAAACTGACAAACCAGAGGATTCAAAATTCACAACGGATGAGCTTCAGAAAAAGCAGTTTCCGAGCATTGCTGCAATGGCGTTAATGGGTAAGGCCATGACGGGGTTTCAACAGTGTAAGTTCCAGAAAAAGGAATCATTTGTTGTTTGGAATACCAAGGCTTTTGAATAGGGGTAGATCGAAGTACGCTGGATATATAAGTGTATAACAAGTTCAGTTTTGTTGCCAGGAATCAAAGATCGTTGTTGATCTATGTGTCTTATTTAATTCGGAGTGTATTTGGTGTCTAACCGTTAACTTGATTATGATTATTATTAGTGTGGGTGTTATTGTGAAATAACAGTTTGCTTTCGTTATATGATTGCATGTTTTCATGGTCATCACTGGATTTTCCAGGTTTTTATAGAACATGTAAATATAGGTTATCTAATTCTTGACTTCCGGTTTACAGTGTTTTTGGTCTGTCATTCATGGAAATTGTCAGAACATCCAAGGGATGGCATAGATGCTAATAAATAGTCAATAATTGTATCATGTTGTATGTCAAACCAAACATTATTCTGTTACATGTAAAGACCATATGTCGGACATTGAGTTCACACTTGTTCAACTGAGATAGCATGTTCCGCATATTCGCTTGTTGAAACATAAAGTTATGTAAAACCTTGTGAGGGCAGTAACTTATATTGGGCAAGCTAGTTAGAAAAAATGTGTCATAGACTACGCTTAAAGAATGAATTTACACTCTGCGACCAATGTCATTTCGTTTGTCATGAGCATGGATCGAGTCATTGATGGTGCACCTCTACCGTGTATTGGACGTGAATCTGGGTGGTATGCTAAAACCCAAAGGTGTAATTTGTGTGGCAAATCACCTTCCGTATCACACTGTGTTTACTTTGCCGAACGTGCAATTTCGACTGCCAGTGATTTGAAACAACTCCACTGAGCCAAAATTGTCCTTGAACAATATGTTCGAGCTGATTTCTAAATGTCTTAAGTCATACCTCTAAGTCAGTTGAACCGGGTCTAACTAGTTCATTGACAACAAGATTTAGGTGTTGGAAATGTGAACTGAATTATAAGCATCTAGTTTTCAGTATCAAGAGTCATAACAAGCACAAGATCCGTTGTAGTCTAGTTGGTTAGGATACTCGGCTCTCACCCGAGAGACCCGGGTTCAAGTCCCGGCAACGGAATTTCTTTTTACTGTCTTATTTTAAGCGTTTTGCCACATCCAGCCCCTAAAGTTTTCTTCATGTTCACCATATCACATTTAAATATTCCAGCCTTTTTTTTTTTTTTTTTTTTTTTTTTTTTTTTTTTTTTTTTTTTTTTTTTCGCATTACGCTTTTCAACTAATACTACAAAACGACCACCAAGTAACACTACATGAGATTATGAGGCTAAACTAACTTCTGCTTAAAGCATGAACATAATCATGATGAATCCATGTCAACAACATTGTTATCATTGAACTAGATAGCAGTGACTTAAAGGGGACTGAAGTCACTAGCAAGACTCGAGATCTCTTGTTAAAAGGCAAATTTGGTTTCTGCTGTTCAAAAAAATAAAAAAATTGTTTTGCAGAATGGTTTTATCAAATTACTAGCAAACATGGACGGAACCAGGATCAAATATGACCGGGTGTACAAATTTTTTGGAACTGTAATATAAAAACACATTTCGATAGACTGAGTGCATTTAAAATGCATTTAGAAAAAATTGATGTTTTTTTTTCAAAAATTGACACTACATAAAAAAATCATAAAGTTCCGAGCACCTGCGAAAAACCCTAGCTCCGTCCCTGCTAGCAAACGGATATGCGAAACAAGAAACCAGAAAACTACCACTTTTTAATATGGAAGGTGATATATACACCACACAAATTACTTGACACCATTATAAATCTACAAGAAATGTAAATAGCAATTTGATATGGGCGGTGATTTGTCTACGCAAATTTGGGGATGAAACAAAACTTTAGGGGCTGGATTTAGCAACTTTTTGGAAAATGTTGTTAAAAAGTTCAATCTCGAAATAATAAAAAAAATTCCGTTGCCGGGACTTGAACCCGGGTCTCTCGGGTGAGAGCCGAGTATCCTAACCAACTAGACTACAACGGATCTTGTGTTTTGGTTGTTAGTTAATTTATATAAACTTAACAAATAAGATTTGTGCCAAAATTACTTTATTGATGAGGTATGAACTTCAACTATTTTTACTATGTAGTCATTACTTGGTGCTACAAACATATCTGACTTTGTAAGTTGTAAGCACCAGAGAACATAAAAAGATATAAAGAAAAACATCAAGAACAAGAAGAGAATTCAATGAAAAGTTTCTAGATTTATATTGTAAATTGAGTATATAACTTACAAGCTTATGGTACAAACCTATCTACTATTTACATAATTATTTTATGAAATAAGTGTTTCTGTCATATAAGGAGTGACATCATTGCATATGTTATTATAAAGAAAACAACTCTAGTAAACTAAAACACACATTAAAACTTAAACATAATACTCATCAAATATTTTTTATGGCTTAAATGTTTACGTCTTCTTATAGACTCCAACGTGCATCGGGATGTGTTGGGTTATCTTCAAATGGATCATGGTGAGTATCATCGTCATTTCCTAACCAACTCGTACGGGCATGCCATATGGCGTATGCCCACGAACTTCCATCATTTCTTCAACATATTTCTTTGTAATCTAGAGTTGCGTTTGGCTGTTTACAAATTAGTTTCATATGATCCTTTTGGTGATTTATTATGTTTCCTGATTTTAATCTCAGGTTTAGCCTAGTTGTTCTATAGTTTGAGGTCGAATAATAAATTCCCGATTTGTCATAATGTTATTGTTAGTTTGTAGATTTTCATCTCTAATCTATCATCAAGATTAACAAAAACTTAACCAATAATTGTCAATGCATTACATTCCTGTTGATTCTGATAATATTCAGTCTGTAAATTATCTTATTTCATGTACACAATATATCAGGAGACCAAAAGTCCAAAACTTTAGATGAAATGTCATAAAGACATAAACATATATGTGTTCATTGTTTCTATATACATGTCTTATTTTTTAGAAGCAAAAATCCATAAAAGAAGAGGACAAGTTCTTGGTTTGCAACTTGTGCACCTAGGGAACTTCATTATGTCCATGTTTATTGAAACATATGCATCCTATTGGGACTTCAACCCACCCCATCTACACACTCTTCTATAACTCCATCAGATCCAATAACAAATAGTAAAATATCAGTATATCATACTATACTATTTTACACATTACAAAATAGTGGTACAACATTATAGTACCATTTTTATTTCTATAGGTAATAAGTGAATAACATATTGTCATAAATATGATACATAGTACAGGAAAAATGAATGGTGTCATGTTGTGGCCCTTTGTATGGTTACAGCCACTAACTCAAAGGTGATTCAACCACCATGACCCATGGTGCACCCCACTTGATCTTGTTCACATGGAAGGATCACTTGTAGTTTACCCTCACTTTATGAGTTTCATATAACAACACCATCTTTAATAGTGGCCTTTTCCAATATAACTGTGATCCCGGATCTTATGTAGAATCCTTCATCTGCTCTATCAGATTCTTCGACGCCCTGATGCAAAACGGGTCAGAACAGGTTTAGGGAAAAAAAAAAAAAAAAAAAAAAAGTTTTAGTGCGGGTGACTATGAAGTAAGATAAAATTTGATTTAAAAAAGGATGCCATTTAACATTAGTACAAGCAAGGTGACATTTGGCTTACATCTTTATTCATGATTATCACGTCACATCCGATCTTAGCATTCTTGTCTATAATGCAGTTTCTGCAAAGAAAACAGCAACGTTAGAAAAAATAAGACTGTATGTTGTGCATTCACTGTTTTTATGTGACTTTTTTTGTTTTTACCTTATCTTAGTGTTACTTCCGATCCCAATAGGGACTCTTCCATCAGCTAGCAAAGACGCTATCTCAGATTCTGTTTGATAATTATCTGCTCCCATCATTAGCGTATCCTTAAGCTCGACACCAGAGTCTATACGTGAGCGTTCACCCACTATGGAGTGTTCGACAGTGCATTCTCTCAAGAAACAACCGTGTGAAATAATTGCATTTTTTATCTGAAAAATCGGGTGGCATTATAAGTAACCTTTAGCATATTTCATTTATTAGTTACCAGCTGAGGGATGAGAAGATTAAAAAGTATGCCGAAAAAGTTAAAGGGTACAAACATTGCCAAAATTGTTTAAATCTTAAGAATTAAACTAATATCAACCTTGCTTTTTTCAATCTTGGTTGGGGGTAAGAACCTCGGTGAAGTGAAAAAGGGTGTCTTCGGGTCGTAAAACTGAAACTTGGGTACCTTCAAAATGAAATAAAACCAACACAACTTCAATATATGTTTATACACATCGAAAATAACACTTTATCTACGAATAATAATGATTAAATCACCTCATCTGTAAGTGCCAAGTTGGCATCATAAAACGACTTAATTGTTCCAATATCTTCCCAATAATCTCTAAATAAGTATGCCTGCACGTTGTGCTCGGATACAGCTGCTGGAAGGATTTCGGATCCAAAGTCATTAGATGTCGGGTACCTCCATCTTAATAGCTTTAAAAGAACATCTCTTTTAAACACGTAGACGCCCATCGATGCAATATATGGTGATTCTTGAGCTTCTTTTGGTGATAATCCAAGTAAAGTTGTATCAACTTGCTGCAAAGAAAATAGTTATCAATACTATGAATTTGGAAAGGCGGGTGTTTTTCCTGGTAATTTGATGTTTGCTCACCATTGCTTGCAAATCCTCCCCTTTTGGTTTTTCGGCAAATTGGATTACTTTCCCCGTGTTATCAAACTTCAAGAGTCCAAAATCAGGTGCACGACTGAAAAACAGAAGAACCCCATTTGAGACTCGATAAAAAAGAAACAGTAAACGGAAGAGTGTAAAAATTGACATTAACAGACCTTTTGCCCACTGGCACGCAGGAAACTGTGATGTCGGCATCTCTATCAATGTGATTCTGTTTGTACATTTCAAAACATTAGAATAACAAAGTAAACATATTAGCGTTTTGTTTTTACTACGGAGAAGATACATACCTGTAAAAGGTTGAGATAATCCATACGGTAAAGGTGATCACCAGACAAGATTAGTATATCCTCAATATCCTTGTTCTTGGCATCCTACAGGAACCGACACTAGAAACATTAAAAGAAGTTTCTTAAGAGTATGCTTAATCAAGAAATTTAATAAAAGCATAAACGGACCTCAAAAACCCATGTGAATTGTCTCACGGCATCTGCAGTTCCTTGGAACCAATTCATTCCTGTTTCACCAGGCGTTTGAGTGGCAGCCAACACCTATTTTCGCAACAAAATCGATACCAAGATTAAGTACATAGGACCCACAATCACATCTTCATTCTTCTAACATGCTATCGATACAACTTAGAGTATAGTGATAATATCAATACTGAAAAGGTCATAAGAGTCCTACCTCAACAAAACCATCTCCGAAATTGACACCATTTCCAAAATAAGTACGTGAAATGTGACGATTAAGTGAAGCAGAATTGAACTGAGTTAGGACAAAGATCTTATTTATAGCACTGTTTATACAATTGCTCATTGGGATGTCTATAAGCCTATAGCATCCACCTACAGGTACCTGTACAATACATTATAGCCAAAATCACAAAAACGTGAAACCTGAAAACTAGATGTTCAAAATGGGTTTGGGTCAAAATGGATCGGCTTAAATACCTTTTGTTTAAGAAAAAAATAATATGAAACCGAATAGAGACGTATGCTTACAGCGGGTGTAGCTGTCTTGCTTGTAAGAGGGAAGAGATGAGTTCCTGCACCACCTCCTAGTATGATTGCAGCTGCATTTTTCGGATTAACTCTCCTTCTCTCAAATCTTGGCGCTGCACGTGTCTTTGATTCGGATTATATTAGTCTCTATTTGTAATTAAATATCCAAGAATCATATATGAACCAAACTCAAGTGTCAACGAAAAACCAAAAATATTCAATTCCCATAATCTGGAAAAAAAAAAAAAAAAAAAAAACTTTTGCTTTTTTTCTTTTGTTTGATCCTAGCATATCTCATCAAGAATAGAAAATAGATTCATGTAAAGAATCTTTCTTTAGACTACACAATAAATTGAACCAACTTATTACGAATTAAAAATTAATTGGAAATTACATATTATCATTTGATTATACTGGATTTCATCAGTAGAGTAATAAACCTTGATATACAACAAACACATATTAAACAAGTAACAAACTATTAAAAATTGTACTAATTAAAAAAAAAATTGAACATAAGAGTATGAAGTATATATTTCATACTAAAATACTGAAATACAAGAGAATCATATTTTTACCCTTAACATACTCCATCAACAAATCAAAAGGGCAAAGAATCTTGATTACCAATCATCACAAATAAACAAACCAAGTATATAACTTAAACTAACAAAAATTAACCAAACTGTTTAGATACAAATAATACAAAATAAACTAAATTATTATTATAAACTAATAAATTAGAGTTCAAACTATATTTCCCTCATAATATAAAAATAAAACGTTCAATAAAATCAGTATTCATGGATGGATAAAGAATGTTAAGTAGTACTAAACTATTAAACAAAGTATCATAACTACAACTAATTAAGCTTAACTAACTGAAATTATAACATAAGAATATGAAATATATTTCCCTCATAATGAAATTTTAACAAGAATGAAATATGTACCTCAACCATGGTTTCTTTGCCATTATCTGAAGTAATAACAGAAAAAGCAACCCCATGTTTCAAATTCTTGCCACCCTTCTTCTGAAACTTCAATCTTTTTTGCACATTATTAACCCAAGCATTCCCATTTAAGCTTTTCAAAAACCCTTCTTCTCCATTAAATTTCACCAAATGGGTACTACTTGCACAACAATAATCCATCTTAAAAAATAAATTTTTTTGAAATTTCACTAGCACAACAAAAATAACTATAATGATGAACAAGAATGTGACTAATGACACTTTAACTAGTAAACAAAACTCTTTAGGATATAAAATAATAACCAAGTAAAGTATAGATCACATAAAGATATTATTTGTGTTACTCCTAATCAAAGGTACCTCTTAAAAAACTTATAATATACTAACTTTTTTTTATAGTTTAGAATAATGGAACCAAATTTAAGTTTCCTAGAATAAAGGCTTTGTTAAGAATATTGAACAGGGGATTTTAGAAAAAAATAAATAAATGATAATTTATGAAGCAAAGATGAAAAGTATTGAAATTTGAGAGTGATTATGTAAAAAAGTGTTTGTGAGCTTAAGATTAGTGGGAAATCTGTGAAGAGAGTAAATTGGCTTTTTTAACTTTTGTCACGAGATTTCTGGTGTGTTTTGCAGGTATTTATGTTTGCATTTGTGTATGCATGAGTGCATGACACTTCAAATTATGTAAAATCTTGTTTAAATAGACGAGACTTAAAATTTAGTGAACTTTCTAACTTTTTATGTGTAAGTTTTAGGGTTCAAGTTTTAGTTAATTTTCGACTTTCAACTAATTTTGTCAAACACACTATTTCAGTATTTCTATGATTTTCTGATTATAAAAGTTCTTTGAGTGAATATGAGGTTTTCTTTAATTCCATCTAGTATTCTAATTGACATTTTGATCACTGAACTTATTGACAACGGTTGAGCAAGAAAAGTTTGACCGAGCTTATAAATAAAGTTCTATTAAGATTACCGAAACAATATTTATGTTCGAAAGTTTCATCTAAACTTTGTGACATATTAGTCGGCCAACAGGTCGAAAATCATGGTTACCAAAAAAAAAAAAAAAAAACTTTGTGACATATACTCACAAAAAAGGCTAGTCCGACGAGCAATCTTAACTAGAGGTTCATTTTTAACTTGATGTGACTATTCCTGACTGACCACATCTCAAACAATGTTCGGTTGTTTCATACAAAACTAGAGGAGTTGTGATCAATGTTAAGACCTATTTCACAAGCGACTCCCATTTACCGAACCTACAAAGACATTTTGTTGGGGAAATAGGCTCCCGAAGGCTGATCCAAAAGTTATTTCGCATTTGTTAACTAAAGAATAAAAACAAATTAAACACCTTCATTCTTTAACAAAAGAACTCGGAAGCATAAATTTCTTGAGTAAACTGCAAAATACATTCATGTGGTTTGTCAGTTCTGACACTAAACATCTATGTCATAAATTTTTAGCAATGATCATCCCTCCGTTAGTAAATGTTAGACACAATACACCCCTAGGGACAAACGTTGCAATTTTTTCTCCGTTATCTACTAATAGTCAAACACACTTTTTGATAAAATCAATCTCAAACGCCTTTTTATTTATTTCATCTTCTCCTCACCGTCATCATTACCCATCATCATCTTTTTCTCACTACTTCCACCACCATAAAACATATATAAACCACTAACCATTAAATCACTTTCAACTACCATAAAATACCTAAACCCGTCCTATCACTTTAAAATCACTCACAAAAACCACAAAATACCAAAACCGATCACCATCTTCTTCTCATCACATCTACCACAACCATCCACCACATCTACTAACACCATCCTTTAGATATGCGGTGGGCGACACTATAACCACCACCATTCGTAACCTCAACCATCCAATACGGTCACTATTTTAATTGGCGGAAGTGGAGGTGATGGAGGTAGCGGATGGTAGAGAATGGTGGTGGTGGAGGTAGTGAATGGTGGTGGTCACAAATCCGGCCACAATATTTTTATGATGGTCGGGAGTGATTTTATGGTGATAGGTATAGATATTTGTGTGGGTTTACATATTTTATGGTATTTGTAAATGGTTTTATTGAGGGTGGTTTAGATAGTGAGAAGAAAATAATGGTGATGGGTAGTGGAGGTGATGAGAAGAAGATGAAATGAATACAAGGGTGTTTGGGAGTGATTTTATCAAGACGTGTGTTTGACTTTTAGCAGATAACGAAGATAACGGAGAAGAAATTACATAGTGTGTCCCTAGGGATGTATTAAGTTTAACTTTTACTATATGAGGGATGATTAGTGTCAAAAGTTTCTGACTGAAATGCTTAGTGTGAAAACTGACAAACTACAAAGATGTATTTTTCACTTTATTTCTTTGTTTACATGTTCGTTCCTATGCGTTTAGCTTTAAGGTATGGTTAATATACAAATATTTCATTAAACTTTTTAAAAAACTGACCTAAGGTAACAAATTGTCATTTTGCTTATTTGGGTTACTGAACTTATAAGAATTAATATTTAGATTACTTTCTATAAATACAATGTTAATACGAGTGACTTGAACGCATATTTTTAGATAAGTTAATTAACATAAATATCGTGTTTCACAAGTTAAATGATGTGCATGTATATATTTATAAGTTCAGTGACTCAAATGTCATTTTTCATAAGTTCAGTAACACAAATAAACAAAATAAAAATTCGTTATCTTAGGCGTAATTTTTGGAAATTTCAATGAGGTATTTGTATACTCCGGTATTAGGTTCAAACATGCAAACAAGACTGTTTGATTGATAATAATAAAAACATATTTGGTTGAAACCAATCAACCATAAGATATATGTTGTTGTTAATTTAGACACGTGGTACCCTAACTTTAATTGAAAATCATAGAAAATTATTTAATTTGTTTTTAGCCAAAGAAAATCTACTTACAAGACGTATATACATTGTGAAAAGACCTACAGTATTGTAATGTTTCATATCGTGATATCAATGTGAACTGTGCACTTTATTTTCTCTGTGTCCACATACATTCAAGGCTCCACCAACGATAAGACTGTTTGTAGTTTTCCATGATTGGTTCAATTTAGTTACTCTTGTTCATCTGAAAACAAAAAAAATGAGAAATAGTTTGTCTTTGTTTTTGTCACGAGGCTCATGTATTATATGTTTGGGCATTGCAGACTCTTGTTGGTTAACTTTTTGTAGTGAACTACGAAATCGTTTTGCTCGAAATGGAGGGACATGTGGGGCGTGCACGTACTCTATTATTGTTCCAAATACAGTAATTGTTATTAGTGCTCATTCTAAATACGTTAAACCATTTTGTTTTCTACAAAATATCGTGGCATATCACATTTTGATACATTATTACAAGTATTTTGTTTCACCAGACTTATTACTTATCGTCAGTCATAACTAAGGTCGTTTTTGTTTTTTTAAAGAAAGCTCTTAACAACCTTTGAATCAGAACCGTTCAGACGCGGTCAGACATTAAGGCCGTTCAGATTTTTTTTTTTTTTTTTTTTTTTTTTAGACGCGGTCAGAGTCAGTATGATCTTAATGGTGTAGACTTGAGAAGGGTGTCTTAATGCCTCTTGTTGTCACTTGTTTGACAAAAAAATAATAAAAAAAAAGAAATTAATACGAGCAAGCAAATATGCGGTTCAAACATGAGTTATTTTTTTTTTTTAACTTTGCATGGATATGATACCAGTCGAAACCAATGAGTACTAATCAAGCTACCAACACTTGGCTCCATCGAGTCATGTGTGTCTGAAATGTGGTCGATTAGTTTACCATATCTCACTAACTTTCAATGAGATCGATCATGTGAAGCATTGGGTCCTTGTTCTTTTCTATATCAAAGTTAACCAATAATTAAGACCGTACACGTGTCAGTGGAATTAACGGTCATGAATCTATGAAAGATACAGAACAACACAGTCCTTAAAGTTCGCATGCATTCTGCAACTAGTCACCGTACACATTTCATCATAACGTGGCATTTTCAGTATACAAACTTTTAAATTTACAAAATAAAAATGTGAGATATACCATAAAGTCTTGTTCGATTTTCACATTTGGAAATATGGTATTAGTTCGTCTCGGAACAAAACGTGTTTTCCATTTTTATTTCTACCTAACTCATTATAAACGATATGATGTTGTCCGCTTTTACAACGCGCCATTTATTATCTTAAAATAATTGTTCACGAATAAAAACTCGCAATATAAGAAAAAAGCATTTTTTTTCCCTTTTAAATGCTAGTTTTACTCTAAACTGATTAATATATAATTTTTATAAACTTTGTATTGAAGACCTCAATTGAGGATTATAAGGTAAACTACATCAAGATTTCTATCTATTTTTTGTGGCTCACAATTAATTTCTGACTACCTGAAAGAAAAACGTGAAGAATAATGTGAGATGAAGAGAGTAACTTTTCAGTATATTATTTGATAACAGTTTTGCTAACTATGCCCACTAGACACATGTTCTCGTGTACTAATGAAGCGCACAATTTTTATATCTAAATTGCTTAAATTATTTGGGTATGTGTATGTTGTTTCGTTGGCACTTGGCATTGCATAACCAAGCAAGGGTTAGCGCCTTTTGGAATTTTGACACCACAACATTGGGTTAGATTAGTTGCGTAAGTTTTCACGAGACGATAGTTTGCATCGATTCAAACCAAACGAATGTTGGACGGTAGAATCACCATACAAGAATAAACGCAAAAAAAATTGCTGCTAGAAGATACTTCCTCCGTCCCATATTAAATGTCTGCTTTTGACATTTAGAGTATTTTTTTTTTTGAACTTTGACCTTAAATATTTTTGTTTGTATTATATAATTATATAATACAAAATGCATTTAAAACTCAATTCATTAATATATTTGCATAAAAAAATTATATAACACAAATAAAAATATTTAAAGTCAAAGTTTATAAAAAAATGCTTTAAATAGTCAAAGTAGACATTTAATATGGGACGGAGGATAATTCTATAAATTTTCGTATTTAGTTTTTATGATTTTACCACTGTATATTTTAATGGTACATACCACATATACAATATAACTAGTAAATGTGTGAAACATTTGAACCGATACATCCAATAATTTGCAATTTCCATCAAATATAGATTACTTTTTTCATTATGACAAAAGCAAACCAAAGATGGTTCGCAATTTTTTTATTTTTATTATTATTTTTTTTTTGTTTTTTTTTAACCATGATTTCCGACCGCCAACTATTTCACGGGGTTTGAACCCACGGTCACACAGACTCAAACCAAGTAAATTCTTCCATTTTCAGAAGATTGGAGTGACCACTTAAGGTTGTTTGCACATAACAGGAATTAAACTTGAGACCTCACACATTTTAGATTGATAGTCACAAACGCTTTTGCCACTGGAATACCCTTAAGTGGTTAACAATTATTTGCCATTACAAATATCACAATAATGATAACACAAATTATCAGGACACTGCACATTGCAGCACCAAAAGCTAGCAACAACCATTTCAAACAAAAACCTGAGTAGGCACCAGCAAGTCATTTCTATCATGGGACGTCTGAAATATACCTAAACCATTTGCCTTTTTCCTAATGGCAAACACATAAAAACATATTCATGCAATTGGGATCACACATTCATTTATAGTGGACCAATGTTGCTAAATGCTAACCTAACTTAATTCTCATACTTATAAACCGAAATAATGAGATTTTGACAACCAATAACTGATTTTTCAAGGGTAAATAAAGATAGAATATTTCTGTATTATAAAAAAGTGTATCTTCACAATAATTACTTGAGAGTTGAGACCCAAAGAGCACAACTATCTATTAACATTTGAACTTTAAAAGAAGCATTTTCATATATTTCTGGCAAATCATATCATTGTGAACAAAACTTAGTCAAATCCGAACTACAATGCTTTGAAAAAGGTTAACACGAATAAAGATGCCAAAGTGAACTGTAATCCATTGTTTACACATATGCATTAATCGATTTTAGGTATTGGTGGCACGGGTGTATATCTGTTGGCTTACATGGGCAGATACCATCAATGGCGCAGCTACATGGGGGCCCGACCATCCGAAATTTTTTTTGCGATGTAGGTATAATTTTCATGTAGAAAAATTTCGGTATATTCGGTTTCGACCCCCAAAAATTTCGGTATTACCCGAAAAATAGCCTTAGGAAAAAAAAATTTAGATCCCGACCCCCTACTGAAAATTTTCTAGCTTCGCCACTGGATACCATCCGAATTGCACCTCTTGCCATCAAGTCCTTGATCGCTTTTCTTGCAAGAGATCCATCGATCTGTGGTGATAATACATCAAAATCATATCACAATACATTGATAAATAAGAACAGAGAACTCGAGCTAGATACATATATACCTACTCAGGATTATTTAACCCTTTAATGTGTAAATAAATGTATACATTAAAACTTTCTTTTTAAACTAAAAAATGCATTTAATATACTTTCTTTTTAAACTATAATTTACCATAAATAAATGTGATTTTTAATTTAATACACTTAAACTTTCCATATATTTATATCTTATAAGATGCCCGGTGAGCACCCGTTAGCAAATCCCAAATATAAATAAGGCAAATTCAACCCAATAAGCATTTATGATTCATTATTATTTACTTTACAATAAGCATAGGGCGTTTCCACGTCTAATACACTGATTATTATTTACATCAAAGTTAAAACTCATATCGGAGTAACCAGAATAATATCGGATATCTACACATCCATCTGCAATTCAACTTTAAATCAGGGGTTGTTCTGTAACTACGGACAGGTGAGAGTTGTGTTGTGAATTGTATGTTCTCCTAATAACTGAGAACAATCTCCAAGATGTGTGAAACCTATTAATTTCCCCCTAACTTTGTCCGATATTAGTTTAGGTGTGTACCGGAGCGAGAAATCCCTGATTCCAATTGTCACACAAAATGAAAAGAATCTACATCCATCTACCAACGTTAGATTATAGATAAAGGAAAAAAAACACAAAGCTAAACATTTACTTTTTCACCCATTCAGACTCGTCAGCAATAGAAATGAACATGTATGGGATTTGATGTTTACATTTGCCCAAAAGCAACAACACATAAAAGCCCACGTCCAAAAACGTAAACATCACCCAATATAGGGCTTATACATACAAGGTTATATCACTTCATCAAAATATTCGTTCATTCGTTGTGAATAATCGCAAAAAGTCTGTAACGGTGTTTCTTTCATAAAGACCTCCCATAAGTGTGTGTGTGCGCGCACACGAGCGCAAGCATATAGGCTTTATATGTGGAATGGATGGAAAAAACAATTACATAAAAGAAAGCGTATAAAGCAAAAACATACAAGCGTGCAAAGACGTATACACATACCGACATATAGAAACATGAGAGCATGGGAAAATATGGCACTAAGGGCAAAACAATCATAATTCAAAATATTACATGCATAACAGCTATCTATGGGAAACAATCAATCAAACATGTATGGAATAAAGCAAAACGAACAAACATAAGCCATACATGCATAAAAGCATGAAATCCTATATCGGCAGGAAATCTCAATTTATGATATGTTTCTAACCATACAACTCTCTATCCCTTATGACCACGATATGCATCTGTCTATATCGGCAGGAAATCTCAATTTATAATCTGTTTCCAACCATACGCATAGGTGACAACGAGGCAACCCATGTTTCTAAAATTCTATCGTGTACACCTCTAGAAAATACCAACAACAAAGAAAAACATATATATAAATCTGCTACTTACAATTTACATTAAAAAAGTATGCACTATAAGCTTCGTTAGGGAAGAATGTATTGTAATATACCTACTTTCACTTTGCCAAAAATACGTCTTTCTTTAATGTCCTTTATCAACTAATCTATTTTAAACACTCAGGTTGTGACGTTGGGACGATCTTCTGATTTGAGTCCCTTTTTCTTAGAAACCTTTTAATTTTTAGCCACTTTAGATTACATGTAAACGTTATAAATAAATCAGGGGTACCTAACCACTTGCACATTGCCATGGCATCTAAGTAGTTTCACATCATGTATCTTGGGCTACCTGTGAATGATGAAGTGATGAGTGCTCCAACACTCATCATTTTTGTCGTATTTAAACTGCCAAAACATACAAAAACAATCAAAAAGTTATCAAAATACTTAAATTATCCCAGGGATTGTGTTTTATATGTTTTAAAAGCAAAATGAGCAAAAACAAATGAAAAACGATCAAAGTTTGCAATATTGGTATTTTCAGTCCCCCAAGTTTCAAAACTTGTCAAAAATAGTCCCTATGCATTTATTTTGAAAGAAAAAGTCAACCCAAGCTTTTGAAAGTCAAAAATCACAAAATATGATACTTGGGTCATAAGTTTTCCAAAATTACACATTTGGTCCCTGAGATTTCGAAAATGGCAAATATGGTCCCTGGGAATTTTGAAAAATGGAAAAAGTGAAATTTGGTCCTTGGAATAGTAAGTTTGGCAATATTGGTCCTTGGTAACACTTTGGGAGATTTACTACTTCAGTCCCTAAACTTTTGGGAAATTGCAAAATTGGTCCTTGTAAAAAGATATCACCAACCGGACCCTTTTGCTATTTTTATTACAATACCAAACAACCCAATCCAACCCTAATCCAAATCCAAGGCCCAATCCACCCAGCCCACCCCAGGTCAAATAGTCAACATGGTCAAACCACGGTCAAACAGACCATCTTCCCCACAATCTCCCCCATTTTCCTGCTATACTGTCTCCCCCCTCCACCTTTTCACCAACTAAACCACCCACAATAAATATCATCTCACCAACCAAACCAACCCCCCCCCCCCCCCCCCCCCCCGTTTGCAATAAATTCCTTCACCCGTCCCACTACCTTTGCCCATTTTGATTTTGGCACCAAAATCTTAATCAATGGCTAGGATTAATGATATATCAATTGAACGATGGGATATGGTCTTGGGTCAACAAAGAGGCTATGGGGACTCCAAACTTGCAACAGGAAGCCATGTGGAAGAAAAGGGTACCTAGTTTATCTCGTAGTATATATTTAAAGCTAATGTAAGCCTTAAAAAGCATGTAGGAATTGTAATTTAGGCTTTCTAGTGTTTATTTAATCCTTGTAATCTATTTTCAAGCAATAAAAGTTCTGTTTTAAGTTTATCTCTCATTTTCCAAATTCAAGTTTCATTTAAAATTCTCAAGTGATGATTTAAGTTTTAATAGTGATCTATGGCTGATTGTATACTCATATAAGCTCAAACAAAAGACTTTTAGAAGCTTGACAAGCTTCTATTGCAATCAGTGACTGAGTTTCAATAAATAATCAAAAAAATAAGAAAAATCAAAATAAAATAAAAAAAATTGATGATCAAAGGTTGATGAAGCCTGGAGCTCAGTGATTGGTGATTGCTAAGGGTATTAGAGGCTTATGGAAGCCACATAGGTTGAAATTTGGTCCTGGTCCCTTGTTTCAGTTAGCATTTTTATTGTAAGCCTTAACTTTTGCTCTTTACTCTTTTAAGTTTCTTAATTGTGATCACTGCTTATTATTGTGTATTTTTAGTATTTGTCACTTATTTAAATCAGTTATGATCATTTGCTTGTAGTTTGGTTTGAGTTGAATTAGTTTTATTGATAATCTGTGGGTTAAGAGGGTGTTTGGATTTGACTGTGTGGGTAGGTTTACTTGAGCTTAGTGTTTACCCTTTGTTCTCATAACTCAGTAGTCTCTAATAACACCATTTCAAACAATCTTTTGGTCCTAAATAGCAGTTAAAGTCAAAATCACAAGCAAAACCATCTCCACAGTTAACTGTGGAGATATTGAGATCCAAATCCCATTAAATCAATGCAAAAGTGTGTGTTGTAGCTTAATTTGGTCCTCTTGTAGCTTAATATAACAGATTAAATCAACAAAAGTGATTTGAAGTTCATAAAAGTCAAGTACTCAAGTTTTGTAAAAAGTCAAAAGTGCATTGATCAGAAAAACCCATTTCTTGCAAGAATTATCTAGATTTTTGTATTTGGTATTAGACTTTGAAACTTGTTAGGGGTATTATCTACTAGTAGAACTTGAGATTCCCACCATAGTTAGATTTTTGTGATTTTTTGTTGTGGACAAATTTGCCCCTCAAACACACTTGCAGGGCAAGACATCTGCCCTGCATCAGCAGACCTTCTCCATCACCACACCTTTGGTGGCTCATTGTGGCCACCTCAGTGGGTCCCACTGACCCATTTTGGGTTCATTCAACCCCCCTCCTGGCAGGCTTCAGGTTTTGGCCAAGGAATTGACCTTAGACCTTGTGGACCCTACTTGAAACCACCTCAAAAGGTTGTCCCATTTTCTGTCTCAGTTCCAAAATAAGCAAGTGCTTATTCAAGCCTCTTGGCTTATTCAGTTATCTTATTTGAGTGAATCCTGCTTAACTTTGTCCAAGTAACTCAATTGAATCAGATTCCAGCATTGTGGACCCCACATAAGCCCATTTGTGCTTATTTCCTTCCTCAGTCAAAGAAAGTCAACTGTTGAACATATAAGCACTCAAAGTGCTTATTTCTGAGTTCCATAAAAAGTGCTTTTTTAAAAGTTGCTATTTTTTAGTGTAAAAATAGTTTGGAAAAAGAAAAAAACACAAAAAGCCAAATTTAATTTTAGTGATAGCTTCTATTTAATAGAAATTATCTTTTTAGCTTATTTATAAGCACTTTAGCATTTTTATATTTTTATTAAATCTCTTTTATATTAAAGTAATTTTATAAATTTTTCCATATTTTTCTTTTGTCTTTTAGTGGTTTTTAGAATTAATTTTAGTTTAATTAATTATTAAATAATAATTAAGAATTAATTAGCATAATTAGATTTTATTAAGCAATACCTAGTTTTTATAATTTTTCTAGCTTTTATATAATTTAAAACATTTTTATAAATTTTTCTAGAATTTTTACTGTTCATTTTCTATTTTTTATAATATAATTAGTTTAATTGGTAATTAATAAATAATTAGAATAATAATTAGTAAATTAGTTTAAAAATACTTAAAATCAACTTTTTATAATTTTTTAGATTCCTATGATGGTTAATTAGATTTATAAAAATCTTTTTAATTATCTAAGTCTTTTTAGTAATTTTTAGTAATTTAAATTAATATAATTAGTTAATAAATAGATAATTAGTAATTAATTAATAATAAATAATTAAATAGTGTAAAAATAATTTTTCTTTTTCTTAAAATTTTCTTTATTTATTAGGATTGTAAAAATAAAAATTTCACACTCATAGCCTTTTATTTTCATCAGTTGCACTTTCTTTCACGTTCTTAAGTGTACGTTTTTGATAAAAACGTACGATTTTAGGTTTTAGATCAATTCTTCTAAATCTTAATTCCCGTAATCAATCACATAGCTTTCCTAAGCTATTTTGTTTAATAAATTCCAAATAACTTTCATAACAACCCTTTTCTGTTAATAATCACCCGATCACATAGCACGCTCAGTTACAATTCACACCTTGTCGGGACTTAACGACCTGGTGATACCTTATATTACCCGGAGATTGACTCTAGGCTATTTGACTTTGTTGACCATTTTTTGGTCAATATAAGTTGACGGTTTAGGGCAAATCAAAATTTGATGCCGTTGCCGGGGAGGTGTGCGCGTTTCTGCAGCGTCTTTTGAGATTAGTGTTATCTCACCATCATCACTGTACAAATACCATCACTTTTGTAAATTTCAAATCAAAACATAAAAAAGTCATTAACACTTTTCCTAAAGTGTTAAAACACCAAAAAAATTAAAAACAACAAAACAGATCGTTACGTTTTCTGAATCGGTTTTTTTTAAGGTGATTCTTAAAGAGAAACGATTTTAGATTACGAAACGACACCAAAAATATTGTCCAAAAGTTTTTAAACCCATACACAAAAACCCAAAAACATCCGTCTTTTCTTGTGAATAATAATAAATACATAGAAACCAACCGTCGCAAACCAAGACAGAACACCTACCAACTGGGGGTGTGAACATAATAAGTTCCCAAACCTAAGATTTAAAACTTGCATTTGTATCCCTGTGAGTGGTGTACCTTTCTTAAAGAAGCCACTTGCTTGTGATTATTGGTTTAAGTTCACTGTGGATTTGCCTCGATTTTGTTTTGATTGGTTTTTATCCCTAGTGCTTGCGCACTCGTTCTTCAAGGTCCACTAGCCATTACGTGAGCTTGTTCGGAAACCTCGAAGACCTCGTAGACGTTCTGCACCAACAGTCGGATCTGAGATCCGTACTGTTGCCACACCCACTGTCACCATGGTGGAAGACCGCCCCATCCCATCGAGGGTTACGGAGATGCCATTGTTGTTCCAGCCATCGTGGTTGATAATTTTGAGCTTAAAACCGGGTTACTCAATCTTGTAACCTCAAGTCAATTCTACGGTTTTGAGAGGGACGATCCTCATGTTCACATTCGATGGTTCAATAAAATCACTTCAACCATCAAATACAAGAATGTCCCTTGTGAAGCAATCAAACTTATTCTCTTCCCATTCTCCTTGGAGGGACAAGCCCGGAGTTGGCTTGAAAAACAACCTCCTAGATCTATTGAGACATGGGAAGATCTTGTGAAAAAATTTGTGAATGAATTCTTCCCACCTTCCAAGACCACGAGTCTTAAGAACGAAATCACCAAGTTCACTAAAAAATATGATGAATCTTTTGGTGAAGCGTGGGATCGTTTCAAAGAATTACTTCGCAAGTGTCCACATCATGGTTTCTCAGAGTTGATGCAACTCGATACTTTCTACAATGGCGTGAGCCAAGCTGATCAGGATTCTCTCAATGCCTCCGCGAGAGGTAATTTCTTGAGTAGAACCACAAAGGAAGCTTTACAGATCATAGAAAAGAAGTCCAAGGTCCGCTCTACACGAAGCAAACCGATTGTTTCTCAAATCAATGCGGGTCCTTCCACTTCATCTTCTGTGGGTCAATCTAGCACGGATGCTAAGCTTGACAAGCTCACTGAAGTGATCCAAGCTTTGGTTCTTGTTGGGAATAAAATGCAGAAGTTAAAGAGCCTGCCAGAAGAGCCTGCAGATGATAGTTAAGCCTGCCTCTTCAGTTTTGTTGATGTTGAAGATACACTAACAGTACCTTCTTGGTAAGAAGGTACTGCTAGTTAAAGAAGGTCCTGCCAGTTTTAACGACAAGTTGTTATATTTTATTTAGAGATATTTAGTTGTATTATTAGTCTTTGTACAAAGTTATACGTTAAGTAGAAGTAGTACAGAAGTCTCAGTAGATATAATGGAGTGTTTTACCTTGAAAGGTGTAATATTAGGATAAGATAAGTCTCTAATATATTATATTAAGCAACTTGACAACTTGTAATAAGAGCTCCTTATACTATAAAAGGAACCCTTAAGTCACCTTCTTAGACATAGATTTTCATAGATTTTCATAGATTTCCATGCATAACTTCCATCTTTAAATCCTTTTCACGTATCTAAGATTCAAGGTTACATTTGTAATCCTGGTGATAGTTTAGATCACCCGTATTATCTCATCAATAATATTGAATCGTTTTGTGTTATTCATGTTGTGTTCATCATTATTCACGTTTACTTATTCACCACCTTTGTTCCTTTAGTGTGTTTTAGTAAATTCTGCGTGCTAAATCACATTCATTCATAAATATCCCAAACACATTACTAAGACTAACATCTCAAGTGTTTACACAAATCCTTCCACAAGTGGTATCAGAGCAAGGCTGATATTTACGACATAAAAGAACAAAGCAAAAATGGATGTTGAGCACATTCAAACCAATGTGGCTGCAAAACTTCCATTACGCAAACAGAATGAGTTTGAGATGTGGAGATTGAGGGTTGAACAATACTTTGAAGTGCAAGACTATGCACTTTGGGAGATTATTGAAGAAGGAAACTCATTCAAACCAATAACCACCACCTCCACAGTAAACGATGCACTTGTCACAACTGTGCAAGTAAACCCATCAACCGCAGAAGAAAGAATCCAAAAGAGAAATGATCTTAAAGCCAGGAGTATGCTTCTCATGTCTATTCCAAATGACCAACTCTTAATCTTTAACAAGTACAAATGTGCTAAAACCCTTTTTCAAGCTATTGTGGCTAGGTTTGGTGGAAATGATGCCACCAAGAAAACTCAGAAAACACTTTTAAAACAACAGTTTGAAAACTTTTCAGCCACAACAAATGAGTCTTTGGACAGCATGTTCAATAGACTACAAAAACTTTCTAGTCAGTTAGCCATTCATGAGGTGATAATATCTCAAGAAGACTTAAACTCCAAATTCCTTATAAGTCTACCCTCTGAATGGGCCATGCATGTCATTGTCTTGAAAAACAAACCAGATATTGATTCCATGAGTCTCAATGATCTTTACAGCAACTTCAAAATAGTAGAGCATGAACTGAAGAAGTCTACTAGTTCAAGCTCAGGAAATATGGCATTTGTGTCATCTCATGGTACCTCCAAGAAAGTTGATGAAGAAAAAGATGGTAGAGAAGAAGGTACTGCCAACACAAATTTTGGTACTGCCAGTACTTCCAGCAGTACCAAAACCATTTTAGATGAAACAATTGGTTGTGCTTTCCTAACATCACAACACAATGGTTCCACATTGACCTTTGAAGATCTTCAAGAGATCAGTGATGATGATCTTGAAGAAATGGACATAAAGTGGCAGCTTTCACTTCTTAGCATGAGGGCTAAGAAATATTTGATGAGGACTGATGAGTGTGTAAATACTCATCATTTTTACCAATTCTGAACTGCCAAAACATCCAAAAACACTCAATAATGAATCAAAATAGTGAAAATATCCCAGGAAAGTGTTTTACATGTTTTAAATGCAAAAATACCAAAAACAGATGAAAAACACATAAAGTTTGCATAATTGGCAGTTTCAGTCCCCCAACTTTCAAAAGTTGTCAAATCTAGTCCCTGGTCATTCTAAAAACTTGAAAAAGTCACCAAAGGCCCTTATAAATCAAAAAGTTACATAATTAGTCCTTTGGTGAAAAGTTTCACAAAATGTCAAGTTTAGTCCCTGAACTTTGTAAATTGTCAAAAATGGTCCCTGGGATATGAAAACTTTGAGAAAAACAAATTTTGTCCTTGCACTAACCTTTTATGACAGGATTGGTCCTTGGTGGAAAGTTTGGTGATATTTACACAAATGGTCCCTGAAGTTTGGGGAATTGGCAGATTTAGTCCCTGGGGTTTAAAAGTGAAAAATTCAAAATAAAACCTCACACTATTCATCATTGGCATATTATACCCTTGGAAACAAATTTAGAAAATGCCAAAATCCAACCCTCAACTTTCCCAAAATTACACAAATGGTCCTTGTGTAAACTAAAAACCAAATCCGGATCTTAAATAACCAAAACCAAAACAAAACCAATCCTAACAAACTAAGCCCACCCAAATTAAACCAAGCCCATACCCAGCCCAGTCCACTCCCAACTTTGACCCGGGTCCATCTTTGACTTCGGTCAAATACCACCAAACCACCCTCTTCCCCCCAAACCACCCCGTAACCTGCAAAACCACCACCACCACTTGCCCCAAGCCATCATCACCCTCCCACACCTCTCTGCACCTACCCTCACATCACATTTAATGCACCACCCCCCCCCCAATTGCTTGAAACAGTCCCAATTGCCCCACTCATATTTTGGCGCAAAAAATGATTCAAAGGCTGAGATTGTACATTAGTGATCCAATGGCTAAGATGAATGATGGGAAATGGTCAGAGATGCTTATGGAACCCTAATTTTCAGCTATAAAAGGAAGAATGAGCAAGATGAAGACGGGGTAGTTAGTTTTTAGTTTTAATGTGTCGAATCTAAATTATTGAGCAAATTAGTGTAATCCTTTTCAATTCAAGCATTGTAATATTTTAATTGATGTATTAGAAATCTTTTGAAGTTATAAAATTCGAGTTTTCAATCTGCATTGTGTTTTGAGCATTCTGAGTTTCATTTTAAGATTCTGCATTACTTGTAATGGTGATCATGGACTGAATTTAGGCTCATATAAGTTCCATTAAGCTTATTGAAGCTATTAGAGATCCTAAAATCCAGTATTAGTAGAAGAAAATCAAAAAGCTAAAAAAGTCAAACATTGGTCAACTGTGTATGTTTTTGAGTTATTTTCAGGTATGGTGGATCATTGAGAAGCAGGATTGAAGTGAAGTTTGCCTATCTAAAGATAGGCTTCAAAGGAAAATCCCTTGTTCATGCTAGGGATAATCTTGTAAGCTTTGCTAATTTCCATTTTCCATATTAGTTCTGAGTAGTTTTTGATTTCTAGTTGTAAGTGTTAATCTGTGCTTGTTTGATTTAGTTGAACATTGTTTGAGTAGTTTTGAAGTTTGATAATCATTTTTAGTAATTAGAATCTTTAGTTACTCTTAATATCATATTTAACTGTCATTAAGTAGCTTAAGTAGTGTATTTGTGTTATACATGTTATATATTGTATCTAAGTGCTTAATCTATGCTACTGAGTCATAATTAAAAGTTAGGAATCAAGCTTATATGCCTTAGTCACCTTATGCTTTGAAAATCATCAATACCTAAACATAAGGGTGTGTTTGGATAAACTGTGTTCATTGTGCTCAAGGGTGAATTGGTAGTAATTTCTGGTTCAGTCAAGTCACATTAGGTCTAAGTTAGTTAAGTAAGTCATAAAATTGGGTGAGTATAGAGCAAAAAGTCAAAATCATACTCTAATTCCCCACACAGTCAACTGTGTAGGAATTTGGATCCCATAAGCTCATAATCTGATAAGTAGTTGTTAATCTAGCTTTTAGTAATCTTAAATTAGCTTAAAACATCATAAATAGTAGTTGAGATCACTTAGAATTTAACCAAAGTCAAAATTCCAAGTTCTTGTCAAAAGTCAAAAGGTGCATTCTCAGATTTTTACCAAATTTCCAACTTTAATTGTGAGCTGTGTAATGGAAGTTAAGGGTTGAAATTTTGTATGATTAAAGTCTACCAGCTGAACTATAAGCTTGATTTTTTGCTTGATTTATTTGGAAGCTTAAGTGGGTCCCACAGACCCTCTAAGTGACTTGCAGGGCAAGGTTGTGCCCTGCTCACCCAGATACCCAGTCACCACCACCACTTTGGTGGTGTTTTGTGACCACCTCAGTGGACCCCAGCCCCCATAATTAGGTTTTTACATCCCCCCTCCTACCAGAGTCTCATCTTTGACCATTTGTTTGACCCTTAGCCTAGTGGACCCCACCTGCATTTGCTCACCAAGTTTGTCCCCAGTCTGTGTAAATTTTCAAAGTGCAAAGTGCTTATTTCCATTTAAACAGCTTATTTGTGTTGATTTCTTGTTGTTTCTGGCTTATGTAAGCTTATTTAGTTTATTTGTATCAAGTTTTAACACTGTGGACCCCACCTTAAGCAATTTGACCACAATTGACCACACAGTCAACATAAGTCAACTGTGTAAGCCAAGGGGGTGTTTTCAGCTTATTAATAAGCTAATTTAAAAAGTGTTTTCACAAAAGTTTGTCTTTTTAAGGTATTAAGTATTTCTGTAAAAGAAAAATCCAAAAAAATCCAAGTTAAAGTAAGTGATAGTTTCTATTTAATCCAAGTTAATTTTAATTTTCATTTTTATATTTTAATTAAGTCACTAGTGTTTTTATATTTTTATTAAATACCTTATATAGTAAAGTAATTTTGATAATTTTTCCAGATTTTTATTTTGTCATTTAGTGTTAATTAGATTTAATTTTAATTTTCTTGATTATTAATTAATATCAAATATTAAATAGCTTAATTAGTTTTTATAAGGTTAAATCTAGTTTTTATAATTTTCCTAGTTCTAATATAGTATAATAAGTTTTTAGAAAATAAATTTTGAGATTCTACTGTTCATTTTCTATTTCTCTTATTTTATTTATTTAAAATAGACTTAAGTTAATTAAAAGGTAAATAATTAGTTGTTTAATCTTAAAATATAATTTTTAGAGTTTTTATAATTTTGTAGGATTCCAGTGATGGTTAAGTAATTTTATAAATTTTATCTTAATTTTCCAAGTTAATTTAGTATTAATATAAATTAAAAGTAGTTTAATTAGTTTAATTAAGTTAAATAGTTTTTAATTAATAACAAAACCACAAAAAGACAAAAATATTATTTTTAATTTTTTATACTTTCTTCAAGTTCTAATTTAGGTTTAGAAAATATTTTGGATAATTTTTAGTTTAATTTAAATCATTTGTCATTTTTAGTTTATTTAAATTAGATTTTAATTTAGATTTTAAATAGTTTAATTAATTAAATAATAGTTTAATATTATTTTAATCACTTTTATAATTTCTTTTCCATTTTTAATTTTAAGTTTTGAAAAGTGTCAAAAGCACCCCCTGTAGTTTGATAATTACCAAAAACCCACTTTTCCAGTCCGATACGTGATCTTAATTGTGAATTTGTGCATATATCTGGTATCTGATTATTGTGAATATTATATCTGTTTGCCAATACCAAAATAACAGTAGCAAAATCAATTCCATATCATCTGGGCTACTGTCCTCAGTCCCACTCACTCATAAACGATTCCAAAAGCACCATTTCAATCTCGTCGGGACTTTAACGACCCGGGAAAACACTACACTATCCACGGAGTATTGATTCTAGGCTATCTTTGACTTGTTGACCTTGGTCAATAATAATCTGACAGTTTAGGCTCAATCAAAATTTGGCGCCGCTGCCGGGGAGGTTGTTGCGTGTTTTAAAATCGTTTTAAGTTTAGTGGTTTTCAAAAACCCTCCCTGTAAAAAGTTTTGTAAAAAAATATAATCATATCCGAAAAAACGTTCATTAAGACTTCTCCTGAAGTGTTGAAAAACACCAAAAAAATTAAAAACAATCAAAAACAAACTGTGAAGTTAAATTACTTCGTGTTCTTTAAGATTACAACCTGAAACAGTTGGTTTAAGGTAAGTTCTGACATTAAATTGCGAACTGAAGAGGAAACCTATTTACTTCCTCCCGCCAGCCTGCGAGTAATCTTAAAGGGACGATTTCGGTTAACGAATCAGTTCCAAAAATATTTCCCAAGTTTTCTGCACACACACCCATAAGCCTAAAGCAGTTTTTCAAAAAATCAATTAATAAACCCATAATAAGTTCCCAAACTTAAGATTAAAACTTGCCTTTGTATCCCTGTGAGTAGTGTACCTTTTTCAAAGAAGCTGCTCACTTGTGATTATTGGTTTAAGTTCACTGTAGTTTTGCCTCGAACTTGTGTTGAAAAAATTGTTTTTAGTGCATGCGCACTCGGTCTCAAGCAAAGAATAAAAAACAGAAAGACGTACCCGAGTTACGTTCTAATACAGAAACCGAAATGGCCGCTGGGCCACCACCACCATTACCACCCCCTGATGAGCCAGCTCCCGATCTCCGAACGATGGAGGAGCTGTGCCAACCTACCATGCAAGGGCGGGGTGGGCCTATTGCACCACTCACTATTGGGGCTGCGGACTTTGGCCTCAAGCATCACATGATCCAACAAGTCCAGAATTCGTGTCAATTTCACGGATTACCGGGTGACGATGCCAACAAGCATCTTGACAAATATCTTACGGTCACCCAAAGCATGAAACAGCATGGTGTCACCGATGATGCCCTTCGGCTGTACCTCTTCCCCTATTCTCTCGCTCATCATGCCACTGCATGGTTTGACCGACTCCCAAAGAATTCTATTCGAACCTTTGATGAAATGGTAACCAAGTTTCTAGCAAAATATTTTCCACCATCCATGGTTACCAAGTTACGAAATGATATCAGCAACTTCCGGCAACTTCCCGATGAGTCTCTTTTTGAGGCTTGGGAACGTTATAAGCTAGCCATTGATCGGTGCCCTAACCACAATATGTTACAAGTTACCATCATAGATACCTTCTATAATGGTCTGACATTGAGGCACCGAGACATTCTCAATGCTGCTGCTGGTGGGACCTTTATGAAAAGGCGTCCCGAGGAGTGCTATGACTTAATCGAGAACATGACTGCCCATCATAACTTTTGGGATTCCTCTGCGGAGAGGGAAGCGTCATGTAATTCCGTTACTCCCTCATCATCATCTCCTGAAATAATCGCTCTTACCAAAAAGATGGATGATATTTCTACGGCTGTGTTGAGAATGAACCAAACGATACAACATCAGGTTCAAAATCAACAAGTAAAAGCCGTGGCCCGAAGTTGTGAAACTTGTGGGGGCCCACATCTGTATTCCGAGTGTCCAGCTACTGCTGAATTTCCTCAAGAGAACGTTTATGCTGCTAACGGTTCCTACAACACGGGAGGTAATTCTTACCAACCGCAAGGGGACCGTAATCTCTTAAGCTATCGTTCCAACAATTTTCTCGGACCTCCCGGTTTTAACCAAAATCAAAACCGTAACACGAATCAGAATTTTAACCAAGGTCAAAACTCAAATTTCCAAAACCCGAACCAAAATCAAGGCCAGTTTAATCAAAACAATTTTCAAAATGGCAATCAAAACCAAGGTTTTCAAGGAAATTTTCAAAGAAACCAGAATCAAGGGAATTACAATCAGGGTAATTTCAATCAGAGAAACAATTTTCAGGGTAACAACAATCAAAACCAAGGGAATTTTCAAAACAACCGTGTTCAAAATCCCCCTGTTCAAAATCAAAACGTTGTTCCACCCCCGTCTTCCTCCGATGCTGAAATTAAACAATTCATGAAAGCACAAGAGGAAACAAATCGGTTATTGATCAAGACGATCTCTGAACTTCAGAAGTCTTTAAATGATCGACCCTCGGGCCCGGGTACATTACCGAGCAACACGATCGCTAACCCGAGGGGCGATGTCAAGGCGATCACTACCCGAAGTGGGGTATCATACAATGGACCCTCGATTCCTTCTACCTCTTCTTCTCCTCCTAAGGTAGCGGAACGTGAACCTGAGGTCACTACGGACAAGGTACTTCCTACTAATAATGGAGGTACCAACAACGTCCAAACTCAAGTTGTCCCGGTCCCGGCTCATAAGCCGAAAGTTGTATTTGATCCTCCTGTGTGTCCTGATGAAATCTCAAAGAATAATCCTAAGCCGTCAATTCCATATCCTTCACGAGTGACTGAACAAAAGAACTGCGAAAAAGCTAACCATCAGATGGAAAAATTTTATCAAATTTTCCAAGAATTACACTTTGATATTAGCTTCGCGGACGCTCTTCTTCTCATGCCTAAGTTTGCTTCAACAATCAAAAATCTGATAAGCGACAAAGAAAAACTTTGTGAGATGGCAAAAACTCCTCTTAACGAGCATTGCTCAGCAGTGCTCTTGAAAAAGCTTCCCGAAAAGCTTGGAGATCCCGGGAAATTTCTCATTCCTTGTGTTTTCCCTGGGATGGTTGAATGCTTTGCCTTGGCCGATCTTGGCGCAAGCATTAACCTGATGCCTTACACAGTCTGGAAAAGACTCTCACTCCCTGCTCTCACTCCGACCTGCATGACACTCGAGCTTGCAGACCGTACCATATCCCGTCCTCTCGGCATTGCCGAAGATATCTTCATGAAAGTAGGAAAGTTCCATTTTCCGGCAGATTTCGTGATTGTTGATTTCGATGCTGACCCACGAGTCCCTCTCATACTCGGGAGGGGATTCTTAAGAACAGGTCGTGCTTTGATCGATGTATTCGAAGAAGAAATCACTCTACGTGTTGATGGCGAAGCCATAACATTCAATCTTGATCAGACTTCAAGATATTCCTCCAATTATGACGCTGAAACGGTTAACCGTATTGACATCATCGATGTTGCGTCTGAGGAGTCTTCTCAAGAAGTCCTTGGTTTCTCATCCAGTGGCAGTCTTTCTACTGACCCTATCATTTCCGACTCTTCCCCTTCCCTCACTCCGTTTGAGGGAAGTGACTTCCTTTTGGAAGAGCTCGAGGCTTTTCTTGCTCAAGATAGCTCAATTCCCGATGGAGTTGATGAAAACTATCTTGACCCGGAGGGGGACATTCTTCTCCTTGAAAGATTGTTAAATGACGATCCTTCACCCTCTCCGTCTCCACAAATACTTCATAAAGCGGAAGTCAAAAATGTTGAAATAACTGAAGACTTTCCCGAGGTTGAGCTCAAGGACTTGCCTCCTCATCTAGAATATGCATTTCTGGAGGGTGATAATAAATTACCCGTCATTATTGCCAAAGACTTAAAAGATGAGGAAAAGGCTGCACTCCTAAAGGTTCTTAAGTCAAACAAGCAAGCAATTGCTTGGAAACTCTCCGACATTAAGGGCATAAGCCCGAACTTTTGTACTCATAAAATTTTAATGGAGGATGACTTTAAACCAGCTGTGCAACATCAGAGAAGGGTAAATCCCAAAATCCACGAAGTTATCAAACAAGAAGTTCTTAAACTTCTTGATGCGGGATTGATTTACCCTATATCTGACAGTCCTTGGGTTAGCCCAATTCATTGTGTTCCCAAAAAGGGTGGCATTACCGTTGTCACCAACGAGGATAACGAGTTGATTCCAACTCGTTTGGTCACGGGTTGGCGTGTTTGTATTGACTATCGAAAGTTAAATGAAGCCACCCGTAAAGACCACTTTCCTCTCCCTTTTATGGACCAAATGCTCGAAAGACTTGCGGGGAATGAATACTACTGCTTCCTCGATGGCTTCTCGGGTTACTTCCAAATCCCCATTGATCCCCAGGATCAAGAGAAGACTACCTTCACATGCCCCTACGGAACTTTCGCTTACAGACGTATGCCTTTCGGCTTATGTAATGCACCAGGCACGTTCCAGAGATGCATGATGTCTATTTTTTCCGACATGATCGGGAAAACTATGGAGGTATTCATGGATGACTTTTCGGTCATCGGGGATTCATTTCAGACTTGCCTCTCCCACTTGGAACAGATGCTTAAACGTTGCAAAGAAACGAATCTAAGTCTCAACTGGGAGAAGAGCCACTTTATGGTCAAGGAGGGCATTGTCCTCGGCCATAAGATTTCAAAAAACGGGATCGAGGTTGACAGAGCTAAAATCGATGTCATTGCCAAATTACCTCATCCCACCACCGTAAAAGGTGTTAGGAGCTTTTTGGGTCATGCCGGCTTCTACCGTAGGTTTATCCAAGATTTTTCTAAGATTGCCCGGCCTATGACCCATCTCCTCGAGAAGGATGCTCCTTTCATCTTCTCTCCTGAGTGCATCGAAGCTTTTGAAACATTAAAGAAAAAGCTTACCGAGGCACCGATTCTTGTTGCCCCCGATTGGGTCCAACCTTTTGAGCTTATGTGCGATGCTAGTGATTTTGCCATAGGTGCGGTCTTGGGGCAACGAAAAGCAAAATACTTTCAGCCCATACACTACGCAAGCAAAACTATGACTGAGGCTCAAGGTCATTACACCACCACTGAAAAAGAACTCCTAGCTGTGGTGTATGCCTTCGAGAAATTTCGGCCATACCTAATCTTGACTAAATGCGTAGTGTACACAGATCACTCGGCTTTGAAATACCTATTTGCAAAACAAGATGCAAAGCCGAGGCTTCTCCGTTGGGTTCTCCTCCTTCAGGAATTTGATATCATTATCCGTGATAAAAAAGGAGCCGAGAACCTTGCTGCTGATCATCTCTCACGATTAGAGAACCCTCATCAAGATGTGTCCGAGAAAAAGGAAATAAATGAAACATTTCCTCTCGAGACACTCAATGCGGTTGCTTTTCGTGGTGACTCTACTACCCCATGGTTTGCCGACTTTGCAAATTACCATGCGGGTAACTTCATAGTGAAGGGGTTAACGTCCCAACAAAAGAAAAAATTCTTCAAAGACGTTAAACATTACTTCTGGGACGACCCCTTCCTCTTCAAAATCTGTGCCGATCAAGTCATCAGGCGATGTGTATACGGACAGGAAGCCACTGATATTCTCAAGGCTTGCCATGCTGGACCCACCGGGGGCCACCATAGTCCTAACTACACCGCCAAAAAGGTGTTTGATTCCGGTTTCTATTGGCCCACAATCTACAAGGATGCCCACGAGTTAGTCAAAGCCTGTGATGCTTGTCAGCGTCACGGGAATATTTCACAAAAGAACGAAATGCCGCAAAATGCTATTCAAGTTTGTGAAATCTTTGACGTCTGGGGCATTGACTTTATGGGGCCATTCCCATCTTCTCGTGGAAACAAATACATACTCGTGGCTGTTGACTACTTGTCAAAATGGGTTGAGGCTAAGGCCTTACCCACTAACGATGCCCGAGTAGTTGTGAAATTCTTGAAATCCCTCTTTGCTCGTTTTGGAACCCCACGTGCCATCATTAGTGATCGCGGTACTCACTTTTGCAATGATCAATTTGCAAAAGTCATGCTGAAGTACGGTGTTACTCATCGTCTTTCCACCGCATATCACCCCCAAACAAGTGGGCAGGTGGAGGTTTCTAACCGTGGTATTAAACGGATTCTTGAGAGGACAGTGGGTGAAAACCGTGCTTCCTGGTCGGATAAACTAGATGATGCACTCTGGGCCTTCCGTACAGCTTACAAAACACCCATCGGGTGTACTCCATACAAGCTTGTATACGGGAAGGCGTGTCATTTACCGATCGAGCTCGAGCACAAAGCCTACTGGGCCTTGAAACATGCTAACTACGACCTTCATAAAGCGGGTGATCACCGTAAGGTTCAAATTAATGAATTAAACGAACTTCGTGATCAAGCCTACGAGAACTCTTTGATCTACAAAGAAAAGACAAAGAAGATTCACGACTCTAAGATTAAGGACCGAGTTTTCAACGTCGGTGACAGAGTCCTTCTTTTCAATTCAAGATTAAAGATCTTCTCGGGGAAATTAAAAACCCGATGGACCGGACCATTCACCATTGCTAAAGTTTACCCATACGGGACTGTTGAGTTATCTCAACCCGAAGGTCCCAACTTCAAAGTGAATGGTCATAGATTGAAACATTATTTTGGAGAGGACACACCACCCATGGTTGTCCCGGATCTCCAAACTTTCCCCATGGACCAATGAATTCGGGGATCGAGTCAAGCTAGTGACTCGGTGAACAAAAATTAGCAACATATATGGGTTTTCACCCGTATTTCTGACTTCTTTCTACTTTCTACCACCCTAGTGTGGGGGAGTGGCCATCCCCCACCGTTTCAAAAGTAAATATTTTTCAAAATTCAATAAACATGTTTTGTATGTATATTATGTCATTCAACTCCCGGGCTGTCAGGGCAAATTTACTACAGTTAATCATTCACAAGTGATTAGCTAGCGTGGTAAAACTGACACAAGCCTGGGAGGTGTATGTATATTCTATACTTTATCATTCAATTCTCGGGCTGTCAGGGCAAATTTATTACAGTTAATCATTCACAAGTGATTAGCTAGCGTGGTAAACCTGACACAAACCTGGAAGGTGTATGTATATTATAAACTTTATCATTCAACTCCCGGGCTGTTAGGGCAAATTTATTACAGTTAATCATTCACAAGTGATTAGCTAGCGTAGTAAACCTGACACAAGCCTGGGAGGTAGTGATTACCAAAAAAAAAAAAAAAAAAAAAAAAAAAAAAAAAGATTGTATGTACAGATAAAATAAAGTGAAAAATAGAAATTTCCACAGTTAGAATCGAATATTAGCTTTTTCCGTTCAGAGATTCGGCATAATAGCCGGGACTTTGAATATTGAGGACAATATTCAGTTCTAGTGTGTGGGGGGGGGGGGGGGGGGGGGAAATTCTTACGAATTTTATCACAAAACTTTCCAAGTACCCCCATTTTAGGCCAAAAATTTTTCAAAATTTTTCACTTTATTCCAAAATTTTTGTGGTTATTAGTCCGCCAAATGGCTAGTCCAGGAGCAAACGGCTCTTGGTAAAGACATCTCAAACCCGTTGATGGCTGGCAGTTTGCCAAAAATTGCATGGTTCCTCAGCTCCCCCGCATCCTCATAAGCAAATGAGTTGGCTAGCCCACAAGATTATGGCTTGTGGTAAAGGCAGTGGAAAATCCATAATTGGTATTCAGCTCACCAAGATGTTGACTTAGTCCATCAAGATGCTGGCTAGTCCAGAAGCAAACGGATTTTGGTAAAGACAAATCAAATCCGTTGACAGCTGGTGGTTTGCTCAAAATCACACGGCTATCAGGTGTGCCACAGTTCTTACATCTGGCTACTCCAGAAGTGATGGCTTTTGGTAAAGAGTTTCAAATCCATTAAGTTTTTCTCAAAAGATTGCTAGGGACTAGCAATGTTTTAGTGTGGGGGATTGATGAGTGTGTAAATACTCATCATTTTTACCAATTCTGAACTGCCAAAACATCCAAAAACACTCAATAATGAATCAAAATAGTGAAAATATCCCAGGAAAGTGTTTTACATGTTTTAAATGCAAAAATACCAAAAACAGATGAAAAACACATAAAGTTTGCATAATTGGCAGTTTCAGTCCCCCAACTTTCAAAAGTTGTCAAATCTAGTCCCTGGTCATTCTAAAAACTTGAAAAAGTCACCAAAGGCCCTTATAAATCAAAAAGTTACATAATTAGTCCTTTGGTGAAAAGTTTCACAAAATGTCAAGTTTAGTCCCTGAACTTTGTAAATTGTCAAAAATGGTCCCTGGGATATGAAAACTTTGAGAAAAACAAATTTTGTCCTTGCACTAACCTTTTATGACAGGATTGGTCCTTGGTGGAAAGTTTGGTGATATTTACACAAATGGTCCCTGAAGTTTGGGGAATTGGCAGATTTAGTCCCTGGGGTTTAAAAGTGAAAAATTCAAAATAAAACCTCACACTATTCATCATTGGCATATTATACCCTTGGAAACAAATTTAGAAAATGCCAAAATCCAACCCTCAACTTTCCCAAAATTACACAAATGGTCCTTGTGTAAACTAAAAACCAAATCCGGATCTTAAATAACCAAAACCAAAACAAAACCAATCCTAACAAACTAAGCCCACCCAAATTAAACCAAGCCCATACCCAGCCCAGTCCACTCCCAACTTTGACCCGGGTCCATCTTTGACTTCGGTCAAATACCACCAAACCACCCTCTTCCCCCCAAACCACCCTGTAACCTGCAAAACCACCACCACCACTTGCCCCAAGCCATCATCACCCTCCCACACCTCTCTGCACCTACCCTCACATCACATTTAATGCACCACCCCCCCAATTACTTGAAACAGTCCCAATTGCCCCACTCATATTTTGGCGCGAAAAATGATTCAAAGGCTGAGATTGTACATTAGTGATCCAATGGCTAAGATGAATGATGGGAAATGGTCAGAGATGCTTATGGAACCCTAATTTTCAGCTATAAAAGGAAGAATGAGCAAGATGAAGACGGGGTAGTTAGTTTTTAGTTTTAATGTGTCGAATCTAAATTATTGAGCAAATTAGTGTAATCCTTTTCAATTCAAGCATTGTAATATTTTAATTGATGTATTAGAAATCTTTTGAAGTTATAAAATTCGAGTTTTCAATCTGCATTGTGTTTTGAGCATTCTGAGTTTCATTTTAAGATTCTGCATTACTTGTAATGGTGATCATGGACTGAATTTAGGCTCATATAAGTTCCATTAAGCTTATTGAAGCTATTAGAGATCCTAAAATCCAGTATTAGTAGAAGAAAATCAAAAAGCTAAAAAAGTCAAACATTGGTCAACTGTGTATGTTTTTGAGTTATTTTCAGGTATGGTGGATCATTGAGAAGCAGGATTGAAGTGAAGTTTGCCTATCTAAAGATAGGCTTCAAAGGAAAATCCCTTGTTCATGCTAGGGATAATCTTGTAAGCTTTGCTAATTTCCATTTTCCATATTAGTTCTGAGTAGTTTTTGATTTCTAGTTGTAAGTGTTAATCTGTGCTTGTTTGATTTAGTTGAACATTGTTTGAGTAGTTTTGAAGTTTGATAATCATTTTTAGTAATTAGAATCTTTAGTTACTCTTAATATCATATTTAACTGTCATTAAGTAGCTTAAGTAGTGTATTTGTGTTATACATGTTATATATTGTATCTAAGTGCTTAATCTATGCTACTGAGTCATAATTAAAAGTTAGGAATCAAGCTTATATGCCTTAGTCACCTTATGCTTTGAAAATCATCAATACCTAAACATAAGGGTGTGTTTGGATAAACTGTGTTCATTGTGCTCAAGGGTGAATTGGTAGTAATTTCTGGTTCAGTCAAGTCACATTAGGTCTAAGTTAGTTAAGTAAGTCATAAAATTGGGTGAGTATAGAGCAAAAAGTCAAAATCATACTCTAATTCCCCACACAGTCAACTGTGTAGGAATTTGGATCCCATAAGCTCATAATCTGATAAGTAGTTGTTAATCTAGCTTTTAGTAATCTTAAATTAGCTTAAAACATCATAAATAGTAGTTGAGATCACTTAGAATTTAACCAAAGTCAAAATTCCAAGTTCTTGTCAAAAGTCAAAAGGTGCATTCTCAGATTTTTACCAAATTTCCAACTTTAATTGTGAGCTGTGTAATGGAAGTTAAGGGTTGAAATTTTGTATGATTAAAGTCTACCAGCTGAACTATAAGCTTGATTTTTTGCTTGATTTATTTGGAAGCTTAAGTGGGTCCCACAGACCCTCTAAGTGACTTGCAGGGCAAGGTTGTGCCCTGCTCACCCAGATACCCAGTCACCACCACCACTTTGGTGGTGTTTTGTGACCACCTCAGTGGACCCCAGCCCCCATAATTAGGTTTTTACATCCCCCCTCCTACCAGAGTCTCATCTTTGACCATTTGTTTGACCCTTAGCCTAGTGGACCCCACCTGCATTTGCTCACCAAGTTTGTCCCCAGTCTGTGTAAATTTTCAAAGTGCAAAGTGCTTATTTCCATTTAAACAGCTTATTTGTGTTGATTTCTTGTTGTTTCTGGCTTATGTAAGCTTATTTAGTTTATTTGTATCAAGTTTTAACACTGTGGACCCCACCTTAAGCAATTTGACCACAATTGACCACACAGTCAACATAAGTCAACTGTGTAAGCCAAGGGGGTGTTTTCAGCTTATTAATAAGCTAATTTAAAAAGTGTTTTCACAAAAGTTTGTCTTTTTAAGGTATTAAGTATTTCTGTAAAAGAAAAATCCAAAAAAATCCAAGTTAAAGTAAGTGATAGTTTCTATTTAATCCAAGTTAATTTTAATTTTCATTTTTATATTTTAATTAAGTCACTAGTGTTTTTATATTTTTATTAAATACCTTATATAGTAAAGTAATTTTGATAATTTTTCCAGATTTTTATTTTGTCATTTAGTGTTAATTAGATTTAATTTTAATTTTCTTGATTATTAATTAATATCAAATATTAAATAGCTTAATTAGTTTTTATAAGGTTAAATCTAGTTTTTATAATTTTCCTAGTTCTAATATAGTATAATAAGTTTTTAGAAAATAAATTTTGAGATTCTACTGTTCATTTTCTATTTCTCTTATTTTATTTATTTAAAATAGACTTAAGTTAATTAAAAGGTAAATAATTAGTTGTTTAATCTTAAAATATAATTTTTAGAGTTTTTATAATTTTGTAGGATTCCAGTGATGGTTAAGTAATTTTATAAATTTTATCTTAATTTTCCAAGTTAATTTAGTATTAATATAAATTAAAAGTAGTTTAATTAGTTTAATTAAGTTAAATAGTTTTTAATTAATAACAAAACCACAAAAAGACAAAAATATTATTTTTAATTTTTTATACTTTCTTCAAGTTCTAATTTAGGTTTAGAAAATATTTTGGATAATTTTTAGTTTAATTTAAATCATTTGTCATTTTTAGTTTATTTAAATTAGATTTTAATTTAGATTTTAAATAGTTTAATTAATTAAATAATAGTTTAATATTATTTTAATCACTTTTATAATTTCTTTTCCATTTTTAATTTTAAGTTTTGAAAAGTGTCAAAAGCACCCCCTGTAGTTTGATAATTACCAAAAACCCCTTTTCCAGTCCGATACGTGATCTTAATTGTGAATTTGTGCATATATCTGGTATCTGATTATTGTGAATATTATATCTGTTTGCCAATACCAAAATAACAGTAGCAAAATCAATTCCATATCATCTGGGCTACTGTCCTCAGTCCCACTCACTCATAAACGATTCCAAAAGCACCATTTCAATCTCGTCGGGACTTTAACGACCCGGGGAAACACTACACTATCCACGGAGTATTGATTCTAGGCTATCTTTGACTTGTTGACCTTGGTCAATAATAATCTGACAGTTTAGGCTCAATCAAGGACTGGAAAGAAGATTGTTATCAATGGCAATGAACCTGCTGGGTATGACAAGTCTAAAGTGGAGTGCTACAACTGCCACATGAAGGGTCACTACTCAAGAGAATGTAGAAGACCAAAGAAGCAGGGTGATAAGGGAAGAGGTTTTGAGAACAAGAACATGGGAAACAATGAGAACAAGAGCAAGGAAGTGGACATCACTGAAACAAAAGCTATGGTAGCTATTGATGGGCTGGGTTTTGATTGGAGCTTTATGGGTGAAGAAGAGTCATCTTCAAATGAAATGGCTTTAATGGCTTTCTCCAATCCTGAGGTACAAATTACTAAATGTTCTGCTACTTGTGAAGTTTTTAAAGAATTAGAAATCTTAAGAAAACTTTATGATGAACTGAAAGTAGAAGAAAGAAAAACTCATCAAGACCTAGTTAATCATAAGTGTGGAATGTCCAAACTTGAAAAGCAGATAATTCACTTTAGAGAAAATGAACTCACCTTTTCTGACACAAAAGTTATTCTTAATAGAGACATATTTTTTAAAGATGCTGAAATAAACCTGTTAAGAACTGAGTTTGCGAAAGTGAAACAAGCAAAAGATAATATTCAACTAACTGTTACAACATTAGAAAATGCTTCTACATGTACTAAAAGTATAGTTGAAAACCAAATGAACAAGAAAATCAAATCTGGGATTGGATACAACACATGTCCACCTCCTTACAGAGGAATTCCCTGTCCCCCAGGTATAGATCTTGCTGAATCAGGTTTACATGAACTCACTCATAAACCTGTAGAAAATGTAAAACCTGTAGAAAATAGTGAACCTTTTGAGAGTGCAAGTGATACTTCACTCTCCAAAGAAAAGGTGCTCACTGATAAGAGCTCAGATGATACATCTATTGAAGATTGGACATCTGATGAGAATGAAAAAGAAATTGTTTCTAAGAAAGGAAACAAAGTAGGACCAACCAGTCCTAAAAGTGTAGAGAGTATAACAAAGACTAAAGTTGTTCTAAAAATAGTTGAATGTTGTGCTAAATGTAATAGCAAACCTAGAGGTAGTCAGAGAAATTGGAACAATCTTAAGTCACACCAACTTGGTGATAATTTTGTTATGTACAATAAGGCATGCTATCACTGTGGTAGTTTTAATCATACTCATGCTTATTGTAACAATTGGGTTTCTGGGAGTACATCAAAGTCTAAAACAAATAAAACAAAAACCAAAAAAGGTTTTATGAAACCTAACACACCAAAAGTCAATCATAGTGTTAGACCAAATGAGCCTGTTTACCCAAAATTCACTACTAAGGGTGCAAGTAATACTTTCAAAAATACACCAAGAGTTGTGAAAAGCCTTATTGAAAGGGATTATGTGGTTAAAACACAAAATTGGAGACCAAAACCAAAAAGTCCTGCTAGACCAAATGGTACTGCCAAAAATGGTACTGTCAGACCAAAAACCACAAAATGTGTTAAGAATGAAAATGCTGTTAAGTCCTCAGCATGTTGGATTTGGAGACCACTCCAATCAAATGGTGCATCAACAGTCCTAAAGAGGTTTGATTACATTGATGCACGAGGCAAACCCAAGTCAGTCATGGCTTGGGTACCCCAAGGAAACTAATATGTGTATACATGTGCAGGAACATTCAAATGATATTGCTGATTAAGGATATGTAGATAGTGGATGTTCAAGGCACATGACAGGAAACATGTCTTACCTCACAGACTTCAAATCATTTGATGGAGGATATGTTACCTTTGGGGGAGGAATCAAAGGAAAGATTACTGGTAAAGGTACAATTAAGACCAGTAAATTAGATTTTGAAAATGTGTACTTTGTGAAAGAACTACAGTTTAATCTCTTAAGTGTCTTACAAATGTGTGACACAAAGAACAATGTTCTTTTTACTGACACTGAATGCATTGTACTTTCTCCTGATTTTAAAATTCCTGATGAAAGTCAAATTCTTCTTAAAATCCCTAGAAAGAAGAATATGTACATTGTTGATTTAAAGAACATTGTTCCTAAAGAGAGTTTAACCTGTCTAGTAGCAAAAGCCTCATTGGATGAATCTATGCTTTGGCATAGAAGACTTGGTCATGTAAACTTTAAAACAATCAATACAATTGCAAAATATGATTTGGTTAGAGGTTTACCCAAAAAGATTTTTCAAAATGACCAAACCTGTGTTGATTGTCTAAAAGGCAAACAACATAGAGCTTCTTGTAAGCCCAAGACCCATAACTCAATTTCTCAAGCTTTATACATGCTTCATATGGACCTCTTTGGTCCTACTTCTGTGAATAGCTTGAATGGTAAAAAATATTGTCTTGTAGTTACTGATGATTACAACAGATTTTCTTGGGTTTTCTTTTTGAGAACTAAGGATGAAACAAGTGAAATCCTTAAGTCTTATATTACAGGGATAGAAAACCAAATAGATAAGAAAGTTAAAGTAATTAGATGTGACAATGGAACAGAATTCAAGAATAGAGTTATGGATGAATTTTGCAAAGAAAAAGGAATAAAAAGAAAATATAGTGTAGCTAGAACCCCACAGCAAAATGGAGTAGCAGAAAGGAAAAATAGAACTCTTATAGAGGCTGCTAGAACAATGTTAGTAGACTCTAAGTTACCTATTTCATTTTGGGCTGAAGCTGTAGGTACTGCTTGTTATGTACAAAACAGGGTTCTTGTGATTAAACCTCATAGAAAGACTCCTTATGAACTTTTGTTTGGTAGAACACCATCTTTAAGTTTTATGAGACCTTTCGGATGTCATGTCACTGTTCTCAATACCAAAGATCATCTAGGAAAGTTTGAAGGAAAATCTGATGAAGGCTACATGATAGGGTATTCTTTGCAAAGTAAGGCCTATAGGGTGTATAATAGATGCACTAGGCTAGTGGAAGAAAATCTGCACATAGAGTTTCAAGAGAAACTACCAAATGTTGCAGGCATTGGACCAGATTGGTGTTTTGACATTGATAAGCTTTCAGAATCTATGAATTATGTGCCTGTCACAGGTACAAATACTAATGATAATGCAGGTTTTGAAGACAATGTTGAAACAACTGAGGATCAAGATTACATCTTGATGCCAATTTGGAAAGATTTGGATTCATCTTCAAGTCATGAAGAGCCTTCAAATACAACAAATGAAGGTGTTGAAGATGATCATGGAACTCAAGGTCAAGGAAATCAAGAAAATTCTGCAAATGAAAATGGTACTGCCAATTCACAAGATGGTACTGCCAGTTCACAAGTTGGTCCTGCTGAACCATTAAATGTTCTATCAGATGATTCCTTACCAGAAGATGTAGGGATTGGCAATCTTCCAATTACCTATGATGTTCCTACAACACACAACACAAGACTTCTCAAAGATCACTCCATTGATAATGTGATTGGCAGCATTGATTCTGGTGTTAAAACAAGAACTCAAGTCTTATCTTCAGACCAAAATGGGTTTGTCCTAGCTGTGTATGAAGAAAAGAACCATGAAGTTGCCCACATATGCCTGTTTTCATGCTTTCTCTCACAAGTAGAATCCAAAAACATTACAAAAGCCTTAGATGATTCAAGCTGGGTTGAAGCAATGCAAGAAGAGCTACTTCAATTCAAACTTCAGAAGGTTTGGATACTGGTTGATTTGCCCAAAGGTTACAGGGCAATTGGAACCAAATGGGTTTTCAGGAATAAGAAAGATGAAAGGGGAATAGTGATAAAAAACAAAGCCAGATTGGTGGCCCAAGGGTATACTCAAGAAGAAGGAGTGGATTATGAAGAAGTTTTTACTCCAGTTGCAAGAATTGAAGCAATTAGGCTATTCTTGGCCTATGCTTCTTTCATAGGCTTCACTGTCTACCAAATGAATGTCAAAAGTGCCTTTTTATATGGTACTATTGAAGAAGAGGTGTATGTTTCTCAACCTCCAGGCTTCATTGATGCAGAATATCCTGACAAGGTGTACAAGGTTACCAAAGCTCTTTATGGTCTACACCAAGCTCCTAGGGCATGGTATGAAACATTGGCTTTCTATTTATTGGAAAATGGATTTCAAAGAGGCAAGATTGATCCAACTTTGTTCATCAAAAGAACCAAGAAAGACATCTTGCTGGTACAGATTTATGTTGATGACATTATCTTTGGATCCACAAACCAGGAGTTGTGTGTAGAGTTTGAAAAACTTATGCATAATAAGTTTGAAATGAGTTCCATGGGAGAACTTACTTTCTTTCTAGGTCTCCAAGTTAAACAATCAAATGAAGGCATATTTATCAGCCAAGATAAGTATGTAGCAGAGATCCTAAGGAAATTTGGGTTTGCAGATTCAAAGGTTGCAAGTACACCAATGGATCCAGAAAAGGGGTTACTCAAAGATGCTGAGGGTGAAGATGTTGATGTGCATAATTACAGATCAATGATTGGGTCCTTGATGTACCTTACATCATCAAGACCAGATATCATGTTCTCAGTATGTATATGTGCAAGGTTTCAAGTAAATCCAAAAGTTTCTCATCTCACAGCAGTCAAAAGGATCTTCAGATACCTCAAGGGTCAACCTAGGTTGGGTCTATGGTATCCAAGGGAATCATCTTTTGATTTGGTAGCTTATTCAGATAGTGACTATGCTGGTGCAACCCTAGACAGAAAATCTACAACTGGTGGATGTTAATTTCTTGGCTGCAGACTCATATCATGGCAATGCAAGAAGCAAACAATGGTGGCCAACTCTACAACTGAAGCAGAATATGTTGCAAGTGCAAGTTGTTGTGGTCAAGTTCTTTGGATCCAGAATCAATTGCTTGACTATGGGTACAATTTTCTTAACACCATTATTTACATTGACAATAGCAGTACTATTTGTATCATTAAAAATCCAGTTCAACATTCAAAAACAAAACACATTAAAATCAGATACCATTTTATAAGAGATTGCAATGAGAAAAGGTTAATACAAGTTGTCAAAATTGATTCTGAAAAAGAATTTTGCAGACCTTCTCACCAAAGCTTTTGATTTAGGTAGGTTTAAATACCTGGTAGCAGGTATTGGTATGATAAATCTTTGAAAAACATGTGTTTTTGTATATAAAATAAACAAGTTCTGACCATTAAACATGGTACTGCTAGTTAGTCATAAGGTACTGTCAGTGCATAATTGATACTGCTAGTTCAAAGTTTGCTCTGTTTTTGTTCATCTTGATGTTTAAATGTTAACAATGCTATAAAACAAGTGCTTTGCACTCTGTTCTTTTGGTCTACAACTAACAATTTCAGGTTACTCAAGATTGATAACAAAATCAGGATGTGGAAATGGTAATCAGTTCACCAAGTTTTTCAAAACTTAAGAGCTGGCTAGTCCAAAGCAAACGGCTCTTGGTAAAGACTTTTCAAATCCGTTGATAGCCGATAGTTTGCTAAAAACTATAAGGTAATCAGTTCACCCAGTTTTAAAAAATTAAAGAGCTGACTAGTCCAAAAGCAAACGACTATTGGTAAAGACTTATCAAATCCGTTAATAGCTGATAGTTTGCTAAAAACTATAAGGGATTTTTTACTAAAATTTCAAAGAGACTGCCAAGTTATATTTCTAAATACAAGGTACTGGTAGTTCAAATTTTAGTACTGGTAGAGTAAAATGGTACTGCTACATAGCCGTTGAGTCTGTCAGGTTAAAAATATAGCCGTTGTTTTAAAGGGCAATTTTGTGAATTACTCATGTTTTCCTCGAATTAGGGATATAGTTATTATATTAAATGATCTTTTTGACCGCCTCTTCAATTACTTATCCATATCTTTAATAGTCGGTCAAAAGTAATTTTCTCATAATCAATCCTTATAACAATTCACACTCACCTTTCATCTTCTACTAGTACAACAATAAAATCCCACCATCATAATCAAATTTTTCATCAAACCTTTCACCATGGCTCGTCTAAGTTTTGTCAAACGTCACAACCAATTAGCATTTCTGGAAAAATCTGATGACAATGAATCTTTTCATCAAGCAGTGGATTTTCTAAACAATTCTTATATCAGGTTTGCTTTACTCGTGAATCCCACTATTTTTTAATCTCAAATTTCACAATTTTGGCAAACGGCTAGAGTTAACACTCTTAGGGATGGGATTCAAGAGTTAATGGTCAAAGTGGATGGCAGAACTCTGACTTTTACCGAATCATCCATTAGAAGACATCTTCATTTGGATGATTCAGATGGCATTATTCAACTGCCTGATGCTAAAATCTTTGAAAATTTGACAAAAATGGGGTATAATGTAACTTCTACAAAGCTTACATTTCTTAAAAAGCATTTTACCCCTCAATGGAGATTTTTGATTCATACCATCCTTCATTGTTTAAGCCAAAAGAAAACCTCATGGGAGCAGTTTAGTGGTAACATGGCTGCAGCTCTCATTTGCCTGGCAACAAACAAGAAATTCAACTTTTCAAAACATATTTTTGAAGGATTGGTTAAAAATGTGGACAGTGAAACAAAGTTTTTGATGTACCCAAGGTTTATTCAGTGCCTCATCAACAAATCCAAACATTTGTTACTTCCCCCAAACAAACCTTTTAAAACTCCCAAGTTTACACACAAGGTGTTTTCAAACATGAAAATTGGTTTTCAAGGAGAAGAAGTCCCACTTTTTGAGGAAATGTTACCACAACATTCTAAAGAACCATCCACATCACCACACCAATCACCAGTACCATCCATCACACCTCCAGTACCATCAGTCACACCACCATCACCAGTACCATTACCATCTCACCATCCAACACAAACACCATCTGCAACATCACCATCATTATCACATCATAACTCACCACCACAATCTCCTCCTCCACAACAAAGTGTAGATGCTCAGACTGTAAGGGAATTAAAAGAGCAAGTGCAGCACTTGCAAACTACTCTTGAAAGTCAAAACAAACATTTTACAGAGATCAACACCAAGTTAGTTAAGAGGGTTGAGAAATTAGAGTTGAAGGTGAAATTTTTGAAGGGTAAAAGAACATCTCAGTTGGTTGTTTCTAGTTCTTCAAGTTCAGATGCAGAAGGTTTGGGTCTCTCTTCCAAAAAGGGGAGGATGGGTAGTTCTAAAAATGAAGAAGAGATTCAATTTCAATTTCATGAAGGAACTCAAGTGATTGATGAAGAGCCTGCTATTTAAGAAACAGAGCCTGCTATTCAAGAAAAAGAGCCTGTTAGTGCAAAAGATACTGCTGAAGCAGAGCAAGAGCCTGCTGGGATTCAGAGGCTATTGGCTATGGAGTTAAAAGGTTCTGATCAAATGTTTTACAAAAGAAAGAGGGGATCACAGCCTTAGGGGAGGTTTCTTGTTTCTGATGAACAATCTGCTGCTCCAAGTCTAGAATCATCACCCAAAGACAAGGGCAAGAAAATTGTGGTTGAAGATGAACCAAAGCCTAAAAAGTTGAAGAAGAAAGAGCAAGCACAATTGGCTATAGATGAAAGGTTATCCAAACAGCTTCATGAAGAAGAAGTTATGGGGGCTGAAGAAGAATCAAGAATGCTACAAGAAAAGTTTGATGCTCAGCTGCAATACATCATTTCCATTGATCCAATTGTAAGGGGTGAAGCTTATACTCTGGTATGTGATGAGTGTCTTAGCTCAGATGAAATGACAATCAAGCTCAATGATTTCATCACTAAGAAATACAATCAACAGGCATTGGATGATGTCTATCAGCAGATCCAGAAGAATCAGAAGAAAGGATTTAAAATGCCTCATTCTGAGGCAGATTAGAAGAAATTCTTCAAGATATATCTGAAAAGAGAAGTGAACATGAAGGATCATCAACTCAAAGGTAAATCATTTGATGAATTGAAGCTTCTATACTTAGAGGCTTACAGAAGAAACAAAACCAGTTTTCTCATGGATACACAAGAAAGACCTTCCAAAAGAAGAAGAGATGATCAGAAGGATCAAGCAGAGAAAGCAGATTTGCCTCCTGTTCAATCAAGAGAAATGGTTGTCCATGTTCCACAAGTTGTATTTGCTGAACCTTTACATGCAAGGCATCCAATCATAGATTGGGAAATCTTCAATGACGAGTTTGGTAAAGCATGGAAGATATCAAGAGTTGGAAATAAGGTTGAAATTTTCAAGAATTTTGAAAATTTACTTAGAGCATGTAGCAGAATGGATTTAGATGAATTGTGGGAATTAGTTCAAGAGAAGCTAAAAACCAAGTATAAACCTGATGCAAAGGAGCAAGAGCTATGGGTGGAGTTCAGCAGATTGTATGATCCAAATCCTACTGATACACATTGGAAATTTCCTTACTATGATCTATCTGTTACATGGGAATACTTCAGCATGAGCCATGTTCATCATCTTTCCACTCAGAGTGGAATTGAACTCTTTATGCTAGGTGAGAAGGAGTATCCTTTAAGCTATGAAGTATTATCAGTCTTGATCTCCAATAAGCTATTGTGTGAAGAAGAAACTGATGCAGTCAAAAGATTGAAGGAAAGCATATTTGATCAGTATGAAAGCCTAAGGAGAAAAAGATAAGGTTTTTGGAAGAGTTCCCTCAAATCCTTAAGGTATGAATTTTATTCAAAAAGAAACTTGGTTATTTTAAAAGGGAATAACAAGTTTAGGGGAGGATTGTTGGGAATAAAATGCAGAAGTTAAAGAGCCTGCCAGATGATAGTTAAGCCTGCCTCTTCAGTTTTGTTGATGTTGAAGATACACTAACAGTACCTTCTGGGTAAGAAGGTACTGCTAGTTAAAGAAGGTCCTGCCAGTTTTAATGACAAGTTGTTATATTTTATTTAGAGATATTTAGTTGTATTATTAGTCTTTGTGCAAAGTTATACGTTAAGTAGAAGTAGTACAGAAGTCTCAGTAGATATAATGGAGTGTTTTACCTTGAAAGGTGTAATATTAGGATAAGATAAGTCTCTAATATATTATATTAAGCAACTTGGCAACTTGTAATAAGGGCTCCTTATACTATAAAAGGAACCCTTAAGTCATCTTCTTAGACATAGATTTTCATAGATTTTCATAGATTTCCATGCATAACTTCCATCTTTAAATCCTTTTCACGTATCTAAGATTCAAGGTTACATTTGTAATCATGGTGATAGTTTAGATCACCCGTATTATCTCATCAATAATATTGAATCGTTTTGTGTTATTCATGTTGTGTTCATCATTATTCACGTTTACTTATTCACCACGTTTGTTCCTTTAGTGTGTTTTAGTAAATTCCGCGTGCTAAATCACATTCATTCATAAATATCCCAAACACATTACTAAGACTAACATCTCAAGTGTTTACACAAATCCTTCCACAGTTCTCGCCCAAACAAAGAAAGTTTCATTTTCACAACATCCTCCACCTGCTGAGGTTAAAAAAGTGGAAGTCTGTGTGACTTGTGGTGGGCCACATGCCTACTACAATTGCACAGCTACTGATGGTACTCCATATGAAGCTCATGCTGTTGTCGGGTCCCAAAATCAAGGAGGCAATCAATACCGCCCTCCTATGGACCCGAACTATCGTCCTCATCATTATTCTGGACCTCCCGGTTTTAATCAAAACCAAAATATCCAAAACCGTGGCCATAATCAAAATAGAGTGAACCAAGGTTTTCAAAACCAAGGTAACTTCAATCAGGGTCACGGTTTCCAAAATCAAAACCAAGGTTTCCAACATCAAAATCAAGGAAACTTTAACCGGAACCAAGGTCAGGGTAATTTCAATCCCGGGAATTTTCATGGAAACAATCACCAGAATCAAGGGAATTTCCATCATCAAAACCAAGGAAATTTCAGCCAAGGTCCCAGTCCGAACAATCGAGCTCAAAATCTTCCTAATCCGAATCAAGCCATTGTTCCAACCGGGCCTTCATCTGATGAGTTGTTAAAGCAATTCATGAAGTCCCAAGAAGAATTGAACAAGTTGCTGGTCAGCCAGATTTCTGATACCAAGAAGTCTTTAAATGATCGACCCTCGGGCTCAGGTACTACTTTACCGAGCAACACGATCGCTAACCCGAGGGGCGATGCTAAGGCGATCACAACACGAAGTGGTGCTTCATATGATGAACCCGCGATTCCTACTACCTCTTCTCCCTCTCCTCCTAAGGTAGTGGAACGTGAACCTGAGGTGACAAAGGACAAGGTGCAAACTCCTAGCCCACGAAGTACAGCACACGTCCAACCTCAGGTTAATCCTGAAACCAGATGTAAGCCTGGAGTTGTCTTTGAACCACCAGAAACTCCAGTGGACAAATCCAAAACTTCTATTCCTTATCCATCACGTCTCAATGAACAAAAGCTCCGCGAAAAAGCTAATCACCAAATGGATAAATTTTTCCAAATCTTCCAAGATTTGCACTTTGATATTAGCTTCGCGGACGCTATTCTCTTGATGCCCAAGTTTGCATCAACAATCAAAAATCTGTTAAGTAATAAGGAAAAACTCTTCGAGTTGGCAAGAACTCCTCTGAAGGAGCACTGCTCAGCAGTTCTCTTGAAAAAGCTTCCTGAAAAGCTTGGAGACCCCGGGAAATTTCTCATTCCTTGTACTTTCCCGGGTATGGTTGAATGCTTCGCCTTAGCCGATCTAGGTGCTAGCATTAACCTGATGCCATATTCTGTGTGGAAGAAACTTTCTCTTCCCGAACTCACTCCCACGTGCATGACTTTAGAGCTTGCCGATCGTTCGATTTCTCGTCCCCTTGGCATTGCCGAGGACGTATTCGTTAAAGTGGGAAAGTTCCATTTTCCGATAGATTTTGTGATTGTTGACTTTGATGCCGATTCTAGGGTCCCTCTCATTCTTGGAAGGGGATTCCTTAGAATTGGGCGCGCTCTTATCGATGTATTTGAGCATGAGATCACATTGCGTGTTGGAACGGAAGCCATTACCTTCAACCTTAATCAAACTTCGAGATACTCCTCCAATTATGACTGTGAATCGGTGAACCAAATAGATGTCATCGATGTTGCGGCTGAGGAGTATGCTCAAGAGATTTTAGGTTTCATTGATGATTCTTCGAGTGAAAACCTTACTCATTCTTCTCATCCCATCATTGCCAATTCTTCTCCTTCCCTCACTCCGTTTGAGGGAAGTGACTTCATCTTAGAAGAAATTGAGGCCTTTCTCAAAAGTGACTCGATTCCTGATGGAATCGATAACCAAGAGATTGACCCCGAGAGGGATATTCTCCTGCTTGAGAAATTGTTAAACGAAGATCCCTCTCCTCTTCCTGTTCTACCACAAACACTTCATAAGGAGGAAGTCAAAAATGTTGAGAAAACTGATGACTTCCCCGAGGTTGAACTTAAGGACTTGCCGCCTCATCTTGAATATGCATTTCTGGAGGGTGATGATATATTACCCGTCATAATTGCCAAAGATTTAAGCGTTGAGGAAAAGGCTACTCTCATAAAGGTTTTGAAGTCACATAAACAAGCAATTGCTTGGCGACTCTCCGACATTAAGGGCATTGACCCTGAATTTTGTACTCACAAGATTTTAATGGAGGATGACTTCAAGCCTGCAGTCCAACAACAAAGAAGGGTGAATCCAAAAATTCATGAGGTAATCAAACAAGAAGTTTTATAACTTCTTGATGCCGGATTGATTTACCCTATCTCGGACAGTCCTTGGGTTAGCCCAATTCATTGTGTTCCAAAAAAGGGTGGCATTACTGTTGTCACAAATGAGGAGAATGGGTTGATTCCAACTCGATTGGTTACGGGTTGGCGTGTCTGCATTGACTATCGTAAGTTAAATGACGCCACCCGCAAAGATCATTTTCCTCTACCCTTTATGGATCAGATGCTCGAGAGATTAGCGGGAAATGAGTACTATTGCTTCCTTGACGGTATCTCGGGATACTTTCAGATTCCCATTGATCCGCAAGATCAGGAAAAGACCATTTTCACGTGCCCCTATGGAACTTTTGCTTATAAACGTATGCCATTTGGCTTATGTAATGCTCCGGGCACGTTTCAAAGATGTATGATGGCCATATTTTCCGACATGATCGGGAAAACTATGGAGGTCTTTATGGACGATTTTTTGGTCATTGGAGATTCGTTCCAATCATGTCTCTCCCATTTAGATAGCATGCTAAAACGTTGTGAAGACACAAAGTTATGTCTAAATTGGGAGAAAAGTCACTTTATGGTCAAAGAGGGCATTGTCCTCGGCCATAAAATTTCAAAGAACGGGATTGAGGTTGACAGAGCCAAAGTGGACGTCATTGCAAAATTGCCTCATCCCATAACCGTAAAAGGCGTTAGGAGCTTTTTGGGTCATGCCGGTTTCTATCGTAGGTTTATTCAAGATTTTTCTAAAATCGCCCGGCCTATGACCCATCTCCTCGAAAAGGATGCCCCTTTTATCTTCTCCCCCGAGTGCATCGAAGCTTTTGAAACATTAAAGAAAAAGCTTACTGAGGCACCGATTCTTGTTGCCCCCGATTGGGACTTGCCCTTCGAGCTCATGTGTGATGCTAGTGATTATGCGATAGGGGCAGTCTTGGGGCAACGAAAAACAAAACATTTTCAGCCTATACACTATGCCAGCAAAACTATGACCGAGGCTCAAAGTCATTACACCATCACTGAAAAAGAATTATTAGCTGTGGTGTATGCTTTCGAAAAATTCCGGCCATACTTGATACTGACCAAAAGCATAGTGTATACGGATCACTCGGCTTTGAAGTACCTCTTTGCAAAACAAGATGCAAAGCCGAGACTCCTCCGTTGGGTTCTCCTCCTGCAAGAATTTGATATCATTATCCATGATAAAAAAGGAGCTGAGAACCTAGCTGCTGATCATCTCTCCCGTCTTGAAAACCCTCACCAATATGCTTTCGAGAAAAAGGAAATAAACGAAACATTTCCTCTCGAAACCCTCAATACGGTTTCATTTAGTGGAGACTCGACTACCCCATGGTTTGCCGACTTTGCAAACTACCTTGCGGGTAACTTTGTTATGAAAGAGATGTCGTCCCAACAGAAAAATAAATTCTTCAAAGATGTAAAACATTACTTCTGGGACGACCCCTATCTTTTCACAATATGTGCGGATCAAGTCATCCGACGGTGTGTTTATGGCCAAGAAGCCACTAAAATCCTTAAGGCTTGCCATGCTGGTCCCACGGGGGGCCACCACAATCCTAACTACACCGCCAAAAAGGTGTTTGATTCTGGCTTTTATTGGCCCACAATCTACAAGGATGCCCAAGAATTGGTCAAGTCCTGTGACGCTTGTCAACGTAACGGGAATATTTCACAAAAGAACGAAATGCCTCAAAATGCAATTCAAGTTTGTGAAATTTTTGACGTATGGGGCATCGATTTTATGGGGCCATTTCCGTCTTCTCATGGCAACAAATACATACTCGTGGCTGTTGACTACTTGTCAAAATGGGTTGAAGCGAAAGCTTTACCCACTAATGATGCCCGAGTAGTTGTGAAATTTTTAAAAGCTCTTTTTGCCCTATTCGGAACTCCACGTGCTATTATTAGTGATCGTGGTACGCACTTCTGTAATGACAAATTCGACAAAGTCATGCAAAAGTACGGTGTGACTCACCGTCTTTCCACTGCGTACCACCCTTAAACGAGTGGACAAGTAGAAGTTTCCAATCGGGGCATTAAAAGAATTTTAGAAAGAACCGTAGGTGAAAATCGTGCATCGTGGTTGGATAAACTAGATGATGCACTTTGAGCTTTCCGTACGGCTTACAAAACACCCATTGGGTGTACGCCTTACAAACTTGTGTACGGGAAAGCGTGCCATCTTCCGATCGAGCTTGAGCACAAAGCCTATTGGGCTCTCAAGCATGCCAATTTTGACCTCAAAACTGCGGGTGATCATAGAAAAGTTCAACTAAATGAATTAAATGAACTTCGTGATCAAGCTTACGAGAACTCTTTGATCGATAAGGAAAAGACAAAGAAGATTCATGACTCCAAAATCAAGAACCGCGTTTTTAACGTTGGTGATCGAGTCCTTCTTTTCAATTCTAGACTCAAGATCTTCTCGGGAAAGCTCAAAACCCGATGGACTGGTCCATTCACTATCGCTAAGGTTTATCCTTATGGCACCGTCGAATTATCTCAAAATGACGGTCCAAATTTCAAAGTGAATGGACATCGGTTGAAGCATTACTTTGGAGAGGACATACCATCCATGGTTGTCCCGGATCTCCAAACTTTCCCCAAGGACAATTGAATTCGGGGATCGAGTCAAGCTAGCGACTCGATGAACAAAAATAATAGCACAATACGGGTTTTCACCCGTATCTCTGATTTCTTTCTACTTTCTACCACCTAGTGTGGGGGAATGGCCAACCCCCCGCTGTTTGAAAATGTATATATGTATTCAAGTTTAAAATAAAAATAAAAAATATATATATATATGGAAATAAAGTGAAATATGGTGTTTCCACAGTTAGATTCGAATATTGGCTTCTTCCGTTCAAAGAGTCGGCATAATAGCCGGGACTTTGAATATTGAGGACAATATTCATTTCTAAGTGTGGGGGTGGGGGGGGGGGGGGGGGAATTCTAGCGAATTTTATCAAAATATATCTTCTAGTACCCCCCGTTTTTGGCCAAAATTTTCAAAAATTTTTCACTTTATTTCAAAATTTTTGTGGTTATCAGTCCGCCATGTCTATACGACAAAGGGATTGGCTAATCCAGGAGCAAACGGCTCTTGGTAAAGATACATCAAATCCGTTGACGGCTTGCAATTTGCCCAAAATTGTATGGTAAATCAACTCGCCATATCCTAAAAAGTGAATGAGTTGGCTAGCCCGCAAGATTATGGCTTGTGGTAAAGGCAGTGGAAAAACCATAATTGGTAATCAGCTCACCAAGATGTCGACTGTGTCCATCAAGAGTTGGCTAGTCCAGGAGCAAACGACTCTTGGTAAAGACTAATCAAAACCGTTGAAAGCTGGTGGTTTGCTAAAAATCACATGGTTATCAAGTGGACCATAGTTCTTATTTGAATCGAAACATTTGGCTACTCCAGAAGTGATGGCTTTTGGTAAAGAGTTTTCAAATCCATCAAGTTTTCTAAAAAAATTGCTAGGGACTAGCAATAGTTTAGTGTGGGGGATTGATGAGTGCTCAAACACTCATCATTTTTGTCGTATTTAAACTGTTAAAACATACAAAAACAATTAAAAAGTTATCAAAATACTTAAATTATCTCAGGGATTGTGTTTTATATGTTTTAAAAGCAAAATGAGCAAAAACAATTGAAAAACGATCAAAGTTTGCAATATTGGCAGTTTCAGTCTCCCAAGTTTCAAAACTAGTCAAAAATAGTCCCTATGCATTTATTTTGAAAGAAAAAAGTCAACCCAAGCTTTTGAAAGTCAAAAATCACAAAATATGATACTTGGGTCATAAGTTTTCCAAAATTACACATTTGGTCCCTTAGATTTCAAAAATGGCAAATATGGTCCCTGGGAATTTTGAAAAATGGAAAAAGTGAAATTTGGTCCTTGGAATAGTAAGTTTGGCAATATTGGTCCTTGGTAACACTTTGGGAGATTTACTACTTCAGTCCCTAAACTTTTGGGAAATTGCAAAATTGGTCCTTGTAAAAAGATATCACCAACTGGACCCTTTTGCTATTTTTATTACAATACCAAACAACCCAATCCAACCCTAATCCAAATCCAAGGCCCAATCCACCCAGCCCACCCCAGGTCAAATAGTCAACATGGTCAAACCACGGTCAAACAGACCATCTTCCCGACAATCTCCCCCATTTTCCTGCTATACTGTCTCCCCCTCCACCTTTTCACCAACTAAACCACCCACAATAAATATCATCTCACCAACCAAACCAACCCCCCCCCCCCCCCCCCCGTTTGCATTAAATTCCTTCACCCGTCCCACTACCTTTGCCCATTTTGATTTTGGCGCCAAAATCTTAATCAATGGCTAGGATTAATGATATATCAATTGAACGATGGGATATGGTCTTGGGTCAACAAAGAGGCTATGGGGACTCCAAACTTGCAACAGGAAGCCATGTGGAAGAAAAGGGTACCTAGTTTATCTCGTAGTATATATTTGAAGCTAATGTAAGCCTTAAAAGGCATGTAGGAATTGTAATTTAGGCTTTCTAGTGTTTATTTAATCCTTGTAATCTGTTTTCAAGCAATAAAAGTTCTGTTTTAAGTTTATCTCTCATTTTCCAAATTCAAGTTTCATTTAAAATTCTCAAGTGATGATTTAAGTTTAATAGTGATCTATGGTTGATTGTATACTCATATAAGCTCAAACAAAAGACTTTTAGAAGCTTGACAAGCTTCTATTGCAATCAGTGACTGAGTTTCAATAAATAATCAAAAAAATAAGAAAAATCAAAATAAAATAAAAAAAATTGATGATCAAAGGTTGATGAAGCCTGGAGCTCAGTGATTGGTGATTGCTAAGGGTATTAGAGGCTTATGGAAGCCACATAGGTTGAAATTTGGTCCTGGTCCCTTGTTTCAGTTAGCATTTTTATTGTAAGCCTTAACTTTTGCTCTTTACTCTTTTAAGTTTCTTAATTGTGATCACTGCTTATTATTGTGTATTTTTAGTATTTGTCACTTATTTAAATCAGTTATGATCATTAGCTTGTAGTTTGGTTTGAGTTGAATTAGTTTTATTGATAATCTGTGGGTTAAGAGGGTGTTTGGATTTGACTGTGTGGGTAGGTTTACTTGAGCTTAGTGTTTACCCTTTGTTCTCATAACTCAGTAGTCTCTAATAACACCATTTCAAACAATCTTTTGGTCCTAAATAGCAGTTAAAGTCAAAATCACAAGCAAAACCATCTCCACAGTTAACTGTGGAGATATTGAGATCCAAATCCCATTAAATCAATGCAAAAGTGTTAGTTGTAGCTTAATTTGGTCCTCTTGTAGCTTAATATAACAGATTAAATCAAAAAAAGTGATTTGAAGTTCATAAAAGTCAAATACTCAAGTTTTGTAAAAAAGTCAAAAGTGCATTGATCAGAAAAACCCATTTCTTGCAAGAATTATCTAGATTTTTGTATTTGGTTTTAGACTTTGAAACTTGTTAGGGGTATTATCTACCAGTAGAACTTGAGATTCCCACCATAGTTAGATTTTTTGTGATTTTTTGTTGTGGACAAATTTGCCCCTCAAACATACTTGCAGGGCAAGACATCTGCCCTGCATCAGCAGACCTTCTCCATCACCATACCTTTGGTGGCTCATTGTGGCCACCTCAGTGGGTCCCATTGACCCATTTTGGGTTCATTCAACCCCCCTCCTGGCAGGCTTCAGGTTTTGGCCAAGGAATTGACCTTAGACCTTGTGGACCCCACTTGAAACCACCTTAAAAGGTTGTCCCATTTTCTGTCTCAGTTCCAAAATAAGCAAGTGCTTATTCAAGCCTCTTGGCTTATTCAGTTATCTTATTTGAGTGAATCCTGCTTAACTTTGTCCAAGTAACTCAATTGAATCAGATTCCAGCATTGTGGACCCCACATAAGCCCATTTGTGCTTATTTCCTTCCTCAGTCAAAGAAAGTCAACTATTGAACATATAAGCACTCAAAGTGCTTATTTCTGAGTTCCATAAAAAGTGCTTTTTTAAAAGTTGCTATTTTTTAGTGTAAAAATAGTTTGGAAAAAGAAAAAACACAAAAAGCCAAATTTAATTTTAGTGATAGCTTCTATTTAATAGAAATTATATTTTTAATTTTCTTTTTAGCTTATTTATAAGCACTTTAGCATTTTTATATTTTTATTAAATCTCTTTTATATTAAAGTAATTTTATAAATTTTTCCAGATTTTTCTTTTGTCTTTTAGTGGTTTTTAGAATTAATTTTAGTTTAATTAATTATTAAATAATAATTAAGAATTAATTAGCATAATTAGATTTTATTAAGCAATACCTAGTTTTTATAATTTTTCTAGCTTTTATATAAGTTAAAACATTTTTATAAATTTTTCTAGAATTTTTACTGTTCATTTTCTATTTTTTTATAATATAATTAGTTTAATTGGTAATTAATAAATAATTAGAATAATAATTAGTAAATTAGTTTAAAAATACTTAAAATCAACTTTTTATAATTTTTTAGATTCCTGTGATGGTTAATTAGATTTATAAAAATCTTTTTAATTATCTAAGTCTTTTTAGTAATTTTTAGTAATTTAAATTAATATAATTAGTTAATAAATAGATAATTAGTAATTAATTAATAATAAATAATTAAATAGTGTAAAAATAATTTTTCTTTTTCTTAAAATTTTTTTATTTATTAGGATTGCAAAAATAAAAATTTCACACTCATAGCCTTTTCTGTTCATCAGTTGCACTTTCTTTCACGTTCTTCAGTGTACGTTTTTTTTATTAAAACGTACGATTTTAGGTTTTAAATCAATTCTTCTAAATCTTAATTCCCGTAATCAATCACATAGCTTTCCTAAGCTATTTTGTTTAATAAATTCCAAATAACTCTCATAACAACCCTTTTCTGTGAATAATCACCAGATCACAAAGCACGCTCAGTTACAATTCACACCTTGTCGGGACTTAACGACCTGGTGATACCTTATATTACCCGGAGATTGACTCTAGGCTATTTGACTTTGTTGACCATTCTTTGGTCAATATAAGTTGACGGTTTAGGTCAAATCATGAAGGTAATATTACTTTCTTTTCATGTTTCTTATTTACTTGGTTGGATGATTTTGCTGCCTGAGCTAATCTTGAATAAGTTTCACATCTTAGCTCTTTTTGCTGATTACGAACATACAATATCCTCCCATCTTCAACCATGGTATAACCATCCATTAAAAACTGCTAAAATAACCATTTACCATTTAGAATAGTCGAGAACTTATAAGGCTTATCTTGTATATGGTAAGCAAACCATTCATGCATAGTGACACAATTTTTATCCTTATATGGTGTGTCATCTATAACTCCTACATGGTATATGTCAGTCATATATCCATCTTCTGCGTACGGGATATGAAACATGCAATTCACTAATCCTTTTCATTTTACCACTATTTTTATGGACGAGAATGTCTCTTTCGTTATGTTGAGCTTCAAAATCACCAAAGATAAGTGCAGCTACCTCATTCACAGTTGGAAGGTCATATTGTCTGCCACCCTTTTCCCGTTTTCCTAAGAGTTTGATCTTAACATTTTCATGACCAGAAGCCAATTGTAGACCAGCCATTCGAAACTTCATAACCAAACGGTTCTCACTACAAACATGTTTTTTAGGTCTTTAGTTACTATGCAGTCCATCTTACTATTTGAAGATGACGATCCATTACCTCTTAAACCGATACATTCGGTATGTGATTATAGCTAGTCTTTTCACTTATAAATCACTATGTTTGAATAGTATATAATAAAATATATAATGGATAAAATATTTGAAAGTAAATCAACTTGAAAGCATTAATGCGATTTTCAATCTCGTTGGGTGCATCATAAATGTACAGTTGAGAAAACTTTGGCATCTCACCATTCTTTGGTAACAAATCACCCAACATGTGATAGTTGTGTCCCTGAATTCTAAAACAAAACGGGCCACGACCATTGTTAAATGTATGATCGACATTAAACATAGAATTATAACATCTTATGTTCTCCATAAATCTCTTGCTTTTTGGGTGTTCTCCGTTCATAAGTCCCCTTAATAATGGTGGTGAATCCTTTAATGCAATCGGTAGTTTTACTTTTCCTTTACCGCAACATAGGGAGAAATCGAGAATGAATCACGTGTAAGGTAAGACTGTTAATTATCAAGTTGAATAATCAAAATCACGTGTAAGGTAGGACCGAGCCATGTAACTACGAATGATTCATTCTCCCTATGTTTGCTTTTATTTCCACTGGTGGTAATGTCGATCATACAGTTAACACCCGTCGTGGCCCGTTTTGTTTTAGAATTTAGGGACAAAACTATCACATGTTGGGTGATTTGTTACCAAAGAATGGCGAGACGCCAAAGTTTTCTCAGCTGTACATTTATGATCCACCTAACGAGATTGAAAATCGTATTAATGCTGTCAAGTTGATTTACTTTCAAATATTTTATGCATTATATTTTATTATATATTTCGGACCGAAAGATAACTACAGGCCTAAAAAATCATGCTTGATAGTGAGAACCCTTTGGTTATGAAGTTTCAAATGGCTGGTCTACAATTGGCTTTTGGTCATGAAAATGTTAAGATCAGACTCTTAGGAAAACGGGAAAAGGATCGCAGACAATGTGACCTTCCAACTGCTGTACTTATCGTTAGTGAATTACATGTTTGATACCTTCCGTTGCAGTATCCGATGTTATTCTCGTACGCAGAAGATGGATATAGGACTGACATATACCATGCGATGACAAACCAGATAAGGATAAAAAGCATGTCACCATGCGTGAATGGTCTGCTTACCGTATACAAGACATACCTAATAAGTTCTCAACTATTCTAAATGGTAAGCAGTTATTTGTTCGTAACCATGGTTGAAGATGAGAGGATGTTGTATGTTCGTAATCTGCAAAAAGAGCTAAGATGTGAAACTTATTCAAGGTTAGCTTAAGCAGCAAAATCATCCAGCCAAGTAAATAAGAAACGTGGAAAGAAAGTTATATTGCCTTCATCATTTATCATTCACAGGTAGTCCAAGATACATGATGCAAAACTACTTAGATGCCATGGCAATATGCAAGTGGTTTGGATACCCTAATTTATTTATAACGTTTACATGTAATCCAAAGTGGCAAGAAGGTTTCTAAAAAAAAGAACTCAAATCAGAAGATCGTCCTGACGTCACAACCAGAGTGTTTAAAATGAAGCTTGATCAGTTGATAAAGGACATTAAAGAAAAGACGTATTTTTGGTAAAGTGAAAGCACATATATTACAATACATTCTTCAACGAAGCTTATAGTGCATACTTTTTTAACGTAAATTGTAAGTAGCGGATTTAAATATATATATATATTTCTTTTTTGTTGGTATTTTCACGATAGAATTTCAGAAATGTGGATGGCCTCATTGTCACCGATGTGTATGGTTGGAAACGGATTATAAATTTAGATTTCGTGCTGATATAGACAGATGAATATCGCTGGATATCCCTTACGACCACGATATTTTGGAGCATCATTACTAGGTACTCTAACACGAACATTTGTTCCGTCAATTTCCCTATACAACTCTTGAAAAATAGATACTCTCTTTTTGGTTGCATTTCTTTGGGAAAAATATTACGAGTTGTTAAATATACTGATCTTATAAAGAGATCTTCTAAAGAGATTATTGCATCCAATACTCTATGTATACTTGCCTTGGAGCAGAGAAATTCAAACTACATAGTAATTTCTAGCTCTTTCACATGTCACTGCAACACACTCCTAAACACCCCCTAGATAAATAAATAAGTAAATAAATAAATAAATAAAACACTCAAATCAATGACTAACAATCAACTTCTTTATCTAATTCATTCAAAACCCCTGAACGAAACTCAAATTTATCTAATTCTTAGTCAATTATGTTAATCTTCAAAACTCAAGTTATGAAATTCTTTGTTAATCCAAAAGATCCTAAACGATATAAATATTCAATGAACGTTATTAATCATGTTGTTTATAGCCAGATATGGCCTCCTTCATTCATCGAATGAACGGAGTCTTGATTGATCTGTCCCCAAAACCGCTTGGAGATAATGGTCTTAAAAGTTTTAAAATTTATCAAAAACCCTGATTTTGGCTTACAGCCCAACACTCTTTTGATTATCAGTTATTAGGCATAAATCGGGATTCACTTTATCAAACCGATAATCGTCACTCTAGACGGTGCCATGTTATTTATAGGATTTGATAATATAAAGAACGCTATTTTAGGGAATTTTGACGAGCATGGCCAAAGTACTTTATATTGGTAGGTCGATGTCCCAGGTAAATATTTCTATGGGATTCGTGGTAGGTTTAGTTTTAGTGCGAGTGAGGCTTTCAATGGAATTTCATTTAAAGTTGTTCTTGAATCTCCGCTTCTCCCGGTTTACATCCTATTCTTATAACTGGGGTAAATATTACGCATGAAAATAAAGAATTTCATCAAGTAGAGTTGAAAATTTCGTAAGACGGAATTTGGGGGAATGACAGTTGACAGACGTGACATTCGTAGGACGGAATTTCATTAAGTAAATGTTATGCATGACATTCGATTTCTACGAAGAAACATGTACCGATATACGTGCTTCTGCGAAGAAATCGAAGTCACTTTTGTAAACCATCATTTGCCCCAGTTCAATCCCCATGAATTTTTCCACTCTTACCAAATGAAATTCTTCATTTTCATGTGTAACATCCACATTATGAAACAGGAAAAAAATGATAGTCAATAAAGTTTTATACAAAATTATTGAACTTAACTGAACATCCTTATTAATATAGAGAACAACCCTTTCATCGAAAACTAAAGACCAAGAAACCATATGACTTTTAATGGATGACGATCTGTATGTTATAGCCAAACAGCAGCAGTTAGCCGTAGTTTATGCAACGAGTCGAGTAGTGGTTCTTATTGCATATCATCGATTGCATAACAAAAACTGTGACAATGCTTCTACCCGAGATATGATGTTGCATAGACAACAAGTAAGGGAAGAGATAATGCACGACCTCATACCAAGTGGCACATGTCATCAACTTATTTGTATGAGGCGAGAACACTTTTAAGAAATTGCGGCAAAAGTTATAGAGATGACAGTTGAGGAACAAGTTGCTAGGTTTTTGCATATTATAGAAAATTATTTGAGAAATCGTTTTGCCTCTTGGTGCTATCGGTCGAGCTGGATCAGCCACAAGTAGACATTTTCATAGACTTTTGGATGCAATAATCTCTTTAGAAGATTAGTATATTCAACAACATACTCATGATATTGTCAAAAAAGAAATCCAATAAAAAAAAGAGATTTTATCCATTTTTAAAGAATTATATAAGTCAATTGATGAAACACATGTTCATGTTAAAGTACCTAGTAAATTTTGTGTTTATAGGTAAACTTTATTTGGTTGATGAAGGTCTACCAAATAGAAATACACTCATTGACCTTCTAGAGGTGTTAGATACCATTTAAAAGAGTACTCTCCTCGTGCACCTCAAAATGCACGAGAGATGTTTAACCTTCGTCATGCATCATTACACAATTCAATTGAATGAGCGTTTGGTGTTTTAAAGAAAAGGTTTCCAATAATTAGAAGTTCAACCGAACCTTTTGTACTTGTGTGGAAGGCAGTCAAACATATTTCTAGCATGTAATATCTTACACAACTTTTTACTTGAGGAAGACCGTGACAAAGAACTTTTTACTTGTCGATTTGAGTCACGTAACATTTAAACTATAGTGACTCGACACTCAAGAGCCATTGACCAACTCAAGTCAAACAAATCAAAGGAAATGATAGTCAATTTTGGTAAACAAAAAAACCAAATTAACTAGGTTGGGACCGGTTGCTTCAAGAGAAAGGAACACAAAACTCCCCCAATAATGGAGTTCGAGAAGGCAGTAACCATCCGAACAGAAACCAAAAGATGATGGATAATGATAGAAAATGCAAACGAGTGTGTTTTTTATTAACTAAACTTAATTCACATATTTATTTGCTTAACTTATATTTTGTGGGTATATACGGCTTGCACTTTCAATTAACTACAAATTTATCCACCATTCTTTGATGGGAGGTGATTTATACACTTTCTAAATTGATTGGCACACTTCAAATTAAAGTGTGTTGACAATTATACCCTCACATTAATTTGCACACTATGTGAGGATATAAATTTCGACACACTCTAATTTAGAGTGTGCCAATCAATTTGAAGAGTGTGAATCATCTCCATTCTCTGATAACATTGCAGGGATTATCGCATTCCCCAAGTTCATTAAATGAAGGAGCAATATGTTCTTTCGGCACGAACAGTCCTTCCCCAATCTAATTCCTATTCGCTTATCCATGCACTAAAACCCAACTCAACTCCAATTTCTTCATTTCGCTAACTCGGTCAGGTTAACTAAAAAATTCAACCAATGACTCTAGAGTCAAGGTATATCATGGTTACATGTCAAGGTATGGGGTCACCTTAGTTTGGGTGTATATTGACTCTACAATATCCAGAAAACAAATAAGATATAACAATTAGATAAAGAGCATAATAGCAAAATACCCTTAAACGATCAGATAAGATGGAAGGAGTGATGAGCTTGAACTTAGGTGCCTCAGATAAAAGTTTATCATAAGTTGCTTTATCAAACAATACCATGTTGTTCACCTTCTCCTTTTGCTTTCCCTTGCTCCACTTCTGCATTCCACAACAACAAAAAAATAAAAAAAATAAAATATATGGTTACATTATTTCATTTTTTATATATCCATAGACAAACTCAAAAATATCATAAAAAAGGGTGACCTTCTTCTTCTGCTTGCCACCACTGGACTTGGCAGGCTTGGACGACGGCGGAGGAGCCTTTTCCTATGCGTCTGGTGGTTGTACTGGCTGGAGCTTTAACAGATTTTTATAAACCCTAAAATATTTATCAGTCAAAAGTTTGGAAATATGTTGGGCCTGTTAGCATTATAAGTCCAGTTAAAAAGCTTGGGAGCATTTGTACCGGGCTTGATTAATGTTTTACCATTGTTATATTTTCACAAAAGTTAATCGGCCGAATATGTCGCACCCAAAGATAATATGTGAAAATGATGTTTAAACTGACTTAGGGGCCTGCTGATCGAATGACCATGTAATATTTTAGCTATTGAGGTAGCAAAAACACGTCATTCTCGGTGGTGGCAAGCTTTGTGCACAACTCTTTTTTTTGTTTGATAATGTTAATCGCAATGATTTGAGTTGACAGTCACTAATTATATAAGACACACAATACCCTTTCTATAACTTACATAATTTATATGTCTGCAAAAAAAAAAAAAAAAACACACACACACACATGTCTTTTTTTTTACCCGCAGCCATATCTACAGTTACCTTCTACCCATTGAAAAGAAGCAAAACACTGTCTTAGTACTTCAAGTGATAAAAGGTAAGTATAATTATTTGTAATTACATGTTAATCCATATACATCAAACACGATCCATCCGCTGCGTACTCGTAGTATAATGGTTATTAGTTTGTTAAATCCCAACTGTTATTTCAGTAATTTGTGCAAATTCTATCTTATTCATGTTTGGCTCTGTTTCGCTGTCGTTGTGTTCCTGCTTTTGCTCTATTTTGTGCTCTATTAGCGCTTATGTTTCTATGTACTCAGACCTCCTCGGTAGCATATTAGTACTTACTAGAATCTTAGGTTGTTGAAACTGAAACCATAGTTCTTGATTTCATCTTGTTACTCGATATGTGCAGCATGTTCTGAAGAAGAATGATGCAGGGGAACATTTTCCTCTATTTGCGATTTGCTTAGGTTTTGAACTCATAAGTATGATCATTAGCAAAGTAAGTCGTGTTAAGTATTCATTAATGACCCTTTGTCCGCATTCTTCACACTACTCACCCAATTTCAGTGTCACATTTTTTGTACCTCTTTCTTGATCAATATCGTCTACAATTACTTGTTTTGAATGTAACTATTTGTTTATACTTCCAATGTACCAGGATAAAGGAATCCTTGAAATATTTAGCTGATCACATCATGCATCTAGCCTTTAGTTCATGAAAAGTATTAATATCAAAGGAACAATTTTTCAAAGGTATGATGTTAATTTTTGTACTTTGCAAACTAACGATATCGTTCCTAGCTTACTTGAGTGCGCTTGTTTGAGTAGATTTTTCTACATATCAGTTTGAAGTTAGAGTTTTTGTTTGATACAGATTTTTTGCTGATTTGCTTGCAAAATTGAGTACAGATTGCCTTGTGATGCACCACCACAAAGTAAGTTTCTATCCCGAGTCATATAATTTGTTGATATATGGCTCAAGTTCACAACCATACTTTCATCCGGTTACGTCCAAATATAAATATTGCATATTCAACATATACATTTGTTTTCTCTATGTAACAGTATGGTAGAGACGTTTCAAGAAAACATGCACCTGTCGAATTTCTTCAAGATTTTGACAACTAGTACCGACAAAGATAGCAAGACCCATAGCTTTATCATATTAATATTCCTGTTTGAATACTATCAGATCCTTTATAAACCAGTTTGATGTGATACCAAGATTAAAATTTACTATTGACATTGATTTCGTTATGTTTATGTATCTACAGTTTAATCACCGGTGACTGCTGCCCAGTGGCACCTTGATGCATTTTACTTCGATGTAATGTTTTTAAAAATGGAAAATATATATTTGCTTAAACCAAGTCCATGTTGTATGATGCAGAAAAATGCGTTTGAGTGGGGCTTATCGATGATCCCACATTCAGATGATGCGATTCAAGTTACTCAACATTTTGATAACTTTTTTTTGTTAGGTACCATTGTATTATTGTTATCACTAGTCTAATATTCTGAGATCTGATATGGCCGGTTCTCTTACCACAATTTCTTATCACTAGCAAGAAAGTCTTCAAACAGACCGCCCATCCGTGATGTGTTGGATAATCTTATTTACAATTACACTCCCACCTATTGCGGGAAGGCTGGGTAAGGCTCAGTTACTATAGTTTCAATATTACTTGTGATTTTATATTTTTCGAACTTATTTCATATTCATTTTACGATTTTGCAGAAAGGGATATGACGAAGTACATCTTTACTGAAAACCTTGCACGGATTTAGTATATATATGTTTTATTGCGCAAACAATGAAAGTTTGTAAATATTGGAGTGCAAATATTTCATCGATTGCAACTAGTTTTACCAACTTCAACAAAATGGCTTGTGTCTCAATGGTACCCAACCGTTATGGGTTCAATTTTTACCAACATCATAGCCTACACCTCCATAAGAAAAGTCATAAATATAATGAAGGACAATCTAACAGTAGCCGGAAGAGGACATGAAGTTTGCGCTATTTAATATTAGTAGTTATTTTTATTCTATTTATTAAACAATATTTTAAAAATAAAAATGAAAAGGGTGCATGGGTTAAATGTTGGGTACTGTGTGGTTTAGAGACCCCACTCTAGCAAAATGGTTCAGTAGCAAACCGAATAATTCAGAGATGTTAAACATTTTTATCAAACAAGGAGGCCTTTGACCGAATAAGTAGTAGGCTCTGAATTGGACTATTAAGAAGCAATCAAACAGTCCCTTAGTCTTGATATGGATGTTGCAAGTGATGGCGGTATCGTGAATGAATAGGAGCCGTCGGTTTTAGAAGTTTAGATGGGGGTTCAACAGTCGAAGAATTGAAGCTCGCGGTCTCTTTTAAGTAAGATTAGTATTTTATGAAAATTGTATCTTAGTGAAACTTGCTTAGTTTTGTATGATAATTGTATCTTAGTGAAATTTGTGTGGTTCGTTTGATCATGATTGTTCATCTGGTTTGAATCATATTCTCTTGCAGGAATAACAATTGCCAGGGACTATGGAGAATCATATTTTCTGTTCAAAGTTTCAAACCACTTGGTTGGAGTCTAATGATTCTTGAATTGCTTATCTTTTTTTTTTTTTTTTTTTTTTTTTTTTTTTTTTTTTTTTTTTTTTTTTTTCTACTCATAGTATTTCATGTAATGTTCGTTCAGGAGGGGTTATGAATAAGAATTCCTTAATGAGAAAACCATGGTGTAAACATCAAAACGTGAGTATCTATTTTTACATATTTATATTCTTAGCCATCCATATGCATGGAGTTTTTAAATTTCCAGTCATGATCGTTTAAATTATGATCATGTTTTGTGGTTCGTTATATGCCCTGATTTACTTTTCTTTTAATTACCGACAAGTATCGGGATGACGATGTCCCAACTGATTGAGAGAAGAGGAATGATGATGATTCCATCATAACCAACACAACTGAAACAAAAAATAGCAAGTATTTTGGGCATCGCTTCATGAATCTTTGTGGTATCGTTTAAATTTTTTTCATCTTCAAAGTTTTGCAGCAGTTACGTTTATCTATTTATTGGTTTAGGATGATACAATATTCATTATTCCTCATTACCCTCATGGCGTGTAGTGTTCCTTTGAATTGAAGTTGATCCTTAAACTAAAGGCGGTCCTTCATTGAATGCGGGTTGAATTGGGTCGTGGTTTATATTTAGCAGGTCAAACTTATATTGAAAAAATGGAAACAAATGAAATACATTCCTTAACTCCATCCGATTCAAAGGCAAAGAGAGAAAAGGTTTGTGTTTTGCGTTTCTACCTCTTTTGCAGAAAATATGTTTTAAACTTTTTATGAAATGCTGATGTGCTTTCTGATATGACAGAAATCACATAAAAGGATTTCTAAGAAATATTGGTTTGGGAAGCAAAACAGTGGTGATAAACATTTAATGTATGCAAACATTGGCACGCATTCAGTCTTAGGTGCGACCAAGGCTAATTCATGTGTCCAAGGAAAACAACGTTCTTTAACAGCAACTCCTTATGAAGCATGAGAAACAGTTCATCAACCTTAAATCCTCTGTAAGTGTTACAGTATAAAATATACACACAAATATCATGGTTTTATTCATTTGTGTATGATTTTTCCCCGTGTTTTGTGAACATGAATTTAGGATTATAGTTGGGAAGTACTTGGGATGACAGAAGAAAATCTAAACGAGAAACCAAAGCCGATGTATAGAGCAAACAAGAGGCTGCTATTCATAGAGAACGAGTGTCAGCTTATGCACATACTCATATTTCCAATTACTTACTCCAACTATATTTTATATTCTTTGATAATGTATAAAGATATGTTCCATGTTATTTATTTTGGCATCGAACAGCAAATGTGGAAGAACTTTGCGAATTCTGCAAACCCGGCGTTTTTGGACCCAAATTAAACAATCTTCATTGGGGATGGACTTGGCTAGAACATTGAATGACTGTAAGGCCATGGGAAATTGAAAGCATGACGGACAATAATTCGATGCGTGTGTGTCATGAATTATTTTTAATGTGCTATGTATGAAACCTAAATTGGGAGCAATATTAAAGGTGAATTTGCAATAGGTACAGCAAGAAGATGTGGGATTTGTATAGTAGTTGCATGTAACAATCAACTATTAAAAGATATAAACATTAATTAAATACAGATAGGTTGGTCGTTGGAGTAGATATGGATTGTGACAAATGACAGCCATGGTTGATCAGTGGCTGCTTTAAGAAGTCAACACTTTTGACTTAATACTAACTTCAATAGGAAATTAGATTATTTTGTCAAAAATTAAAAAGTTCATTTCATGATGGCTTTGATTAGTTGCATTTATAAAATTTCCGAAGATGGAATAAGATCCCATGTTCAATCTTACAAGCCAACCATCATAATCAACAATGAAATTTCAACGAACTAATTATAGAAAAGGCTATTATTGGCATATGATCCAGAGAGAGGGGGATAAAGGATAACCGATATGGTTACTCGTAAGGACATTATTAAGTGATAAGTCTAAGGGGGTCAAGTTTAATTTTGTGCTATATAAATAACGATTATTCTCCGTTGTTAAAGCATAGTTTATGTGATTCCTGAACTCTTTCTTTCTCTGAATAATCTCATAATCTGTACCTTTTTTCTACTTTCAATGAAAGGACTTTCCATGTTCCTCACCATTGCAATCTCATTATTCTCTTGTTTTACCCTTTTGTATGTCCCTTCTCTAGTAGCTGCTCGACAAGTTCCAGTGCTAAGCACAACAAATGAAGCATCTGCTCTTTTGAAATGGAAAGCCAGTCTTGATAAACAAAGCCAACCTCTTCTTTCATCGTGGGTTGGTAACAACCCATGTCATGATTGGATAGGAATCGGTTGCAGCAACGCTTCTGCAGGTGTGCAAAGTGTTGTAACAAGTATCCACCTTCGAAATTCAAGCTTGATAGGTACCCTTAGTCATCTTGATACTTGGTCATTACGACATGTTGAAACCTTGGATTTAGCACATAACACACTATTTGGACATATTCCTTCCAACCTTGGGAACATGTCTAAACTTCAAATCATCAACCTGTCCTTTAATAAATTCTCAGGAGTAATTCCACCAGATATAGGAACACTTAGATCTATGGGTGAGCTTAATTTGAGCAGTAGCAGTCTTGAAGGTCCAATTCCAGATAGCATAGGTAATTTTACAAACTTAACTGTGCTCGCTCTGGATACTAATTATTTTACTGGTCGTATCCCAATTAGCATAGGTAACCTTGTTAAGTTATCTAAGCTAGGCTTAAATGATAATGAACTTACTGGACCTATTCCTTCAGAAATTCAGAAACTTAGTTCGCTCTTTTTGTGTGACCTTTCTTCTAATAATCTTACTGGAGTCATTCCTTCTTCAATGGGAAATTTAACAAATCTCTATTTCCTTTATTTGCATAGAAATCTACTATCTGGGTCCATTCCACCCGAAGTTGCTGGGGCCCGGGATCTTTTAGATTTTGAGATAAGCAAGAATTTTATCAACGGTACCATTCCCATTAGCTTCACAAATTTTAGTAGGCTAGAAAGGGTATACTTTAGAGATAACTTCATATCTGGTTCCATTCCAGATTATTTTTCCAACTACACTAACCTTAAGGAGCTGCATTTAGAAATTAACCAGTTCAGCGGCTTCATACCATCTGAATTAGGAAAGAGAACAGCCCTTGTTAAACTATTCTTGTGCATGAATAATCTTATAGGTTCCATTCCTAGAGATATGAATCTAACTAAAATGGAAGCGTTTTCAGTAGTTTCCAACAACCTTTCTGGTTCTTTACCACACGATATATGTACTTCAGGAATTCTAAAACAATTCACTGTAAGCGACAATCACTTCTCAGGCCCTGTTCCAAAGAGTTTAAGAAATTGTAGCAGCCTAACAAGAGTTCGGCTTGATAGAAACCAACTCATTGGAAACGTGTCTGAAGATTTTGGGATATACCCAGAATTGGATTATATCGATTTGAGCTACAATAATTTGTTTGGTGAGGTTTCTAGTAACTGGGGGTTATGTCGTAATCTAACCAGCTTGCAGATGTCCAACAACAATTTGTCTGGAATAATATCTAGAGATCTAGGAGAAGCAACAAGTCTAATTCGGCTTCATCTCTCTTCAAATCACTTAGTTGGTGAAATTCCAAAGAGCATTACTAGATTAAGCTCACTGACAAGTTTATACTTGGACGACAATAAGCTATCAGGTGTCATTCCTTCAGAATTAGGAAATCTGCACCAATTAGAAGAACTTAACTTGGCAAAAAATTTGTTTACCGGTCCAATCAATGAAAACTTAGGAGAATGCTCAAACTTAAGGAGTTTGAATTTGAGCAGTAACAAACTCGAGGGAGTGATTCCAATTGTTATTTCTAGGTTAAATAAGTTAGAATCTCTTGACCTGAGTGAAAATAATTTTACTGGGAAGTTACCGCCTCAGTTTGGGAATCTCAAGTTTGTACAAACGTTGAATCTCTCTCACAATACCCTCACAGGCTCTATTCCATGAAGTTTCAGTGAAATGTTAAGTTTAACCAGAGTCGATGTATCTTACAATCAGCTAGAGGGACCACTTCCGAACATGAAAGCATTCAATGATGCTCCAATGGAGGTACTTAGAAATAACAAGCGGTTATGTGGAAACAACACAGGGTTAGAGTGTCATGTCCAACAAAAAAGTCATGAAAATGGAAGGAAACTTTCAATGATGATTATCATTATACTTCCAACTTTGACATGCCTGTTGCTCTTGTTTTTTCTTGCTTTCATATTCTTTTATCTCGGAAAAAGAAATTCAGATGATACCAATGCACAACAAGTGATAGAAGCAAGCCCGTTTTCCATATGGAGCTATGATGGGAAAATGGTCTATGAGAGGATCATTGAAGCCTTAGAGGACTTTGACTCTAAGCATATTGTCGGGGTTGGTGGATACGGAAGCGTCTACAAAGCAGAATTGGGAAGCGAAGTTTTTGCTGTGAAAAAAAATCATGAACCAGAAGATGGCGAGATGCAAAATTTGAAGAGTTTTGAAAATGAGATCCGAGCATTGACAGAAGTACGCCATCAAAACATTGTCAAGCTCTATGGATATTGTTCACATATACGACACTCATTTTTGGTATATGAGTTCTTGGCGAGAGGGAGCATAAAGATGGTACTGAATGAGGAGGAACGAGAAGTTGTGTTTGATTGGAAAAAGAGGGTGATGGCAGTTGAAGGCATTGCAAAGGCCTTATCTTATATGCACCATGATTGTTCACCACCAATTATTCACAGGGATTTGTCAAGCAATAACGTTTTATTGGATTTGGATTGGGTTCCTCACGTATCAGATTTTGGCACTGCCAGGTTACTGAAACCAGACTCTTCCAACTGGACTTCATTTGCAGGAACGTTTGGTTATGTAGCTCCAGGTACTCTAATTTAAATAAGCATGAGTAACTATGTCAAAATAAATTGTGCAACAAATGTTAATTAGTAAACCATTTTTTGCAGAACTTGCGTACACAATGGAAGTGACTACAAAGTGCGATGTTTACAGCTTTGGGGTACTTACACTAGAAATTTTAATGGGAACGCATCCAGGAGATTTCCTCACTTCCTCCCAGGATCTGAAATTCAAATCTCTGACTGAAATTCTGGATCAACGCCTGCCTCCACCTGTGGAACAAATTACAGAACAAGTTAAATTACTAGTCGAGATTGCATGTTCATGCCTGCTGAAGAGCCCTCACTCTAGGCCATCAATGAGAGAAGTTACTGATAGTTTGTCGGTAGGGTGTGCGCGCACTGCCAGAATGATGTAAACCCTGAAGAGGAATGTGTGCTTGAGATCTTACTGTCTGGATAAATATCATATTATGATTATCTTCATTTCAGGGATAATAACCCTATATAAATTTGTGTAATTATATATTCTGTGTAATCTATACCTTTGTATATACCAGTTTGATCTTGTGTATACGCATGGCTAAAAATACAGTACTTTCTTGATGTATTTATAGATTTGGTAATGGTAACTGCCAAAATTGTTATCGCATATTCACTTCTAATTGTTGAATCGAAAGTTACAAATTTTCAACCCCTATTATTAAGTATCACTACTAGACAGCCTGTGGTTGATATACATCAATATATATTTACTTTATAAAGCTAAGCTTGCATGTCCGGATGGCATGGTAATCATTCAATAGGAGTGCAGTCCCAGGCAATATAATAGGACGATAAGAAACGTTTGCATACTCGCCAAAATTAATGAATTCATCAAAAGTACCCTGCAAATTAAATAGCAATAGGTGAGGTTTATCGATTAGAGTAGGTGAAATAGATGATATGATATTCCTCTTTAATGCTAAACTGATATTATTACCATAAACAAAGGTTAGAGAGATACTTATAAATACACACAAAAGTTACATGGGCTGATAAACAAGGAAACCCTATCAATATAATAACCCACAGTTGAAGCCAGAGAAGGCCCAATACTCAAATTCGTTCGAAACTCGTCAAAAAACACGTAAGACAATCTCTTTGTGAAAAGGTCTTCATACCGATAAGGCAAGGGAGCATGTAGAACATGAGTATGCTCTGCTCTCCAACATATTCTTGAACAAAGTGAATGACAATCTTTATGTGCTTCCTGCATGAATTGCACACACTTGGAAGTGATAAAACCGCACTAACACTATAACAATAAAGAATTATGGGCAATTATTGCAGAAAATAGAGGGGATTGAAGCTCGCGAAGAAGATTTCATAACCCACGATACTCAAAATCTGCACGACTACACTAGAGCGGGAGAGAATGAAGTGTCATTTTGAAAACCAAGACAAAATGTTGTTGCCCAAAAAAATACAACTTGAAAGTAGAGCGACGAGTAGTAGGACAACTTGCCCAACCAACATCAGAATTGGACAACGAGTAGTAGTACAAATACGATAATTTGGCATGCAAAATTATATGACATTTTTTGTATGATGCACTTAATCACTCATCTAGCATGAACTTTATTACTTTGTGCCATCGTCGATTTGACTGATAAGGATATTGTTACACAACACAAAACATAAACTTAGAAATATGTTTTTGCTACCTCAATGAACATAAAGAGTAGAAATATTCATTCATTACAAATATACAATGACAATAGAAATCATAATAACCAAACCCAACCCATGTTCTTTTATTGAAAGACCAATAAAGCACTAGTAAGTAACCATTTTGACCCGTTATTTAAAAATATCAAACTCATGATGCATCTTCCATGTCCAATAACCATGCATTCTTGTAACAATTAGCAATTGAAGTAGCAAAAGCATGCCCTTCCCAGTCCTTGCTGGTGACAAGCTCCATGGGCGGCCCCCTCCCAATCACGGCATTGTTGATCACAATGCTTCGAGTCCCCACAGTACCCTGACCATGTCTTGCTTCTCCGCTCACATACCTTATTTGTCTTTTTTGTTCCCGCCACCATTCCTGCAATGAATTTCAACAAGCGTATAAAAGATCATGCAATCTAAATATAATACATAGTATTAGAACTATAATTATTTTTGCTTGGTTAATTTGGCTTGTAAAATTAAACATGACGTGTTTTAAGACTATATGACGGATATTTCTGCCACGAAGCAATTTTAATTTTATCTACCTGGATTAAGAACTAGGAGGAATACGAAGAGAAACACAAAGAAAAAGGTTTGGACTTTGCTGATTTTTACCATTCTGGTTTAGCGGTTTTGATTGATTTGGAAATATGATAATTAAGTGTATATTTATAGTAAAAAAAATCGAATAAACCTGTGAACACTAGATGTCTAAACACTTGTGTCGAAAAAAGGCATATTGGTATGTGTTTTATAAGATTTTTATCCGTGTTACGTTTTTTGGACCATTGTTTATTTTACTAACGATTGTTCCAAGCAATTGAGTCCATAGTCTAATTATCCTTGTATTTGCTACAAAGTTCGTTGCATATTCCACTTGAAACACAAACAATCAAGGCCTTTCTTGTTTTCTTTTATTTTTTTTAACTGGCTCTTTCACTTCAATTGTATTTTCATTTCTCATAAGCCTACCTTTTTTCAAAAGCAGTCTCTTAAAGTTGTTTATTGTTACTTCAATTCGTTTTTTCTTCTCAAAATGTCAAACTTTACACTCAACATAATGTACTTTAATAAATTAAGTAGATAAAATACATATCTAATAAACATATCAGGTACCTATAAACTTATTCATCATAATTCTTGATATTAGGCACGAGACAACTATGACATTATTACAAACTCATTGCAATAGAAATTTCAAAATTTTATTCCAAGACGTATGTTACAATGACCACAACTGTCTTCTAAAGATTTTCTGGATAGCAGGCACCCATTGCTTGTGTTCGCAATAAATTGTCTGACAAAACGTAAAGTTACAAATATAAAGTTGCGATTGTCAAGCGAATTTAAAGAGCCTTTGGTCCAATGATATCCGTGAGATGGTTATGTCCCTAACCAAGAGGTTATGAGTTGAAGTCCCGCAAAACAACAATAATTTGCCTTTCTAAAATAACATCTTCCATCTATGAATCAATTTTTATCACTATCCATTTTATCAATGTTTGAGAGCTAAAAATGTTATTTCTGTTATTACCGATACAAACATTTTTAATTATAATGATTGCATAAACAAATACACAAGTATCCGCTATGTTATGTGAACAAAATAACAAATTGTGGAATCAAAGTAGAAAACAAATGCCTCAATAATATTCAAGAGAAAAACCAGCTATCATTTTGTGCTTCAATAGGCTGGGGAATATGTAATGAACACTGCAACGTAAACATGAAACAAGATGAATGAAGTTACACGGAAACTGTTGTTACAATGGTAAATGACAAGTATAAACTAATAAGACCTTCATTTTGTCACTAAGTGTGTTTACACATCTCGTGATTCTCATCTTTCATTGGTTTAATCAAATTTTAGACAACATTTATACTTATCAAAAGCTCCATAAAAAGTAAGTCATCAGCAACAAATACATATTAGAGGTGACAAGTCGAAAATAAACTAATAAGGCCATCATTTTGTCAGTATTTGTTTAGGCATCTTTATAGGTTTAATTAAATTTGAGACTATGTGTATACACTTATTTGTCAATAGTTCCATATCAATCAAATCAAGGAATTAACAATGGCTAAACTCACCAATTTCCATGCCCTTGTTTCCGTTATTTTCTTTGGCTTCCTCCTACTTGTTCATTTTGGTAAAGATCACTCGTGTTAAAAGTAACTGTTAGGATGTGTTTGATTCAAAGATATTGGGGGGATTTTGAAACTAAAATTCCTCTAAAATAGTAAAGTATGTGTTTGGTTCAAAGAAAGAAAAAGAAAAAGAGAAGGTTCTAAATGCAAGATGAATGTGAAATTCTTATAAAAATGAGATTTAAAACCACCAAGAGAAATGATATATCTTCGTAACTTAAGAAGCAGGCATTTCTCATTCATTTTTATTTTATGTTATAAATATCTTATATAGGAGTAAGATTATGGTTTGACTGTAATTACAGATATATATGCAGTGGTCGGCGCAAAAAAGCCAAACAAGTTATGCGAGCGAAGAAGCAAGACATGGTCAGGTTATTGCAGGGACTCAAAGCAATGCGATCAACATTGTCGGGAATGGGAGGAGGCAGCATATCATCAACCATAGATATTTACCATACATTATGCCGAACGAATTTTCAAGTCATTGTTGAGTGTTGACGAAGTCAAGATCAAAACATAATTTTCAAGTCGTTGCTGAGTGTTGACGAAGTCAAGATCAAAACACCGAATTTTCAAGTCTTTGCGAAGTAAATATCATGACACCGAATTTTCAAGTCTCTGTTGAGTGTTGTCCAAGGCAAGATTTTAAGCATGTAACGTACGTCGAAGGGTTTTATGACTTAATTATGGGACTATAACATTAATGTTATCGTATGAATTTTCATTTTATGTGTGACTATAACATCAGTGTGGGTTGATTAACATATTTTTTATTTTGTAAGTGATTGAACATTAACTTATTTATCACATACAAACTTGATGTATTACATGAAAAGAAAAACAAAAGAAGATGTTATAATACAAAGAAAGAAATTCATGTAATAAACAAAAGTATTACTGTATAAGTTAGGGTAAATTGTCCAAAAATACATCAAACTTGCCACCTTTTACTATTGTATGTTATGAATTCATCACAACACAAGTCAAGGTTACAACGATCCCATAATATGGGTAAATAGATGTCTTGCTACATAAGTTCACAAAAATTAAGTCTTAAGGAAACATTTCAAATGCATAACTCCTCGGGAAAACACAACCCAGAGAGTCTTGTCTTATGTCTGCTAAGCCAGGCCAATACTCAACCTTCTAATGGAACTTCATTCTTAACACCTGAAAATGGATACTCGAAAACGTCAACATAAAGTTGGTGAGCTCGTAGGTTTAAGAGTTAAACCACGAAGCTGTGAATAATAGCATCGGACATTAGTGCAAATGACTACCAACTACAAGCACGTTAACAAATCAGAAACAGTGTCACGCCAACTGAACCTATAGTGTACATCATACACATAACAAATATCACGTGGGGAGCTACCCCGATAGATCTATCAAAATGTGGGCTCTAAAAGAGAGTTAACAATTGCATCAACTGAACCTATCAACTTGTGGGCTCTCAGCAGAGAGTTAACAGTGGCGTAGTCATGTATTCACAAAACAAACATGTCACAGCATATAATCGCATCATCACACATATATGTCCAAAATCATGTAAAACAGTAATTCACAGCATAAAAACATTTGTAAAGCATTGAGTACCATTTCCACCCCAAGGTAAAACATGTTAAAAAGTGGGGCTACGAGAACTCAACTGAGCAAAGCGGTCTGAATAGAGTAAAGTCAAATAGTAATAGTGAATGGCACCGACACGCGACCTAGATTAGTACGGCAAGTTTAGTCCACAATTCTAATTTAAGACTCGTTGAAGTTTAACACAGTTTAAAAGTTTTTGCGTATTTGTGTTTTTGTTGCTTGTGTGGCAGCGTTTAAGTTTGAAAATATTTTACGAATTGTTAGGGCGTATTGGCTCTTGGAAGTGCATACGTTCACTCTTATAGAATCGTTAAGTATATATGACGAAAAGTATTCGTTAGACAAGTATACTAAAGACAAGGACGGAAAATAATCATTGATGATTATTGAGCATTGTCGGGAAAATGTGGAAAAGTGTTTACATATATAGTGTATATTTATAACTATTTGTAAAAGAAATAGTTTATGGAAAAGTGATTATTTTTCTCCCTTAGTTGGATTAATAAATTGAGCGTATATATAATCTTGATGAAATCGGGCATGACCAAATAAACATTTTAGTTTCTCGTGGTAGCTATAAGTTACAAGGTATAAGTTTAAGTAAATAGCCGTCTTTAAAATTAATAAAACTCATATAAATTTTTATAAAACACATCAAGTTTATATAAGTTAAATAGGTGATATAAGTTAATAATCATATTCAAAACTAACAAGTTTAGCTTTTAAAAGTTTTAAAGGTATAAAAGTTATATGGATGTATGTGTATGTATATATAAACTCACGTTATAAAGTAGGTTTTTATAAATCAATTCGTTATAAAATATGTTTGTGAAACTCGAAGTTGTGTGAATCAGAATGAGTCGGGAATACAAGTCGTGAAGATAATAAGTCGAGATAAGCCAGAATGAACATATAACTTGGTTCGACACCCAAAGGATGAGAACTCAAGTACATAAACACATGGTACATATGTCTTATTAGAAAATATCACATCTCTTTGGTGTGACAGAAATCAGACGCACCATGCTTCTAGTTTTCATAATAGGTTATATAATTTTTTTTTGACACACAGTAGGTAGACAAACGCTCCTAACTAGACTTCTTCTTCTATGGTTCGACTTACATAGACTCAATCACAGTCGAGGTTTTAACACGATTATATCTAAGACCAAAATTTAATGACACATAAATTTCATCATCCATTATAACTAAATGACCAAGACGTAAGTCAAATAGCGAAATATATTCAAGAAACGAATTTTCTCGAATAGGCAAAACCAAAATAAATAAGCTCACGATATAAGAACTTCCAAAGCCAAGCCTTATCAGTTTTAGTATTATAAGTTGCCACATAAAAATCAATAACAAACGAGAATCATAAAAATAAACTCGATCGAATGAACAAATTCAGGAATCAAACCAAAAAATCAAGAGTATAAACAAGAACAAGGTTATAACATCAAGAGTAGTTACAGATTCGAATGAAACAATACAGCAAGAAGATTAGAACCCTTACAACAAGTAGAGCCGATTACAAAGGAGACCAAGAAGAACACAAAATAAAAAGCTCCAAACTCGATTCAACAAGCAATCCCACACACCCCTTGTTTCTGAATACGCTCCCTCCTAGGCCAATTTGATTTGATAGTTTGCTTTGTGTGTGTGGAATCTTGTGTGAACCGATTTGGGTTATAAAAATGTAAACAAATGAGGTTTGATTCCTTCACTCCTCCTCGTCAGTCGACCCCTTAGCCGAACAGGGTAACCATCGCCCACCACCTTCATCCCTCTATTGTTTGGATTCGTTGACCTTGTGGGAAAGACAAAAGGGGGATCAGCCTGAGTTGCTATGACAACCCTTGTCGATTTGTTGACATCACTTGTGGTCAGGTTCGTTCTTGATTCAAAAGAGGTGGGGATGGAGATGCAGTAGAGAGAGAGATGCGTCTGTTTGGGGATAAGGGCGAGTGAGGGTAAAAACGTTTTTATCGTTTTATATATTTCACTTTCACTTTTTTTTTTCTCTTTTAAATTAAAAGTGTGGGTAAATAATAAAAGTGAGTGTGAATAAAAAGTAAGGGTTAGTAAAAGTAAGTGTTTGATTAGTAGGTTTAGGTGTACTCCGTGTTTTGCCGAGTTTCTGTTTATCTCGGTGTTTCCTAGGTAATAAGCATCGATTTTATGCTGTTACTAATATCGTATCGGTACGCGTGCGAGCTCGATCTCGCACTTTGTGTCATTTAGTCAAAAGTTACACGCAAAAATAAATATGTAAACCTCAAAAATAAATTACTTCGAGTTTTTAAGGTTGAGTAAGGAGCTGAAAAATGCTGGTTGTTATAGTCTACCCCCGTTATTTAGAATTTTGTCCTCAAAATTCAGCTTGTACTATGGTCAAATAGGTGTGGGTACTTGAGTCTCATCTGATCTTCTCGCTCCCAAGTAAACTCAGGCCCACGCTTTGAATCCCACCGGACTTCAACTATTGGTATCTTTCTACGTTTCATCTTCTTGATCTCACGCTCTACAATCTCAACAGGCTTCTCCACAAAGTATAGCTTAGGATCTATCTGAATCTCTCTCAATGGTATGTATAAGGTCTGATCAGCAAGACACTTCTTAAGGTTCGACACGTGAAACGTATCATGAATGCCACTTAGCTCTTGAGGTAGCCTCAATTTGTAAGCTACTGGACCGATTCTCTCAGTGATCTCAAAAGGTCCTACATTTCTGGGTGCTAGCTTGCCCTTCTTACCAAATCGTACAACACCTTTCCAAGGTGATACCTTAAGTAACACATGATCACCAACACTAAATTCCAAGGGTCTCCGTCTATTGTCGGCATAGCTCTTCTGACGGCTATGTGCAACCTTGAGTCTATCCTTGATTTGAATGATCTTCTCAGTGGTATCTAACACTATTTCAGGTCCTATCATTTGACTTTATCCGGCTTCTGCCCAAGAAATAGGTGAGCGACACTTCCACCCATACAATGATTTGAATGGTGCCATTTTTATGCTAGCATGGTAACTGTTGTTGTAGGAGAACTCGACCAAGGGAAGGTAAGTATCCCAATTACCACCGAAGTCTATGGCACACGCTCTGAGCATGTCCTCTAAGGTCTGTGTGGTACGCTCGGTTTGACCATCGGTCTGTGGGTGATAAGCCGTACTCATCTCTAAGTGTGTTCCCAATGACTTTTGCAACATTTGCCAAAAATTTGACATGAAACGGCTGTCACGATCAGATATGATCGATATAGGCACGCCATGTATCACCACTATCTCTTTAATGTAAAGTCTAGCCAATTTATCCATCGTATAATCTTCTCGGATTGGTAAGAAATGTGCAGAATTAGTCAATCTGTTTACGATAACCCAGATCGAATCGTGTCCACTACTAGTCCTAGGTAGCTTTGTAACGAAGTCCATGGTTATCTTTTCCTACTTCCATTTAGGAATTTCCGGTTGTTGTAGTAAACCAGATGGTTTCTGGTGTTCAGCCTTCACTTTCGAGCAAGTCAAGCACTTGCTAACGTAGTCGGCTATGTCTTTCTTCATTCCAGGCCACCAATACAATTCTCTAAGGTCGTAGTACATCTTATCTGCTCCTGGATGAATAGAGTACCTCGTCGTATGTGCTTCATCCATGATTAGGGTTCTTACACCACCAGTTAATGGTACCCAAATTCGGTCTACAAAGTACAATCCACCATCGTCCTTTTTATCTAATTGTTTATCTAAACCGCGCATCTTCTCTGTGGGTGCATCCATATTCATAGATGCATCCCTCTGAGCCGCTAGTATCTTATCCTTGATACCCGACTGTATGGTTATACTCATGGCTTTTATTTTCCTAGGCCTGAGTCTTTCCTTCCTACTCAAAGCATCAGCTCCTACGTTCGCCTTACCTGGGTGGTAGCGAATCTCGCAGTCATAATCGCTGAAGAGTTCGATCCATCTCCTCTGGCGCATATTCAACTCTTTCTGATTGAAGATGTGTTGGAGACTCTTGTGGTCAGTATAGATAATACTTTTTGTCCCATACAAGTAATGTCTTCATATCTTGAGAGCAAATACTACAGCACCTAGCTCCAGATCATGGGTGGTATAGTTTTTCTCATGAATCCTCAGCTGTCGAGATGCATAGGCAATTACTTTGCCCCTTTGCATTAATACGCACCCAAGACCTTGACATGATGCGTCACAGTACACTACGAAATCTTCTGGTCCATCGGGGAGGGCCAGAATTGGAGCATTGCATAGATTGTTCTTCAAGGTTTGAAAGGCTTCTTCTTGTTCCTCGCCCCATTCGTACTTCTTATTCTTTTGAGTCAGCAAGGTAAGAGGTTTGGCAATTTTAGAGAAGTTTGCGATGAATCGCCGGTAGTAGCCTGCCAGTCCTAAGAATGAGCGGACTTCTGTTGGGGACTTAGGGACTTCCCAATTCTTCACAGCTTCGATCTTGCTGGGATCCACATGAATACCATCTTTGTTAACCACATGTCCAAGGAATTGGACTTCCTGTAGCCAGAATTCACACTTCGACAATTTGGCGTATAGTTTCTCCCTCTTAAGTAACTCTAGGATTAACTTCAGATGCAATGCATGTTCCTCTTTTGTTTTAGAATAGATTAAGATGTCATCGATGAATACGATAACAAATCTATCTAGGTATGGCCTGCATACTCGGTTCATCAAATCCATGAAGACCGTAGGCGCATTTGTTAGTCCAAACGGCATAACCGTGAACTCGAAATGACTGTATCGGGTCCTAAATGCGGTTTTTGGAATGTCATATTCGTGTACTCGTAACTGATGGTAACCGGAACGGAGATCTATCTTGGAGAAGTATCGTAAACCTTGAAGTTGGTCGAATAATTCATCAATCCTCGGGAGAGGGTAACGATTCTTAATGGTTAGTTTGTTCAGTTCTCAGTAGTCGGTGCACATCCTAAAGGAACCATCCTTCTTCTTGACGAACAATACCGGTGCTCCCCATGGAGGAGAACTAGGTCGGATGAAACCCTTGTCTTGGAGTTCCATGAGTTGATTAGACAACTCCTCCATTTCGGTAGGTGCCAAGCGATAGGGAGACTTAGCAACTGGCATTGCCCTAGGAATTAGGTCTATGTGAAACTCGACCTCTCGTGTAGGGGGAATCCAGATAAGTCATCAGGGAATACCTCTGGGAAATAGACTGGAATTTCTTCTAGTTTCTGCTCGTCTACTTTCATGCTCACGAGGTGCTTTGCTTTTTCTTCAAGTCGCTCTCCATAGACCTTAAGTAACTCAACGTTTGGTAGTGGTATTCGGACCATCTTCTCGTGGCACACTATTTCAGCCTTATGCTTGGATAACCAATCCATTCCCACGATCACGTCGAAGCTTCCGGGTCCGAATGGTATCAAGTCTATGCTAATGGTGTAGCTTTCTAACTCTAGTTTGCAACCGCGGATGATCTTATTTGTTTCTAACTTTTTACCACTTGCTATTTCAATTTCGTAACTAAAGCCTAGTCTACTAGCTTCCATTTTTAACAAGGGCAAGAATTTAGTGGAGACAAAGCTATAATCGACACGAAAATCAAACAGCATAGTAGCATAGTGGTCATTTAAAGAGAACGTACCAGTCACGATGTTCGGGTCCTGGCGTCCTTCCTCAGCGTTCGTCACAAATACCCGACCACGAGCTGGGTTACCATTGTTTCCACCATTAGCGTTGTTTCCACGGTTCGCATTGTTTCCACCAATTGCTAAAGCCTGGTTCTAGTTGTTCTGCACTTGCCCTCGCGTCCCATTCAACCTAAGACAAGCATTCCGAAGATGATTCTGGTTTCCACATTCATAACACGCCCTTGGGTTAACGGTATTAACTGGTGTCACTTGTTTAGCCACTGCCCTACAATCCTTTGCTATATGACCAGGTCGCTTACAATTAAAGCATACCACCTGGCATGGCCTAGTCTCTGGATGATGGTAGTTGCATTTGGCACACATAGGGTAAGGACCCTGATACTCATTCTTGACGGTACTAGTTGCCACAAATCCTTTTCCTCACTTTGGGTAAGGACCCTGATACTCCTTCTTGATGGTAGTTGCATTTGGCACACACAGGGTAAGGACCTGATACTCCTTCTTGACGATACTAGTTGCCACAAATCCTTTTCCCCACTTTGGATGATAGTAGTTGCATTTGGCACACATAGGGTAAGGACCCTGATACTCCTTCTTGATGGTACTAGTTGCCACAAATCCTTTTCCCCACTTTGCTTTCTTATTGTCACCCTTTGCACCACCTTGCTTACTCGGCTCGCTTTCGGCCTTCCTCTTGTCACCACTCTTAGACAACTTCCCATTCCTAACCATCTCATCCGTTAAGGTTGCAGATTTCAATATCGTACACTAAATAGTAGGGGGTTCAGTTGCTTTCACCATCTCGCGAATTTCAGGAACCAACCCATAAATATACCTTTCAATTTTTTTGGATTCAGGAGTGACCATATGAGGTACTAGCCTAGCGAGCTCATGGAATCGATCCGTGTAAGCCGTATGATCAGTTCCTACCATGGTATGGTGGTAGAACTCATGTTCCAGTTTCTGCATCTCATTATCTGGACAGTACTCCTCTTTTAACAACGCCTTAAAGTCATCCCAACTCATCCTCATGGCAGCTTCCCTGCCCCTAGTCTGAAGTTGCGTGTTCCACCAAGTCAACGCTTTTCCAATCAATGAACAGGCAGCATACTTCACCTTTTGATGGCTCACACACTCACTTATGTCAATCACTGACTCCATCTTCTTGACCCATCGAGTATAAGCTATCGCACCTCCATTGCCATCAAAGTCCACTGGTTTGCATGCCGAAAATATCCTGTACGTGCATCCCTTGTTACCGTTGGCATGGTTGCAATCATTAGCATGATCATTTCCGCCGTCGTCTGCATGCTCATTCATGCTCACGTTGTTTTCTTGGTTACTCAGATGGTCGCCGACTTGAGTGACAATAGTGGGTAGCAATTCTTGTAGTTGCTGAGCGATAATGGTAGCAACATTAGGCGTCTCATTGCTGGCATCGTCGCTTCTCGTGCCGCGACCTCCTGCCCTACCTCCTTGTCCACCAGTCCTTCCATCCCTCGGTGGTGGAACACCACGGTTAACTCCAGACAACCTTCTTGGAGGCATGATTCTTCAAGGTAGGGCATCGGTAAACGTTAGATAGGAGATAGGTAGGATAGGTTGGTATACGTGTCGTGCTACTACACTCAACTTCCTATATGACAATCCATGAGTTTGATAAGTCCATGCCGCATCATGTTATCGTAAAAAAGTTGGCCAGGCGTTTTTAAGATAGTATCATGCAGCATTTACTTATCATCATTACTTCGTGTCATACTATACGCATAATCGCACACGCAGTCCCTATTTATGCAAACTATATGAAGGTTCTTAGGCTATAGTCTAGGTCAAACCAACTAATTCTCTATAACCTGGCTCTGATACCAATCTGTCACACCCCAAAAATGGAGCAGCGGAATGTCATTTAATGGGTGTGACTTCAAGATCAAGAACACAAGGTGTCTAAATAGAGAAATACTAAATGCATTCATCACAACACAAGTCTAGGTTACAACGATCCCATAATATGGGTAAATAGATGTCTTGCTACATAAGTTCACAAAATTAAGTCTTAAGGAAACATTTCAAATGCATAACTCCTCGGGAAAACACAACCTAGAGAGTCTTGTCTTATGTATGCTAAGCCAGGCCAATACTCAACCTTCTAATGGAACTTCATTCTTAACACCTGAAAATGGATACTCGAAAACGTCAACATAAAGTTGGTAAGCTCGTAGGTTTAAGAGTTAAACCACGAAGCTGTGAATAGTAGCATCGGACATTAGTGCAAATGACTACCAACTACAAGCACGTTAACAAATCAAAAATAGTGTCACGCCAATTGAACCTATAGTGTACATCACACACATAACGAATATCACGTGGGGAGCTACCCCGATAGATCTATCAACATGTGGGCTTTCAAAGAGAGTTAACAGTTGCATCAACTGAACCTATCAACTTGTGGGCTCTCAGCAGAGATTTAACAGTGGTGTAGTCATGTATTCAGAAAACAAACATGTCACAGCATATAATCGCATCATCACACATATATGTCCAAAATCATGTAAAACAGTAATTCACAGCATAAAAACATTTGTAAAGCAATGAGTACCATTTCCACCCCAAGGTAAAACATGTTAAAAAGTGAGGCTACGAGAACTCATCTCAGCAAAGTAGTCTGAATAGAGTAAAGTCAAATAATAATAGTGAATGGCACCGACACGCGACCTAGATTAGTACGGCAAGTTTAGTTCACAATTCCAATTTAAGACTCGTTGAAGTTTAACTCAGTTTAAAAGTTTTTGAGTATTTGTGTTATTATTGCTTGTGTGGCAGCATTTAAGTTTGAAAATATTTTACGAAATGTTTGGGCGTATTGGCTCTTGGAAGTGCATACGTTCACTCGAATAGAAGCGTTAAGTATATATGATGAAAAGTATTCGTTAGACAAGTATACTACAGACAAGGACGGAATATAATCATTGATGATTATTGAGCATTGTCGGGAAAATGTGGAAAAGTGTTTATATATATAGTGTATATTTATAACTATTTGTAAAAGAAATAGTTTATGGAAAAATGATTATTTTTCTCCCTTAGGTGGATTAATAAATTGAGCGTCTATAATCTTGATGAAACCGGGTATGACCAAATAAACATTTTAGTTTCTCGTGGTAGCTATAAGTTACAAGGTATAAGTTTAAGTAAATAGCCGTCTTTAAAATTTATAAAACTCATATAAATTTTTATAAAATACATCAAGTTTATATAAGTTAAATAGGTGATATAAGTTAATAATCATATTCAAAACTTACAAGTTTAGTTTTTAAAAGTTTTAAAGGTATAAAAGTTATATGGATGTATGTGTATGTATATATAAACTCGCGTTATAACGTAGGTTTTTATAAATCAATTCGTTATAAAATATGTTTGTGAAACTCGAAGTCGTGTGAATCGGAATGAGTCGGGAATACAAGTCGTGAAGATAATAAGTCGAGATAAGCCGGAATGAACATATAACTTGGTTCGACACCCAAAGGATGACAACTCAAGTATATAAACACATGGTACATATGTCTTATTAGAAAATATCACATCTGTTTGGTGTGACAGAAATCAGATGCAACCTGCTTCTAGTTTTCATAACAGGTTATATAAATTTATTTTGACACACAGTGGGTAGACAAACGCTCCTAGCTAGACTTCTTCTACTATGTTTCGACTCACATAGACTCAATCACAGCCGAGGTTTTAATACGATTATATCTAAGACCAAAATTTAATGACACATAAATTTCATCATCTATTATAACTAATTGACCAAGACGTAAGTCAAACAGCGAAATATATTCAAGAAACCAATTTTCTCGAATAGGCAAAACAAAAATAAATAAGCTCACGATATAAGCACTTCCAAAGCCAAGCCTTATCAGTTTTAGTATTATAAGTTGCCACACAAAAATTAATAACAACCGAGAATCATAAAAATAAACTCGATCGAATGAACAAATTCAGGAATCAAACCAGAAAATCAAGAGTATAAACAAGAACAAGGTTATAACATCAAGAGTAGTTACAGATTCGAATGAAATAATACAACAAGAAGATTAGAACCCTTACAACAAGTAGAGTCGATTACAAAGGAGACCAAGAAGAACACGAAATAAAAAGCTCCAAACTCGATTCAACAAGCAATCCCACACACCCTTTGTTTCTGAATACGCTCCCTCCTAGGCCAATTTGATTTGATTGTTTGCTTTGTGTGTGTGGAATCTTGTGTGAACCGATTTTGGTTATAAAAATGTAAACAAAGGAGGTTTGATTCCTTCACTCCTCCTCGTCAGTCGACCCCTTAGCTGAACAGGGTAACCATCACCCACCACCTTCATCACTCTATTGTTTGGATTCGTTGACCTTGAGGGAAAGACAAAAGGGGGATCACCCTGAGTTGCTATGACAACCCTTGTCGATTTATTGATATCACTTGTGGTCAGGTTCGTTCTTGATTCAGAAGAGGTGGGGATGGAGATGCAGTAGAGAGAGAGATGCGTCTGTTTGGGGATAAGGGTGAGTGAGGGTAAAAACGTTTTTATCGTTTTATATATTTCTCTTTCACTTTTTTTCTCTTTTAAATTAAAAGTGTGGGTAAATAATAAAAGTGAGTATGAATAAAAAGTAAGGGTTAGTAAAAGTAAGTGTTTGATTAGTAGGTTTAGGTGTACTCCGTGTTTTGCCGAGTTTCTGTTTATCTAAGTGTTTCCTGGGTAGTAAACATCGATTTTATGCCGTTACTAATATTGTGTCGGTACGCGTGCGAGTTCGATTTCACTTTGTGTCATTTAGTCAAAAGTTACACGCAAAAGTAAATATGTAAACCTCAAAAATAAATTACTTCAAGTTTTTAAGGTTGAGTAAGGACCTAAAAAATGCTGGTTGTTATAGTGGCGGTGGTGAGTGGTGGCGGTGGGTGTTAGTAGTTGGCGGTGGGTGGTGGTGGTGGTGGTGGGTGGAGTTGGTGGGTGGTGGTGGTAGGTGGTGGTGGGTGGCGGAGGTTGAGGTAGGTGGTGGTGGCGGTGGGTGTTGGTAGGTGGCGGTGGTGAGCGGTGGTGGTGGTGGTTGGCGGTAGTGGGCAGTGGTGGCGGTGGGTGGCGGTGGTGGTTTGGTAGGTGGTGGTGGCAGTGGTGGGTGGAGGTGGTGGGTGGTGGCGGTGGGTGTTGGTAGGTGGCGATGGTGGGTGGTGGTGGTGGTGGTGGGTGGCGGTAGTGGGCGGCGGCGGTGGTGGGTGGCGGTGGTGGGCGGAGGGGTGGCGGTGGGTGGCAGTGAGGACTAACGATGCAAATATTTTAACTCAATGAGGACTAATGATGTAAATATTTTAACTCAATAGTCAATGAGAACTAAAGATGCAAATATTTTAACTTAATGAGGACTAACGATGCAAATATTTTAACTCTTGAGCTACAGGGACCTTTTATGTAATTGTTTCAGGGACGAATGGTGTAATTGTTTTGAGCCACAGAGACGATTCATGTAAATTTATGTAATTAACTTCATGCCACGTCAGATTCATGTATACAATAGGAAGATTAAGAAAGTTCGTGTATACAAGAGGAAGATTAAGAAAGTTCGTGTGTACAATAGGAAAAAAAATTCATAGCATACAATAGTAAAAGGTGGCAAGTTGGATGTATTTTTGGACAATTTACCCTAACTTATACAGTAATACTTTTGGTAAAAGTTTATAGCATACAATAGTAAAAAGTGACAAGTTGGATGTATTTTTGGACAATTTTCCCTATAAGTTATAAAAGGTCATTAGTGATTATATTATAAAAAAATAAAATAAAAGATAATTATTTAAAAATGTATCTAAGTTGTTAAATTTTTCTCTCGTATACACTCAATTTTTAAGAGAAAATTTCGACACTAGATCAGTCGCTCAACTTTTGTAGAAACATTAGACTAAAAAAATGCTACTCCTCAACAAGACCGAGCGACTTGCGACTTTCTAACTTTTAATAACACCAAGTTGCACTAAAAAGTTTGCGCCGATTCATTTTTTATTTCTCATGTGTAAGGGTACTTTTGTCATTTCACAAAGCACATTTTCACTTTTCTTTTTCTCACTCTCATCCACAAAAACACAAACCCAGTTAGATCTAACAAAGTCTTCTTCTTTTTCACTTTTCTTTTTCATTAAACCAAATCCAACCACCACAAAGTCTTCTTCTTCAGCGCCTTCAATCTCACACACGCACTAAAACACACACACACATTCCGGCATCCATGGCTCCTCCATCACGTGATGATGATGTGCCGGAATCAACATTTTATATTTACTGCATCACTATATAATAGACTTAACCTAAACACTTCACATAAGCTCAATGTAACATTGTGTACTACTGAATCAACATTTTATATTTACTGCATCACTATATAATATCAAAACCACATCTAGGATCAACATCTTAAAGAAACACTAGACTTAACCTAAACTACTTGTGGAAAACTAGAAGGGGGTTGAATAGTTTACCGCTTTTTAACTTGATTATCCTTTTAAAAACTTTACGTTTGTTGAAAGAGGCAAGTACAACTTTGCATGTTTAATTCTTTGAAAAGCTTTACATGTGAATAACAATTCTAACTTTACTTGTTTAGTTCTTTGAAAAGCTTTACGTTTGTTTAAAGATATAAACACAACTTTACTTGTTCAATTCTTTAAAATGCTTTACGTGTGATTAGCAATTCTAACTAAAGACAATATGTAATGAGCAAAGATAAAGAAAGAAACGATCAAACCACAACACGATTGTTTATCGTGGTTCGGCTACAAGGACTCTTTTTCCTTACCCTACATCCACGCCCCGAGTTTCCAACTCGAGAGTTATAAGCACTAATCAACAAGCTCCTTTCCCGGTGGAGAAACCTTTACAACGTCGCTTACACTTTTACCGACACTAAGCTAGATGTCGAGTTCTTTTACACGGGTACAACCACTCCCATCGTTGCTTACACTTTTACCGACACTAAGCTAGATGTCGAGTTCTTTACCAAGGGTACAACCACTCCTGTTAGTTCTTTTACAAGGGTACAACAACTCCTGACACACTATGTATTTTGAGGCCTAAAATACTAACCGATCACTTCTACATACATGATACAAATGAAGTATAAACTACCAAAGCTTGTACATGACAAAGCTAACAAGACTTGCAACTTAGAGTTGAAACTTGTAACTTCTTAGATGAATATGTGAACTCCTTTGCTACATAAGAGAATCACAAAAGTTAGTAGCTACTGAGTATATTGAAAGAATAAGTGTAAAATATGACTCTAAGTGATGACTCAAAACTAACAAGTGGTTTGGTATTTATAGCAAACCATTCTGCAGGTCTGGCGGATACGGCAGAACCCTCAGATGGGTTCCGCCTGTGTACGCCCAGGGTTCTGTCAGGGCTGCAGTTGGTTTTGCAATAAATCTTCCAAACCAAACAAGGTCACATCACATAAATACTAGTCAACATGCATTGCACCAAACATGGAATACTTCCAAAGTGTGTAAGAACTTCATGGATAGTCAAATACATAATCTTACCATAAATGCACATTGATGAGATGTGACACTTTCTTATTAAAGAAATACTTTCTTATTAAAGAAATAAGAACAATGTTAAGTTTAAAAAGAAATGTAAAGACTAGTTACACAAGACTTAAAACTAAAATAATGTTTTACTACAATCTAAAGTTTGTACTTTGTCATTAACAAAACTTAGCAAAGATCGTTAAAATATAAATAACGTTTTTAGGCGATATTTGTATTAACAATCTCCCCCTTTTTGTTGATGACAAAACATAAACTTTATTTATAAGTAAGTCACTTGTTTTAGTGTTAAGTCTTATAAAGTTAGTATAAAAACTTGTTTTTGCTAAGATGATGTGATATGCAAAAAAAATTTTGAAACAAGTTTATATATAAATTCTCCCCCTTTTTTGTCGAAACCAAAAGAAGAGTAACGAAGCGGAAGTATGCACTTGCTCCCCCTTGGACGATACTCCCCTTAAATGGAGTGCCAAGAGAGGAGACATGGATTTTGACCCTACAAAACAAGATGTTAGTTGCCACACAAGACAAGTCATGAAAGCATTTCATGTCTAGAACACAACTAAGAGTTGTGAAGTGGAATAATGCAACACTCATGCTCCCCCTTGAATATTAATCCCCTAAATGGAGTATCAAGGGAGGAAAACATGGATAATGATCCTACAAAAAGAAAGGTTAGTTTCTAAAACACAAGATATATGTATGCTACCATAGCAAGGTATAGTTCACTCATTATACCTAAATGGTCAACAAACAATGCAAACCTTGTAGTAGAATGAAATTCATTTCATGTAAAATTTTGACTTTTAAAAAGTCAAAGACAAGAAATTAGGACGACATTATCCTATTTCTTAAACATAAAGAAAAACTAAAAATAAACTAAGAACACAAAATGCTACAAGGAAATCATCATTTTCCTTAATGAGAAACATTTTCCAAAAACAAGGCTAAGGTTGTTTAAGGATGAAAATGTGTGTTGGAGGGTGTAGCAGGTTTTGTTTTGAATGTTGTGTAGGTGACACGGTTTTGGTTTGTTGGTTTAAATGGTGAAACATTTTCCAAAGGAAACGGTTTTGTTTCATTTTGGAGACTCTAAACTTGAGGTGATGTTGGTGCTCTAAACTTGGTTTGTTGGTTTTAATGAGAAACATTTTTCCAAAAGAAACAGTTTTGTTTCATTTTGGAGACTCTAAACATGAGACGATCCAAAATGTGGCTTAGGATAAACCTCATTTCATTGGTTAGAGGACCATGGATGTCTTTGTAGATAGGGTGAAACAACAATGGTTTTGGGTGGTGATACTCTTGTTGTGGTGGTTAGTTGTGGTCAAAAGACTCATTTTGGTCAAGCAATGACCTTGGTTTTTCATGTGTGAAAGGTGGTGGTTTTTTTGGTCTTGGTGGAAGATCATTGAGATGCTTCTATTTTCTTATACGAAGAAAATAGAGATTTAAAATGTTGGGAAGGTTCATGCGGTTGTTGTCGTTGAACAAAGTGACGGAGGCTTGGTTCTCCAAAAGGATTATCATGAAGGTTTTTGTAAATGGGGTGAAACACAAATGATTGTAGGTATGTATGACCTTGATCATTTGGAAAAATTGAGGGTTTAGCATAACGGTAGGCCAACCGTTCTACCAATGATGGCTGATAGGGTTCATCATCTAATTGCTCACTTGGTTGTTGTTGGGTTTCCATTTGAGCAATGATGTCAACGAGTGACAAAGATGGAGGGTGTTGGTGATTAAGGTAATGGAGTGGTGATGTTTGTGGTAGATGGAAAAGTTCCATTGGTGTAAGTTTTGAAGTAGCAAGATTAAGCAAATCTTGAATAGTGATCACATTGGTATTGCAAGGTGTTGAGGATGGTGTTGAGGATGTAAGGTTAAGGAAATCTTGGATAGGTGAAGAAATGTTAAGCGAAGCATCACTTGAAGATGATGAGCTTGACTTGACGGTTTTGTTGAAGCAACAAGGTTTAACACTAATCCTAGTGGTTTTTGAGAAGGATTTTGATGACTCGGATGATGTGTTGGATTTAGTCATTTCAAAGGTGTGGTTTTGATGTTTTGAGAGAAGAAATTTTGATGGTTATGGTGTGATTTGAATTGTTGCAAAACTTTCAAATTTATAAGGTGGAAAAGATGTTGAAATGGGTGTTTGGATTTGATGTTCTACCATTCAAAGATTGAGATTTCAAATGATTTTCATGACCATGTCACATCATTTGATGTCAATCCAATGGAATAGGGTGGAGTGAAAGACCAACATATGCACTCAATGCTTTGTGATCATGGGATGTGATTTGGTTAAAAATGTTCCAATGGTTTGAAGGATCCTTTAGAAGGGTTCCTTGGGTTAGTTATGTTTGAATTTGAATTTTTGGAGGGAAGTGGCTTCCTAATTGTTTTAGTGAGTGAGAGTTGTTCTAATATGGTTATTGGAGTTAATGGAAGATGTTTCTCACTTAGGATAATGGTGTGACACTTTACAAGTTTTGAACTTAAGAAAAATGACAAAAATTTTCTGCAGGTGACTGGCGGAACCCTCGTGATACACAGGCGGAACCCTGTTTTGGGTTCCGTCTAGACCGTTGGGCCATTTCTGGGTTGCCTAGAAATTGCACTGGTGGAACCCAATCTAGGGTGCCGCCAGATCCGCTAGGCCTGAAAAGTTTGGCAGTCCGCGATTTTGACTTGCGAGATGATTTTGAAATTTTTCGAAAACTCCTAAAATCAAAAAGATAATGCATATCTGGTTAGGTAATGCAAAAATTGGACATGTAAACACACATACCATAGGCTTTGACCTTGGGGTCGAGAATTTCACTATACTTAGTGAAAATTGCCATAAGCATAAAAATTTGACAAACACCTCAAACATTGTCATTATGCATAAAAGCTCATACAAACATAATCCGACAAACGTAATAAAACATGAACGTGAAAAATAATACAAATCACATAGTTTAACACATAAAGGGTTCTAAAACCTTCATAAGCCAAACACTCCTTAATCACGCTTCTCACAACCGGTCTATCTTCTTATTGAGCTTGCTTAGGTACCTTCCAAAGCACTTGAATTCCTTTGGTTTGCTTTAACTCTTCGGATGCATTGTCAATGATGGGGAGTTCTTGAAGGTATTCTAAAGGAGGTAACTTAGAGTTAGGAAGTCTATCGTCCTCAGTCATGTCGGATAATGATGATGATGGTGTAGGTGAGCGAGTACGTTTGTCCTTACCTTTGAAAACTAGTTTATCACTTAGAGGAACGATGATGTGAGGAACAAGAGAATAGTCAAGGCACATTCCATTATCATCAGGAGGAATGGGTGAGATTGCTCTAAAGAGGCGAGTAAGAAGCATTCTATAAGGAAGAGCGGTTTTCCAACTAAGGGTATGTCGGCCATTCTTTTGGCTAGGTAGTAGGCTAAGTTAAAGGGTTGACCGGTGGAAATGCTATAGAGCATGTAGCAAAGGCATGTGTTGACATGATCTCTATTTCCTATGATACTTATGACGTTAGCTCTAAGAATTTCTTCCCACTTCTTAAATTGTGGTTTAAGCTCATTGAGCTCCATACCAAAAGGATCCTTATCCATAATATTCCCCAAAAAATTCTTTCTAGTGGTAGAGGTTCTAACAAAGAGATGTTCTTTAATTGTTTCCTTACTAGCTAGAGGGTTGTCGTACGGATGAAAACGCTCAATCGAGTCAAGGCTTGAAATGGGCCACTTATCCGTGTAGAGACAAGTACCCGCATTTGGGACACCAAAAATGATAGCTAAGTCTTTTAAATCTATGAAATTTGGTATTTGATTGGTTGTGAAGTTTAATGATATCTTACCAAAATCATTTGTGGAAAGGTTTACGGTTGCATAGAATTCTAAGATGAACCTAGGACAAATTGGCTCATCGATATCAAGGAGACAATCAAAGTTGATTGTGGCAAAGCTTTGGCGAATAGATGTTCCTTCTAGAAAGGATGGATCAATGGTTCTACCTTCGTGAACATAGCATTTTTCTAATGCCTTAAAGGTTTCTACTTGTACTTTGTTGAGACCTTTGGTCCTATGGTGTTTGGGCAAGTACTTAAGGGTTTCCTTGTGATCGGAGTAATTTGCGGGAGGCATGTTGATTCCTAGAAAACACAAAATTATATGTTAATGACTTTTAACAATGTGGATGTTCTAATGTGTTCCTATATGCAAACAGTGTGGAGACTTGGTTATCTTGACTCATTTTGATTCCCAATTTGTTTTGTTATGCAAGTTTTGTTATAAAAACAAACGATAACCAACACTCTCCTAATTGAATGTGTCTTCGATTAAATGTACCCGAAAATACATATTAGTTATGTATCCCCTTTAGCATTCAAGAGACAATATGTAAGTGATGTTTCAATGATGTTTTTCATTTGTTTTAACAATGTGGTGAAGAATTATGTTCTAGTCTTGGATTGCAATTTTTGAAAGACAATGCACTTGGTGTGTTTGGCAAATCAAAGTAACAACAAAAAGGATACAATTCTTAACTAATGGAAGACATGATTGGCTAGCAACCAAGTTTTCTATGAATCAAGAAGTTTTATGCATAAACCCTAAGATTCTAGTTAATGAATGTAAATGAGAATGTTATACTTGAATCAAAAATGCAATTGTGATTAGAACACTTACAAAGTTAATTGGATTTGAAGAGATTGGATTGAAAGCCCTAAATTTTGTATGGTTATGTGTTTTTGAGAGGGTGATGGCTGTTTGAAAGTGAATGATTAAGTTAAGAGGGTGTTTGGTTTTAAAATTGAAAATAAAACATCCTGCAGCTTTGGCGAACCAGGCGGAACCAAAGGGAGGGTTCCGCCCGTATGGTCTGAGGGTTCCGTGGGAACTGCAGAGAAAAAAAATCAAAAGGGATTGTCTTGATTTTTGTGGTTTTATCCTAATGTTCAAAACTAAGGTTTTAGGTCTTATGAGTCTTTGACTAAGCCTAGGGATGATGAATGCTTCACATTCAAGAGGTTTTGTAAAAACGTTGATAGAATGGTTAACGTAGAAGACTTTCTTAGTTAAGACGTTCCTCAATGAACAATCTTACCAAGGCGATGATGATGGATCACAATATGTCTATTAAGAACATAATGGATTGAATTGTCGCCGAAGTCAATGATTCCTTTGTTGAAGGGATAACAATGTTGATAAAAGAATTCCGTTGTTGACACGAATTTGCTTGTTCAAGCGGAGCTTGTTGATGTGCTTCTCCATCCGAAACTAATTTGAGAACCTTACGTGTTTTGAAGAATCATTGGGTAAGTAAGTATAAAAGTGCAAGTACCACTTGTGCTTTTCTTATCAACTTATTACCGACATAATTCCATTTGGCATACACTATGGTTTCTATTCCCGTTCTTTTGGGATACCATAATCCTAGTTTTGTAGTATCTTATAATGTATCCAAACAAGCTCAACCAAAGAGTTGTTTTAGGATCTTCTTTAACACGAGCACATAGACAAATGCTAAACATAATGTTGGATCTAATTGTTATGAGAACAAGTAGTCTTCCGAACATTTCTCTACGTTTAGTTTTACCTACGGATTTACTAATCTCATTCTTGATAAGTCATCAATAACTTAACCATTGAAAACAAGAGAGTAACTAGGAATGTCTTTAAGTTCAAATCCCTTGCTTTTGGAGCTTGCTTTTATTATCAAAAAGACTTTCAAATATTGACACTTATAATCACATGATTACTTCGAAACATCTATTTTGTTTCACTAGTTGTTTTACTCTAGATTCCAAAAACTGTTATTGTTGAATTTGTTTAGACACAACTATGACCTATAAATCAAGTTTTATAACTTATGTCAATTTTGATTGATTCAATGTTTGACTCAAGGTGAGAAGATGTTATTTTCTACTTTTATTCTTAATGTTTTACACAACATACTTGTCTTGCCATCATTGGACTTTCGACTAAGTCATCATCTACCAAAGATGATATCTTAGAAGGAGGAGATCACTCGTTAAATGTTATATTCAACGACTCCTCGACTCTTTGGGTTTTCTTACTTAAGACACTATGAACTCTATTTGTTTTGAAAAAGTCCAAGAGGTACAACATCATGAGACTAAGTGTCACATTTGATGTGTAAATCCTAGATGTTGAAAACTCATTTTCTTCCACACATCCTAATGTATGCTAATGTGATTTATTTCACCTTGTGTGTTTTATGTGAGATTATCATAAAGGAGTGATTGAAGAAAAACACAATTTAAGACTCAAAGTATGGTGTTTGAGAATGTTGTTTAACAAAGGTTTGTTTTGCAAGCATCACTTGTAAGCAAGAGTTGAGTGAGACTCACTCAAGAGTTTCTCGTGTTTATCTCTTGATGGTTAAAGAACCAAAACACCTTATATCTCCTACTAGTACTAATGACGAAATTCCTTGTTGCATAGAATCTAATCTTTGTTATTACAAATAGCAGGTAAACACTTTAGAGTATAACTAATAACAAATATTCCAACATACAATGCTAGAAACAAGAGACAATCAAAGTCAAGTTGAAGTAATGCGTACCTTTTAAATTGCATAGAGATGCTATCAAGAGGATAAACACAACGCGTAAAATCTTGGTTTGACGACACGCTTTGAAACTCAATTACTCATGTATCCAAGAAGGTTAGATAATCATATAAAAGCATAGAGCATGACAATCTTAAACCTTTTATCATGAGTTTCTATTAGAGATTGAATTATCTCTAAATTTCTCTTCTAGGTTTGACAAATTTTACTTGCTTTGTTTTATTGGTTGATGGTGCTTTTGAGTTAAATCCTAATCCGGTTTTATCTTTAAACAACCTTTGACTCCTCAACAATCTTTCAAGAGATTTTGAGCTTTCATCAAATTTAACTAATATTTTTCCTTTCTCATTTTGCTTTTTAATCTCATGTTTGTAATCTAGACATAATTTACATTCTAGATCAATTTCAACATTACTCTCAATTCTAGACATTTTATCTTCTAACAAGATTTCCTTTTCAAAGATATTCTTAAAAGATTTTGAAGACTCATTGCTAAAGATAGTTTTTAGGTCCATGTTGTAACACCCCCAAAATACCGCAGCGGAAGACTGTGTCACTGAGGGTGCTACTTCATAATACAAAGTACAAGTTATAGAAAACGAACTCTAAATGAGACGTTTTGAAAAGTTACCATTCGATTAATGAATTCAAAGTTACAAACATGAGATTCCAAAGTATGATACATAAATGTATACAAAGTTTTGAATGGTAAATGATAAAAGTGTAAGTCTTCAGAATATGCAGCTTGACTCTAAGTTCCACGCACTAGCTATCGCCTTACTAACCTGAGATAAACATGCTAAAGTGTCAACACAATGGTTGGTGAGTTCATAGAGTTTGTCTCAAAACAGTTGAAAAGTCTTTAAAGAATATTCGCACAGCAAAGGCATCGTGAATCCACTCAGTTGCAAGTCCCGCCATAAAAGACTTGCAACCTGTGTGTTTACAACCCACTGCTAACATATAGTATGATTTCGATATATATGTATACGATATATGCACGCTTAATGTAAAGTATCACTGCCTACTGAACCTCTTGACAAGAATAAGCACAAATGCTTCATAAGAATAAGCACAAATGCTTCATAGTGGATTATATTCACCCAAGGCCAGGAATATATGGCAATGGTGGGGGCGGCAGCCCAATAGTACTATCAATACCTCTCCATCGGCTCCATCCAGGAGTTAAACAGTAGTTAAAGAATATAGCGCATAGAATAGGTTTAACACATTAAGGCACATATCGTAATAAAACTACACATCATGTTTAAGAGTATAAAAGTATAGCATAGCATATGAGTAAAATTGTCTTTAGTAAAAGAGAAAGCAAGTAGTTTAAGCATGTATCTCCCCAAAAGAGTTAAAATAAGTATGAAAAAGTAGGGGCTATGACTCACCTTAAGTCTATGTAATGAGAAATGAAAGTGGTAGTCGAATCGCGAAAGTCTCTAAGAGCAGCCTATAATAGAACGTTACGACTTAGGTTTGGAGTAACGTCTAAGAATACGAAGAATTGCCTATATATGTCTTGCATATAGTTCATGATGTAGTACTTAGTATATAGTGAAAGTCTTTGAATATAAGTGGCTTATGAAACATGTATAGGTTGTATATCTCTTACTATCGTTCAGGCCGACATAATTCAGAAGTCATGGAGTAAACGTTCGAGGAGCCAGGACACTTTAATTCGTAAATCCACAACTCATCTCGACGGCTTACTTAATGAACTCCTCACATGAGGCTCCCTACTATTGTAGTATTTGATAACATATATATATATATATATATATATATATATATATATATATATATATATATATATATATATATATATATATATATAAGTTTTGATCTTTAAAAGTTATATGGTCTTTAGCCGTGGCTTTGCTGTGACCTTGGTCATTGTTACCATGGTCTTGAGACTCAACCTTGGCTTTAGCCATGGTTGTGGTCTTGGCTTTAGGTCATTAGACCTCTTGGTCTTAGTAAATCATAACCATTATATAGTTACTTTGGTCTAAAAATGGGCTGTTAAGAATTTGAAGAAAATTATCACTCAGAAAGCGTTTTCAGGGCTCGAGCTTCTTTGAACCTGAACGAAAACGTCGTTCCGGACAACTTTCGTGTTTTAACTTTTTGATGAATCGGACCAGAAGGGTGACTTTCAAATTGGCAGAATGCAAAACGGTAGGGTATAGGCAGTTTCGGCGTTTTGGTGTTGCTAACTTCTTATGGCCATAACTTTTGACTCGTGTACTCGTTTTAGGTGATTCAAATTGCTATGTTTTCCTTGTTAAGTCCTATTTAACAGTAAGTAATTGTCAAATATCATAGTTATACTATTTTGGTCGTGGTTCTCCATAAAAGTCACTAGTTTACTTGTTTAAATATCATAAGTTAACATATATATACATAACTTGTTTTACTAGTTTTTATACATCATGAACACAATACAAAGACTGTATATAGCATGAAAGAAACATAATAAGCATGAAAAGGATATTGAGCAAGAAAGTGTATAAGGGTTTGCTTACAACTTTTGGCTTTCTAAAGAAAGGAAGTCAAGTATAGAACTAGGACACTAAACCTAAGCTTGTAAACCCTTCACCATAACTCTTGTAACCCTTGCTAGCCTTGATATAACCTTTGTGAAAATCATTTAACTTCAGCCCTAGTAACCTTGTGTAGCTCCTAAATCAACCATGGAATCACCAAACAAACTTGAGAACTAGGTAGAGAATACTAAGACCTTGAACTCTTATGTGTAACTTATAGTTTGAAGATCAAAGGATCATGGTGCTAGAGATTTGTTGTGTGGCATTTTTGGTGATGAAAAGATGAAGATCAAAGTGTTTCTAGTTGGCTATTTATAGCATGAATGAGGAGGTTAGGAAGCTAACTAGGAAAGTGCCTAAACTTGGTGACCAAGTTGTAAATAAGTCTTGATCTAATGGCTAAAGTCATGAGATCATGCCACAAGTGTGAATCCCCCCTAGAGGCGGTTTCACAAGGCTTGGGGAGCAAGTGTGGACTTTTCATGATATTATCCAAGCTTATGTAAATAGTTTTGACTCCGTAAAATGCTAACCGTAAGTTGTTAAGTCACGAAACGTAAAACCGGGTATCCTAAAAATATGGAACTTATAAATATGCTAGAACTTATCAATATACTCCATAATAAAATATAAAATGAGTGGTAGGTTCTATTCGGGTGCTCAAACCCTGCTAAAACTGGAAACACGGGTCTAAAACGCGTAATACGTAAAACGTACGAAAGTTGCGTAAAATTTAGAAAAGTAAAATGTAACTTTTCTAATAGGATACTAATGACTTAAAATGACTCATAATGTCTAGGCTGGGCTCTGTCTAGTGTCGGTTGGTATTTAATGTCTCTAAACTTAAAACCGTAAGCCTAAAAAGCAAGGAATGATTTTTGGTCAAAGGAGGAGGGAAAAATATGTTGACTTTTTCTAATAAGTTGAAAACTCAAATCGTCTTAGAAACATGGTGCAGGTATAGGCTAAGGTTACGGCTGAGTAAAAACGCTTAAAAACTGAAAATTCCAGTTTTTCACGGCCGAGGCTTATTTTGGTCATGTTTTTCTCAGTCATGATAAATTCTCTAATTAATCATGAGAGTACTAAACATTTTTCTGATGCGGGGTCACTTAACGCAGTTGAGTTTCGTTGTGCGTAGAATTTTTGAATGACGTTTTACCCTAAAACGTGTAATTCCGTGTAATTCCTTAATAACTTTCACGAAAATGATCTGACGAGTGTCAAACTTTTAATTTGCTATGGAAATGATTTATCACTCGAGGCCATGAAACAAAAATCAAATTTTGGGAGAATTTCGGGAAAAATAAATAGTAAAAGTGAATAGTAAAATTTTCCAGGAATAGTAATTAACCTGAAATAGCGAATTGTTACAGTCTCTACCCCTTAAGGAGAACTTCGTCCCGAAGTTCAGTTGATGTTAACTACTTACGGTGTGTCTAAGAGAATTCGGGATCTAATATAGTGGTGTTCACTCTGATTCGTCTAAGGTTGTGGTTAAGGAGTTGTATCGGCTACAATTAAGCCCACTTATTTTTAACACATTACTTACATAAAGAAGCGTCCAAATTTATGTAAGTATGGTCTCATAAACTTATGGTTCGGTGATTTACAATTTCTTTATTTAAATGAAGAGGCGTCCCAATCCATTTAAATAAGGAGATTCTAAAACATCCTACTTAAGAATTTCCGACACAAAATCCGCCTTCTGAGGCCGATAGTAAGATAATCAAGTCATCAAATCCCTAAAGCTATGCAATAATATTATTTAACTCAAATCTTGTGTCTCATCAAACAAGAACTGTCACAAGATCAAGTTAAATAATTAGTTATTACTGAGCTCCATGTTTTTAATGACTCGGCTAATCTCTGGGGCTCCTTATAATACTAGAGTCACATCATCTAACAGCGTGGAACTAAACCAATAACTAACAAAAAGCATATGCGTATGTAGTGTGTGTAAGGCAAATAAAGAGGAGAGTCTTAACGTATATAGCAGTTATAGTCTAGGCACTAAATGCAACCTATTTCTCTATACCAAGGCTCTGGTACCAATCTGTAACACCCCCAAAATACCGCAGCGGAAGACTGTGTCACTGAGGGTGCTACTTCATAATACAAAGTACAAGTTATAGAAAACAAACTCTAAATGAGACGTTTTGAAAAGTTACCATTCGATTAATGAATTCAAAGTTACAAACATGAGATTCCAAAGTATGATACATAAATGTATACAAAGTTTTGAATGGTAAATGATAAAAGCGTAAGTCTTCAGAATATGCAGCTTGACTCTAAGTTCCACGCACTAGCTATCGCCTTACTAACCTGAGATAAACATGCTAAATGGTTGGTGAGTTCATAGAGTTTGTCTTAAAACAGTTGAAAAGTCTTTAAAGAATATTCGCACAGCAAAGGCATCGTGAATCCACTCAGTTGCAAGTCCCGCCATAAGAGACTTGCAACCTGTGTGTTCACAACCCACTGCTAACATATAGTATGATTTCGATATATGTGTATACGATATATGCACGCTTAATGTAAAGTATCACTGCCTACTGAACCTCTTGACAAGAATAAGCACAAATGCTTCATAAGAATAAGCACAAATGCTTCATAGTGGATTATATTCACCCAAGGCCAGAAATATATGGCAATGGTGGGGGCGTCAGCCCAATAGTACTATCAATACCTCTCCATCGGCTCCATCCAGGAGTTAAACAGTAGTTAAAGAATATAGCGCATAGAATAGGTTTAACACATTAAGGCACATATCGTAATAAAACTACACATCATGTTTAAGAGTATAAAAGTATAGCATAGCATATGAGTAAAATTGTCTTTAGTAAAAGAGAAAGCAAGTAGTTTAAGCATGTATCTCCCCAAAAGAGTTAAAATAAGTATGAAAAAGTAGGGGCTATGACTCACCTTAAGTCTATGTAATGAGAAATGAAAGTGGTAGTCGAATCGCGAAAGTCTCTAAGAGCAGCCTATAATAGAACGTTGCGACTTAGGTTTGGAGTAACGTCTAAGAATACGAAGAATTGCCTATATATGTCTTGCATATAGTTCATGATGTAGTACTTAGTATATAGTGTAAGTCTTTGAATATAAGTGGCTTATGAAACATGTATAGGTTGTATATCTCTTACTACCGTTCAGGTCGACATAATTCAGAAGTCATGGAGTAAACGTTCGAGGAGCCAAGACACTTTAATTCGTAAATCCACAACTCATCTCGACGGCTTACTTAATGAACTCCTCACATGAGGCTCCCTACTATTGTAGTATTTGATAACATATATATATATATATATATATATATATATATATATATATATATATATATATATATATATATATATATATATATATATATATATATATATATATATATATATATATATAAGTTTTGATCTTTAAAAGTTATATGGTCTTTAGCCGTGGCTTTGCCGTGACCTTGGTCATTGTTACCATGGTCCTGATACTCAACCTTGGCTTTAGCCATGGTTGTGGTCTTGGCTTTAGGTCATTAGACCTCTTGGTCTTAGTAAATCATAACCATTATATAGTTACTTTGGTCTAAAAATGGGCTGTTAAGAATTTGAAGAAAATTATCACTCAGAAAGCGTTTTCAGGGCTCGAGCTTCCATTTCCCTGAACGAAAACGTCGTTCCGGACAACTTTCGTGTTTTAACTTTTTGATGAATCGGAGCAGAAGGGTGACTTTCAAATTGGCAGAATGCAAAACAGTAGGGTATAGGCAGTTTCGGCGTTTTGGTGTCGCTAACTTCTTATGGCCATAACTTTTGACTCGTGTACTCGTTTTAGGTGATTCAAATTGCTATGTTTTCCTTGTTAAGTCCTCTTTAACATTAAGTAAGTGTCAAATATCATAGTTATACTATTTTGGTCGTGGTTCTCCATAAAAGTCACTAGTTTACTTGTTTAAATATCATAAGTTAACATATATATACATAACTTGTTTTACTAGTTTTTATACATCATGAACACAATACAAAGACCGTATATAGCATGAAAGAAACATAATAAGCATGAAAACGATATTGAGCAAGAAAGTGTATAAGGGTTTGCTTACAACTTTTGGCTTTCTAAAGAAAGGAAGTCAAGTATAGAACTAGGACACTAAACCTAAGCTTGTAAACCCTTTACCATAACTCTTGTAACCCTTGCTAGCCTTGATATAACCCTTGTGAAAATCATTTAACTTCAGCCCTAGTAACCTTGTGTAGCTCCTAAATCAACCATGGAATCACCAAACAAACTTGAGAACTAGGTAGAGAATACTAAGACCTTGAACTCTTATGTGTAACTTATAGTTTGAAGATCAAAGGATCATGGTGCTAGGGATTTGTTGTGTGGCGTTTTTGGTGATGAAAAGATGAAGATCAAAGTGTTTCTAGTTGGCTATTTATAGCATGAATGAGGAGGTTAGGAAGCTAACTAGGAAAGTGCCTAAACTTGGTGACCAAGTTGTAAATAAGTCTTGATCTAATGGCTAAAGTCATGAGATCATGCCACAAGTGTGAATCCCCCCCCCCTAGAGGTGGTTTAACAAGGCTTGGGGAGCAAGTGTGGACTTTTCATGATATTATCCAAGCTTATGTAACTAGTTTTGACTCCGTAAAATGCTAACCGTAAGTTGTTAAGTCACGAAACGTAAAACCGGGTATCCTAAAAATATGGAACTTATAAATATGCTAGGACTTATCAATATACTCCATAATAAAATATAAAATGAGTGGTAGGTTCTATTCGGGTGCTCAAACCCTGCTAAAACTGGAAACGCGGGTCTAAAACGCGTAATACGTAAAACGTACGAAAGTTGCGTAAAATTTAGAAAAGTAAAATGTAACTTTTCTAATAGGATACTAATGACTTAAAATGACTCATAATGTCTAGGCTGGGCTCTGTCTAGTGTCGGTTGGTATTTAATGTCTCTAAATTTAAAACCGTAAGCCTAAAAATCAAGGAATGATTTATAAAATCAAGGAATGATTTTTGGTCAAAGGAGGAGGGAAAAATATGTTGACTTTTTCAAATAAGTAGAAAACTCAAATCGTCTTAGAAACACGGTGCAGGTATAGGCTAAGGTTACGGCTGAGTAAAAACTGAAAATTCCAGTTTTTCACGGCCGAGGCTTATTTTGGTCATGTTTTTCTCAGTCATGATAAATTATCTAATTAATCATGAGAGTACTAAACATTTTTCTGATACGGGGTCACTTAACGCGGTCAAGTTTCGTTGTGCGTAGAATTTTTGAATGACGTTTTACCCTAAAACGTGTAATTCCTTAATAACTTTCACGAAAATGATCTGACGAGTGTCAAACTTTTAATTTGCTATGGAAATGATTTATCACTCGAGGCCATGAAACAAAAATCAAATTTCGGGAGAATTTCGGGAAAAATGATTAGTAAAAGTGAATAGTAAAATTTTCCGGGAATAGTAATTAACCTGAAATTGCGAATTGTTACACATGTTGCATAAACGTTTAGACTCATTTTCTAGTTTAGAAAACTCTAGGATAAATTTGTCAAAGCAAAAGTGTTTGGTTTCAAAATGTACCTTGCTTGATGTTTTATCTAGTTGAGAATCACAAACCGGATGGTTGGCTTCATCTTCATCCGTGTTATTCCATGAATCGTAAGCAAGTCCACTAAGAGCTCGACATGAGTAATCATCTTCACTTACACCTTCATTTAATACATTTAAACTAGTAGTACATGTATTTATCTCAACTAAATGTCTATCTATTAATATTTCTAAGACTTCTAATTCATATGTGAGATCAAATTGATCATCTTTGACTTGACATATTTCTTGATGAAAGTTTAACATATTTTTCCAAATATCATTAGCCGTTTGACAAAAATACATTCTTTCATATTTGGTACTAAAGCTTTATAAATCATTATTTTAGCTTTAGTATTTTTATCAAGTTTAAGATAGTTATCTTGGTTTTCAAAACTTGTTTTATTTTGTTTGAAATCACCAAAAGAAATAATATGCCAAAGATCTTGATCAATTGATTTCACATAGTTTTCAAAATTACTTTTCCATTAAAGTAAGTTTTCTTATTCAAATAGCGGTGGGTTTTGAATAGGTTGCCCTTCTTTGAGATTTTCAAAATCCATGGATCGATCCAAGTTTTAAAATACATTCTATTTTAAAGATCTTGAGTAACGTAGCTCCTGATGCCAATTGTGGAAAACTAGAAGGGGGTTGAATAGTTTACCGCTTTTTAACTTGATTATCCTTTTAAAAACTTTACGTTTGTTGAAAGATGCAAGTACAACTTTGCATGTTTAATTCTTTGAAAAGCTTTACATGTGAATAACAATTCTAACTTTACTTGTTTAGTTCTTTGAAAAGCTTTACGTTTGTTTAAAGATAAAAACACAACTCTACTTGTTCAACTCTTTAAAATGCTTTAGTGTGATTAGCAATTCTAACTAAAGACAATATGTAATAAGCAAAGATAAAGAAAGAAACGATCAAACCACAACACGATTGTTTATCGTGGTTCGGCTACAAGGACTCTTTTGCCTTTCCCTACATCCACGCCCCAAGTTTCCAACTCAAGAGTTATAAGCACTAATCAACAAGCTCCTTTCCCGGTGGAGAAACCTTTACAACGTCGCTTACACTTTTACCGACACTAAGCTATATGTCGAGTTCTTTTACACGGGTACAACCACTCCCATCGTCGCTTACACTTTTACCGACACTAAGCTAGATGTCGAGTTCTTTACCAAGGGTACAACCACTCCCATTAGTTCTTTTACAAGGGTACAACAACTCCCGACACACTATGTATTTTGAGGCCTAAAGTACTAACCGATCACTTCTACATACATGATACAAATGAAGTATAAACTACCAAAGCTTATACATGACAAAGCTAACAAGACTTGCAACTTAGAGTTGAAACTTGTAACTTCTTAGATGAATATGTGAACTCCTTTGCTACATAAGAGAATCACACAAGTTAGTAGCTACTGAGTATATTGAAAGAATATGTGTAAAATATGACTCTAAGTGATGACTCAAAACTAACAAGTGGTTTGGTATTTATAGCAAACCATTCTGCAGGTCTGGCGGATACGGCAGAATCCTCAGATGAGTTCCGCCCGTGCACCCCAGGGTTCCGTCAGGGCTGCAGTTGGTTTTGCAATAAATCTTCCAAACCAAATAAGGTCACATCACATAAATACTAGTCAACATGCATTGCACCAAACTTGGAATACTTCCAATGTGTGTAAGCGCTTCATGGATAGTCAAACACATAATCTTACCATAAATGCACATTGATGAGATGTGACACTTTCTTATTAAAGAAATACTTTCTTATTAAAGAAATAAGAACAATGTTAAGTTTAAAAAGAAATGTAAAGACTAGTTACACAAGACTTAAAACTAAAATGATGTTTTAGTACAATCTAAAGTTTGTACTTTGTCAATAACAAAACTTAGCAAAGATCGTTAAAATATAAACAACGTTTTTAGGCGATATTTGTATTAACAATCTCCCCCTTTTTGTTGATGACAAAACATAAACTTTATTTATAAGTAAGTCACTTGTTTTAGTGTTAAGTCTTATAAAGTTAGTATAAAAACTTGTTTTTGCTAAGATGATGTGATATGCAAAATTTTTTTTGAAACAAGTTTATATATAAATTCTCCCCCTCTTTGTCGAAACAAAAAGAAGAGTAACGAAGCGGAAGTATGCACTTGCTCCCCCTTGGACGATACTCCCCCTAAATGGAGTGCCAAGAGAGGAGACATGGATTTTGACCCTACAAAACAAGATGTTAGTTGCCACACAAGACAAGTCATGAAAGCATTTCATGTCTAGAACACAACTAAGAATTGTGAAGTGGAATAATGCAACACTCATGCTCCCCCTTGAATATTACTCCCCTAAATGGAGTATCAAGGGAAGAAAACATGGATAATGATCCTACAAAAAGAAAGGTTAGTTTCTAAAACACAAGATATATGATCCTACAAAGTGTGTAAGAACTTCATGGATAGTCAAACACATAATCTTACCATAAATGCACATTGATGGGATGTGACACTTTCTTATTAAAGAAATACTTTCTTATTAAAGAAATAAGAACAATGTTAAGTTTAAAAAGAAATATAAACACTAGTTACACAAGACTTAAAACTAAAATTATGTTTTACTACAATCTAAAGTTTGTACTTTGTCATTAACAAAACTTAGCAAAGATCGTTAAAATATAAATAACGTTTTTAGGCGATATTTGTATTAACACTACTGAATCAACATTTTAAATCTTCTGCATCATTGTATAATATCAAAACCACATCTAGGATCAGCATCTTAAAGAAACACTAGACTTAACCTAAACATTGTACATAATGTCAATGTAACCATATGTACTACTGAATCTACATTTTTAATCTACTGCATCACTGTATAATATCAAAACCACATCTAGGATCAACATTTTAAAGAAACACTAGACTTAACCTAAACACTGCACATAAGCTCAATGTAACCTTTTTTACTACTGAAACAACATTTTAAATCTACCGCATCACTATATAATATGAAAACCACATCTAGGAACATCTTAAATAAACATTAGACTTAACTTAAACACTGAACATAAGCTCAATGTAACCATGTGTACTATTGAATCAATATTTTAAATCTACTACATCACTGTATAATATTAAAACCACATCTAGGATCAACATCTTAAAGAAACACTAGACTTAACCTAAACATTTTAAATCTACTGCATCACTGTATAATATCAAAACCACATATAGGATCAATATCTTAAAGAAACACTAGACTTAACCTAAACACTACACATAAGCTCAATGTAACCTTTTTTTCTACTGAATCAATATTTTAAATCTACCACATCACTATATAATATGAAAACCACATCTAGGAACAACGTCTTAAATAAACACTAGACTTAACCTAAACACTGAACATAAGCTCAATGTAACCTTGTGTACTACTGAATCAACATTTTAAATCTACCGTATCACTATATAATATGAAAACTACATCTAGGATCAATATAATAAAGAAACGCTAGACTTAACCTAAAAACTGTACATAAGCTTAATGTTACCATGTGTACTATTGAATCAACATTTTAAATTTACTACATCACTGTATAATATGAAAACCACATCTAGTATCTACATCTTAAAGAAACACTAGACTTAACCTAAGCTCTATGTAACCTTTTTTACTACTGAATCAACATTTTAAATCTACTGCATTACTATATAATATGAAAACCACATATAGGAAAAACATCTTAAGTAAACACTAGACTTAACCTAAACTCTGAACATAAGCTCAACGTAACCTTGTGTACTACTGAATCAACATTTTAAATCTACTGCATCAATATATAATATCAAAACCACATCTAGGATCAACATCTTAAACAAACACTAGACTTAACCTAAACAATATACATAAGCTCAATGTAACCATTCTAATGAATCAACATTTAAAATCTACTACATCACTATATAATATCAAAACCACATCTGGAAACAACATCTTTAAGAAACACTAGACCTAACCTCAACACTGTACATAAGCTCAATGTAACCTTTTTACTACTGAATCAACATTTTAAATCTACTGCATCAATATATAATTTCAAAACCACATCTAGGATCAACATCTTAAAGAAACACTAAACTTAACCTAAACACTGCACATAAGCTCAATGTAACCTTGTGTACTACCAAATCAACATTTTAAATATACTACATCATTTTATAATATCAAAACCACATCTAGGATCAACATCTTAAAGAAACACTAGACTTAACCTAAACACTGAACATAAGCTCAATGTAACCTTGTATACTACTGCATCAAATTTTTAAACTACTGCATCACTATCAAAAAAAATTCAAAAAAAAAACAGTTCTAAAGTCGAATTAGATCAAGTATAAAGTAAAACATTAATACAAAAACATTGAAATATCAATATTTTACCATCATTATCAGTAGATAATGAGTTAGCTGTTGATGATGATGATGATGAACAATAATTATTAATTGATGAAGATAACGCAGTCAACATCTAAAAACAATAATATATAGTGATGCAGTAGATTTATATGAGAAGAATGGTGGATATACGATGGAGAACAGTGGAGAACGATGGGGAGAAAACCCCTTGCAAAACAGTGGAAGAGAGAACGTGGAAGATGAAAAAAAAGGAGGAAAAACTTTATTTATATATTGTGAACGTAAAAGACCAAAATACCCCTCGCAGTTAAAATTAAAAAATTGGTGGGGAGGGGACACATGACAACATGTGGTTGCTTCCTAGCCTTCTCATTATAAGGGACTTCTCATTCTACCCCCACCCTATATATATATATATATATATATATATATATATATATATATATATATATATATATATATATATAGGTGGGTTCTATTAAAAAACCCACTTTAGTAGAAAAGTGGGAAAAGTGTACAAATCACCCCCTCCCCTTCCCAATTATTTTTTTCTCTAACTTAAGGGACCTTGTTGTAACTTCCTTTATTCTTTATGGAAGTGTTTTGTAAATTCGCACCTTTCATATATAATGCCTAATTTTCTCTCATTTTTTCTTTTTCTTCTTTCTCTCATTTCACGCACCGATCTTCTTTCTCTCATTTTATCTTATTTCTCTCTAAGTTTCAGATTTATCAAATCAAATCATATCGTGTTATCTGATAAGATCCCATTCAGACATTTTATCAAATCATATTCACGAAATCATCTCATCACTAAATCATATCGTGTTATCTGATAAGATATCGTGTTATTAGATTCACAGTATCATCTCATCATAATTTATCAAATTGAAGATCAAATTAAGGTATGTAACTTATTTTTATTATAGTTCTATTGTTTTTGCTACTTAAAATCAATTATAAAGCTTATATATGTGATTGTTGTTGTTTTATCTATACAAATTGTTGTTTTTATGAACTTTGATTCGTTAATCATCATCTTTGTTTATAGCTGTAACGATTTTCAGAGTTTATTGGCATGATTCATTGTATAGAATCGTTATTTTGAAATTAAATTAAGAAATAAATACATGGAATACGTGTATACAAAAAACTGCACACCAAGTGTTTGATAAAATGTCTGAATGGGATTTTATAACTACGATGCACTAATTTTACATTGTGGTTATATTACATATTCCAATAATAGAAACATATTTCAAATGATTGTTGGTTTTGTTAATGCTTAATATTTGATTATAAAAATATCTAGGATAAACACTTTGTGAAACACCCTCTAGAAAAAGAGTACTTTTGGTCATTGTTTATTTCTTATGGATAAGGTGTTAAATCAATTGATAAACTGATGTTAGTGTTACTATATTGGCCTATTGGGATGCTTTTATATCCATTTCCTTTGCAATGGGTTTTTGCATCCAGAAGAATAAAGTGTAATAGATTTTAAACATTAAAGTACAATGTTTGTTTCTTGACTACCAAAAGTCAAAATGAATTACAAAAGATAAGAATTTATTAGAAAGTCACATGATATATATTTTTAAATTTTATAGATAATGAAAATTTGTTACAGTAATAACGAGGTGAAATAATTGTATGATATGCTATATCTAAACTTGAAAATATTGGTGATTTTTATCGAAGAATTGTGCAATGACTGTAATTCTGTCAACATCTATGTAAAATTTGTAGCTTATACGAAGCTTGGTATTGATGATTTCGTGTTGAAGTCGTTTGCAAGGTTGTCTAACAATATTTATGGCACCTTTTCAGGCTTGAAATTATAATCTAATAATGGAAAATCTAATTGTAGAGTGCTGGGGATTGGGCTTGTCTTCAATTATCTAACCTCAGGTATTCCAGTGAATTTCTCTTTGTTTGTTACAAATCTTCTTGCATTTCATCGGATCCTGGTCTATGTCTGTGTGAAATCTGTGCCTGTTCCTTTTGTACCTCCAGCTGAAGGGTGTCTATTGGGTCGTGTGGGTCCAGCATCTCTTAGGTCGTATAGGTGTATTATACATTATAGGTATCGAGATGTACATCAGGATGTGGACTCGTGTGAGACTGATCTTGTTAGAAGGCTTGCGAACTTTATTCACTATGATTAGTGCCACCCACAAGCAAATAACGTTGAAGGTATCTGGTTAATTAAGGTTATTTTATAGTTATATCTTAATAATGAAAGATTCTATATGATATATCCAATGTAAATTGATCTAAAAAAGTATATAGGTCAATTCATGTAAAAGAGAATGAACAACAAAATAGCTAAAAAAGAAACGGGTCAAATGTGTCGAAAGTCACCAAAGTGTATATTTAATGTGCGAAAGTATTCCACATCTATATTGAATCGTTAACCACATCTGCCCGACCCTCTATATGTCACCTTTACTTGTTGTATATGAAGGTGAAAGGAGCGTACTTACAATGTGGGCTCATGCAGGTAACGAGGATCATACATGCGCTTCAGATCGATCATCGGGTGAGCATAAACTAGCGGTGGTTGAAGACAAAGAATTCTTGAGAACCCAGCATTCGAGGTGGATGAAAACATGCAAAAAGTACCTTACTGTTACTTATGCCATGGTCGGAAAGTTACCTATCAAGGTAAATCTTAATTAATAGTTATAGTTTTTGTAATCCGTGATAATCAGGTAGTGCTTTTTTTTGCTTTATGTATGAAATTCATTCAATTGACCAAACAGATGCACTAAAATGACTCAAACAGATGCACTAAAGTTCATCGAACAAATGCAGTAAAGCTGCATCATATTTTATGATGTTTCCCTTTTGTGTGTAAGTATGGTTATTTATATGATAAACGTTACAAGTAACTGAATGTAACGGATGTGTTATATTCAAGTAATTGTGTATGGATGTGTTATTAGTATGGGAAGACAATAATACATGAGGTGCCTGTGAACATTACATTCAAGGAGTTGCTGAAGGCACACTCATATGGGTCACATGCAATTAATCAAAAGCCTAAAGTCGAGTTAAAGGGTAAACGGGAGAATAAAAATAGGTATGTAAGATTGGCAAGTTACTATTATTTTCTTCAAATTATTTTTACTAGAAAGTTGTAATGGTTGACTATAGTTATCTTTTCAGGCCAATGGATATGAGTATCAAAATCCCAGTTGGTAGATTTAGAGAAATCATTCAGGCTCCTAAAAAGGTTAATCATGTTATAATTGTCTTTATATTTTTGAACTATTTCATTTGCAGCTTAGATATTGATTTGTCATCTATAGATTTTTTTCATGCTAGTTTCTTAAGGCATAACTTGATTTTGAACCCCGTATCTCATATTTCACAGGTTACACTGATGAGGCGAAAAATGAACCAATTTTAAGGGGTCATTTAAGCCCGAAATTGAATTTATTTGATCAAATATTGCCCTAAATCGTTCCTTTTGTGATTTTAGGTACTTTGGGAGTGAATTCTGGAAAAGGAAGCATTTTGGATGTTTTTGGAGCATAAAAGTGAAGAAAACGACAAAGACTTAATTTTCCATGCTGGGAACAGTACCTGACGGCGTCAAGAAGGAAAATATGACGGCGTCAAGAGCAAAATCCATGACGAACCAGAGAAAACCTGAAGGCATCAGAAGTAAGGTGTCAAGAGTTATTTTGGTGACGGCCTGAAGAAGGATTACACATGACGGCGCCAGATCCAGATCTAGGCAGTCCGAGAACTTTATTGGCGGCGAGATGACGGCGTCAGAAATTTACTCTTGACGCCGTCACCTCACAAAATCTATATATACTTTTCTATTTTTTATTCATTATAAAAGAGGAACTTGTGTGGAGAATACTAGGGCCGAACCTAATAAACCCTAGGTCGTTTGTAACAATATTTTCAAGGGTTTTCACCCCTTGAAACCTTTCATGTTCAATTAAGATAAGTCTTCTTTCAATTCATTCAATATGTCTATGTGTTGTTTGAATATATCTTATGCTTGTCTTGAGTATAACATGCTAGGCTAGATCTTTCAGGTGTTTGCTTAGATGTAATGAAACCTAGATGTTGATTATAGGTTGATTGCTTGTTTATAGTTGTAATGGATGAATGATTTCAATGTTAGGCTTAAGAAAAATGGCAGATCTCCATTGTGTAACTTGCTTGAACGTCTTAAGAAACATGAACCGATGTGTACTAGGTTTTTATGTTTGTATTTAATGCATGAGCGAATTCTAGTGATCCCATGTTAGGAGCTTCTTAGCCGGCTCGACATAGGAGTGAAGTAGGAGCTTATAGGATTGGGGAAGTAAGTACGCTACCCCATGAACGGTATTAAGGAATTAACCTGTAAAAGATATCTAGGGAGTAGTGAAATCTAAGTAAACACAATTCTCCCATATATTGCTCACACTACTAGTTAATTTAGTTTATTTTCATTTTTATTATTTTATTTTGATTGCATCTTAGTAATTGGGTTAGTTGATTAGCAACTAATTCCGCCCACTCTTCCAATACCCGAGATTTTTATTTGCTTTTCTAAAATATAAAAAATACAAAAAGAATCATCCCTCACCTCTAGACCTAGTTCTTAGGTTTTCTAATCCTAGCGACACTATTCCTAAGTTGAACGATCAATCCCCCAGTACTTGTCACTATACTATACTACAACGATCAGGTACACTGCCTGGTGGGGGTTGTAAGCTTCTCGAGATCCCTCGAGATGTAAAGCCTGGTGCAATTCCCACGCATCAAGTTTTTGGCGCCGCAGCCCGGGGAATAGTTCTTGTCTAGGTTAGAATTTCTTTTTATTAGGTCTACTTGCTAGATTCCTTTCTAGTAAGATTTTATTTTTATTTTTAGGCTTTCTTTAGTCTATCTTATTTCTTCATGTTTTTGTTCGTAACCTTTACCATTCGACATCATGGAAGGTGGTAACATCTTTGAACCCATCAACCCACCACAACAAGACCACCCATAAAACCCACCACTAGTTAACCAACCTCTTAGGCCCCGAACCCTAGGAGAGTACTCCTGACCTAGCCACCAAGGCTACCGAAACACCATTGAGCTCACCCAAGGAGCCAATGTGTCTCCCTTGCGATCCGACACCATCCGGTTGGTGCAAAGCGGATGTGCATTCCATGGACTTTGTTCCGAAGATCCAAATCAACATCTCAAGGACTTCCTCAAAATCGTAGATTCTATAGACCTTGATGCTACAACTAGAGAGTCAACCCGATTATGCCTATTCCAATTCTCTCTACGTGATCAAGCTAGTCAATGGCTTGAGCGTTTACCCACGGGATCCATCACCTCATGGGATGATCTCACCACTCGTTTTCTTGCTCAATTTTTCCCACCGGGGAGAACTACCAAGCTTAGAAATGATATCTTGATGTTCCAACAACGTCAAGGTGAAACTCTATATGAAGCATGGACTCGTTTCAAGGACTTACTCCAAAAAGTCCCTCATCATGGCATAGATCTTTGGCTCCAAGTCCAAATCTTCTATGACCATATCGATCTCTCCACAAGGCGAACCATTGACCAATCGACCGATGGCAAGCTACGTGATCTAAGTGCGGAAGAATCATGGGAACTCATAGAAGATCTTGCTCTCTATGACAACGAAAGTTGGAATGACCCCCGTGATTTGAACAAAACGGTCAAGGCAATGTCTTTGCCTTCGAACAATTCTAGCACTCCCGACCGTAGGATCATGGAACTTGAGGACCAAGTAAAGTTTCTCATGAAATCTTACGAAGCTCCTAAGCTTTCAAGCAAAGTGAACAAAATCACTTCTTCATGCGAATTATGTAGTGGTCCCCATGAGACTCGTGATTATATGGAACTCCTTGGAACAGCTTTTGCGGACTACGCATCCTCGCGTACCGACGAAGCGGGAGATAAGTGGTACACTTTCAAACCCGAGCCAAACCCGTATGGTGATTCCTACAACCCTGCTTGGAAAAATCACCCAAACCTTAAGTGGAAACAAAACCAAACCAATTCTTCCAATCCGCCTAATCGTTACCAACCAAACGGTCCACCCTCCAACCGTACTTTCAACAACAATCCTTCTAACATCTATGGTAGTACCAACAATCTTGAAGGATTGATGTCCAAGTTTATGGCATCTCAAGAAGTTCGCATATCTAAGTTTGAAGCCGATTTCAAACAAAAGCAAAGCAAGATGACCACCAAAATTGACACATTGTTGAAAGTTCTTAATGACCGAGAAATGGGAGCACTCCCAAGCGACACGGTCAAGAACCGGAAACTAAACGTTAATTCCATATCATCAGTTTCGTCACCCACTTCTTGTCCACAATACTACTCGGTTAAATCGATGAGCACGTCTTTCAAACAAAACCAAATCCCTCAAAAGGACCAATCAAATAAAACACCCGATATAAAACCGGTCAAAAGCATAGTTGAAACACCTCCTACGCAAGACCTTGACGATGAATTCAATGAGCTTCACCTTGAACGTCCCGTCATAGATGTCTTGGCCCGTGCTCCCTACTATAGTGCCCTCCTAGAAAAATATGAGAAAATTAAACTAGGTAAAAATGGGACCGCCTTCGTTCAAAACAAGTTGCCTAAAAAGCTTGATGATCCGGGTATATTTGTTTTGCCCTGTAAGATAGGAAGATCCGAAGCTTTCGACACACTAGCCGATTTAGGGTCAAGCCTCAACTTGATTCCCTTATCCCTTTTCAACACTCTCAAGCTAGGAAAGTTAGAGGGGACGGAGGTATTAATTGGTCTAGTGGATGGGAGTATTGCCCACCTGGTTGGGATGATTAAGGATATAGTTGTTCACGTAGGGAAGTTAACTATCTTAGTGGATTTTCACGTCCTAGACATGGTTAGTGACACTACATGCCCATTATTAGTAGGAAGAGGATATTTAGCTACTGCCAGCGCCATGATAGATTGTAAGGAGTCTAAGATAGCGGTAGGTGAGGGCGATACTTGGTCGGTATATGATGTCAAGAAACATAGCTATGATTGTGAGGATGAACCGACACCATATTGGGTAGAGATGAATAGGAGACCATCTAGATATGGACCTTGGATAGAAAGAAACTTTATAGGACCTCAACGCCCATTCTATCTAGAAAAAGATTTCATCAATAAGACACATTCGGTGGAACAACTCATAGCTAGAGATGAAGAGCTAGACCCTTTTGAGGACCCCCTAGTCTTTAGGAAAATGATTGAGTTCTTAAGCGTAATGCCTATTAATATGGAGATGAACAAGTGGAAAAGAGAGGGGGATAATTGTAAATGAAGGTGGGACAAGCCACCTAAGGAAGGTGACGGATCATGGCATATGAAGATGATTTTGTATGATCCGGATGGAGAAAAGTTTGAAAGATCATACCGTACTAAGAAAACCGATAGGAAGTTGAAACCTAAGTTTGATCCCAATGATGTCCTCAATGAGGAACTCACCCATGTCACGTAGTAACCCATGACCTTGAGTCTAGCTACAAGACTCGTAAATAAAGAAAAGCGCTTCTTGGGAGGTAACCCATGTTTTGTGTGATTTTTATTTTGTTTGATTGTTATTTGCTTCCGTATGCATGCTTTATTTTTATTGTTGGTAGATCATGTTTCAAAACTAAAATGGTGAAAATACTTTACTTGTTTGACTTAGTCTTAAATTCATCCAAAGGTATTTCGCAAAAGATAAGTGTAAGGGGAAACCCCAAATATGTTTTTAAGAAACAAACTCGATCATGATTCTCCACAATATTAAGTGAACATGTATATTCGTATTTGTTAGAGTCAAATGCTTGTATCGAGTCATAATGATGTTTTGCAGGATTTTCCAGGAAGTAGGACGAAGTTTTTCCAGAAATTTTCCGGAAACTTAACATAAGAATTTCTACAGGTCACCTCTGACGGCGTCACGTGTAAAATTCTGGAAATTTTACCAGTTTTGTTTTTCTAACGGAGTCTTAAAGTTTTTGTTGAATCTTTAGTTTTATAATCTCCAGTAGATCTGCAAACATCATTCCACAAGCATTATATCTTATTTTGTTTTCTAGGATTTGTTAGCATATATAGATTGCCGCCGATTTTACGCGAGGTTGCTTTGTTTGTTTTCTCAGGTTTAACAGGTTATATATGACAAGAAGATGATTTATATTCTGGAAGGGAAGCTTTGATTGTTCATTTTCTTGGAGGAAGATCTAACCTGGTTACCATACTATCCATACCAAGTGAATCAGGGGAGTATTTGATTTCATTCTTTTACCTATTTCACTTTTACAATCTTTAATTGAACATTAGGGACAATGTTCATCCTAAGTGTAAGGGGAGGGTAAAATGATGATACCTTACAGATACACTTTTGCTTGAGTTTGTTTGTTTGATGGTAGATGTGTAATAAAACTATGAGAAATACTTGTTAGTGCAATTTTAGCGCCAAATTTAAATTTTTTTACAACATTTAGGAGTGAAACTTTAGCCATAGCAAGCGTCTCATGGATAGGAGATTGTATGACTAGCACAAAACCGTACCATTCAGAAAAATTTTCAACCCAAATATGTGAGGTTCGCCTTTAGATTTGATAGGAAAAGCATTTACTATTAGTGCTTATGAGTGTACCGGTAGCATTTAGATTCTAGAACTTGCGTTAGTGATGCATCCCGAGACCGCTAGTGAGACTACATTCGTGTAGTAGGATTTACTACATGATAAGAGGCGTTAGAATCACCCTTGTGTTAAACCCGTATCATAATTACTTGACCATTTTAGTCATATTACTTGGCTAGTAAAGTCAACTAATTTTTCCCACACCTTAGCGTTGTACTCATTTTTAGTACATGAAACCCCTAGTACACCCCTCCGAGCCTATCTTTTCGTTTCTAACTTTAAGCACCTTACTTAAAGGAAGAATTTGTTACACCCCACTTAAATGTACAACCAAATCGCCTTAGCCTTCCGTGTATGCACTCATCTTTAGTGCATTATTGTTATTTGTTTCTCTTAGTTAATTATCTAATTGATTACACGGTTGCTAAGTCGAGTCATATCCTTGTACATATTATTTTGGGACGATTGGGACTCATGGGTAAAGTACTTGTGTTATGGAGGAATGGGGAAGAACATAATATTATTACCCCCATATGTGCGTTAATCTTAAAAAGTACTCCAAGTGTTTTGATTTTCTTAATTCGAGTCATTAGATTAGTTTATTGTAAAGTATGTAAAAATTCAAGTGTAAGGGGAATGTTCATTCCCTATGATGTATTATTTTGGATGGTAGGGTAAGAGTGTATGCAAAAAAAAAAAAAAAAAAAAAAAAAAAAAAAAAAAAAAAAAAAAAAAATCAAGATAAAAAAATAGAAAAAGAAAAGAAAAAAAACATACGGACTACCATCCCGTTTCATTCTATGTTTATTTTATAATTTTTTTATTTTTCATTTATTAGCTTAAGTCGAGTCTAGTCTTGGCTTAGCAATGCCATATTGTACATGTAATTAACAAAGATTATTAACTCGCCACCAGTAAAGATTGCCTATATCCAACAAAACCGTGTATTTCGTATCCCTACACCTAACGTTACAACCCTTTTAAAAGACCTCTTTGATAGTTTATCCTAGGTGCTTACGCCATGTGGTGGAGGTTTGATCCTTTCCCAAGCCTATGGTAATCTTTCTTGCTATGACAGGTAGTGAGAGATGTTTTCCATTTCCATATTGTGATATTACTTTATTACACCCGAGAGATGTGAGTATCTAAACACTATTTGTGAGGTGCTAGTGTATGACCTCCGTGCTTGTCTTTGGTCTTTAGTGGAACGATTATTTGTTGTAATTACTTTTATATTAGTGTTAAATGACCCCTAACTTGTATTTTGATTAGAATAAAAGCGCATTTGCTTGAGGATAAGCAAATCTCAAGTGTAAGGGTATATGATGAGGCGAAAAATGAACCGTTTTAGGGGGTCATTTAAGCCCGGAATTGAATTTATTTGATCAAATATTGCCCTAAATCATTCCTTTTCTGATTTTAGGTACTTTGGGAGTGAATTCTGGAAAAGGAAGCATTTTGGACGTTTTTGGAGCATAAAAGTGAAGAAAACGACAAAGACTTAATTTTCCATGCTGGGAACAGTACCTGACGGCGTCAAGAAGGAAAATATGACGGCGTCAAGAGCAAAATCCATGACGACCCAGAGAAAACCTGAAGGCGTCAGAAGTAGGGCGTCAAGAGTTATTTTGGTGACGGCCTGAAGAAGGATTACACATGACGGCGTCAGATCCAGATCTAGGCAGTCCGAGAACTTTATTGGCGGCGAGATGACGGCGTCAGAAATTTACTCTTGACGCCGTCACCTCACAAAATCTATATATACTTTTCTATTTTTCATTCATTATAAAAGAGGAACTTGTGTGGAGAATACTAGGGCCGAACCTAATAAACCCTAGGTCGTTTGTAACAGTATTTTCAAGGGTTTTCACCCCTTGAAACCTTTCATGTTCAATTAAGATAAGTCTTCTTTCAATTCATTCAATATGTCTATGTGTTGTTTGAATATATCTTATGCTTGTCTTGATTATAACATGCCAGGCTAGATCTTTCATGTGTGCTTAGATGTAATGAAACCTAGATGTTAATTATAGGTTGATTGCTTGTTTATAGTTGTAATGGATGAATGATTTCAATGTTAGGCTTAAGAAAACTGGCAGATCTCCATTATGTAACTTGCTTGAACGTCTTAAGAAACATGAACCGATGTGTACTAGGTTTTTATGATTGTATTTAATGCATGAGCGAATTCTAGTGATCCCATGTTAGGAGCTTCTTAGCCGGCTCGACATAGGAGTGAAGTAGGAGCTTATAGGATTGGGGAAGTAAGTACGCCACCCCATGAATGGTATTAAGGAATACAATCCGTCATTCACGCAACTGTAACAAGTAATTAACCTGTAAAAGATATCTAGAGAGTAGTGAAATCTAAGTAAACACAATTCTCCCATATATTGCTCACACCACTAGTTAATTTAGTTTATTTTCATTTTTATTATTTTATTTTGATTGAATCTTGGTAATTGGGTTAGTTGATTAGCAACTAATTCCGCCCACTCTTCCAATACCCGAGATTTTTATTTGCTTTTCTAAAATATAAAAAATACAAAAAGAATCATCCCTCACCTCTAGACCTAGTTCTTAGGTTTTCTAATCCTAACGACACTATTCCTAAGTTGAACGATCAATCCCCCGGTACTTGTCACTATATTATACTACAATGATCAGGTACACTGCCTGGTGGGGGTTGTAAGCTTCTCGAGATCCCTCGAGAGGTAAAGCCTGGTGCAATTCCCACGCATCATACACCAACTGACCAAATGGATGCACTAAAGTGCCTCAAACAGATGCACTAAAGTTCATCAAACAGATGCAATAAAGTTGCGTCATATTTTATTATGTTTTCCTTTTGTGTGTAATTGCCGTATTTACGGATGTTTGGACATTTGAGCTTGTAATCTTATAATTGCTTAAACGACTGTCTCTTTGAGGTTTTATGTAATAAAGATATGCATGTTTTCTAGCCATGAGGTGGCCTTTTTTTTCTTTTTTCTTTTTTTTTTTAAATTTATATGGTTACATTTTAAGTGACTCGTCTTGTTGGTTTTCGTTTTTTTCAATCCTTTTTTTAGTTTTAGTTAGAATCATAAGTAATAAACAAATGCACTGTTTTTACACAAATTGATGCACTATAAAAAGAAATAAATGAGCATCAAAGCATGCAAATAGGAACCATAAAAAGAATTAATTGAGCTATAACCTGAGAAAGTTACAAACATATATCCCTATGATAAAATAAAATCAATAGGAGGTTCATTCATTCATAAAAGGATGCAGAAGTGTATTGAGCTAAACCAAGTTTTCAAAAACAACCAAGCATCTAACCATTTTATACATCAGGTGGGATAACTTCACACTTCCAACGAATAAACTCGGTAAAACAACGGAAACCAGCAAGTATCTCATTCCATGATGAAAGATTGCAACTCCCAACTTCCTGATGTACCTACAAGACTCAGAAGTGTCGCCACTCTCTGCATATCCCCTCAAGATAGTCACAAGCCCCATGTTGGACACTTATCATAACTTTGATGGTTTCTCCATCAACAAACATCACTGCATTAAATTCATTAATCACAACCATAATTTAACTTCTAGTCTACATGTAGTAAAGGGTAAAAAAGGATCCAATGAACTAGGGTCTTTCGTCCATTATTTTGGAAACCTATATCACGTTAAATCTGGTCACAAAAACTAGGTTGTTACAATAATTATCTAATTTACTGAAATAAAATGGACAACTAAAGTCCTAATATAAGAGCTTTTTACAACAAGAAACAATATAAGCTACTTCTTTTCCATAACTACCACTTAGGGGTTTTTGGATTAGCTTATCTTATGGGCTTATTGGTTTACTGAAATATGGAAAAGCCGATCAGCTCATTTTCTACAGCTGATGAGCTTATGTACATAAGCTTATGAGCTCGAAATAGTGAGTTGAATGGTTTTACCATATTTTAATATGGCGATAAGCCCATATATCAAGCTAATCCAAACACCCCTTTAGGCGGTGTTTGGTCTACACGTTATTTTATTCAATCACAATCCTATATTTTAGCTTAATTTTTGGTAATCAGAAACAAAAGAACCTAAACACTCTTTTGATGGGCGTCCATATATGCTTCAGTAATCACAAGCGAAAGTTTATGCAAAAAATTAGGCATTAGCGGCTATCAGTCCAAAAGCCAATATAAGTGAGAAGCCATTATCAAAACTCTTACAAGACAAATGGATGAATTAATATGTCTAAAGGGATGCTCTAAATATGCAAATGAATACACTAAACAAGTTTAGACCCAAATCCATTTGAAATTCTGAAGGAGTAATTTCCCCATATGATCAACTGCCATATCCTTTATGATGTAATAAATCAATTGTAGGAAAAGAGATAGTACAACTAACCTTGTTAAATGCTACAAACGCCACTGTCTGGACAAAGAAACACCACATCGCTTTACCATCGACTAATGAAGCAAGATTCTCAACCTTTAAATCATAGTTATCACATATTGCCTGCATACATGAGATATTAGGTTCCTCAAATAATTTATCTTTGATCCTATTAGAGGAATCTGTAAACATCAGGGAGGTTTGACCGTTACCATTATTGTTTTCATTTGGGGGAAAATTGAAATTTCCCAATCATTGGAGTTGAAGCTACAAAAGAACCGATTGAAAACAAAAATTAAATAATTCGAACCGAGTCTCGTTGGTTTTGTTATATAATCAGACAAAAAAGACACTAAGGACGTGTTTGCGTTTGGGTTTTAACCTGTAAGGCTGTACCGAAGAAAACCTACCCGTTTCAACCTGTAAGATGCAGCTTCGGATGTATAAGATGTAGCTTTTTGGTGAAACTAGTGAATCAGAATCACCAATTGATGCATCTGGTTCACATATCGTCATCCCACACTCCATAAGCTCCAAAAGTGGCAATTAGGCTGTGGCAAACTGGATACCACCTGATGACAATGAAAATGATTTAAGTTCCGTACCTTTTTTTCTTATGTATTGTGTTTGAACAGTATAAGTACTTTGATCAGTAACCTGTAATTAGTGCAAGTCGGGAACGAGTATAAACAATGTTATTTTCCTCTTCAGTAAATACTATTGTCTTAATCACCTATAGTTCAACTAGCACGAGTCTTTTATTATTTACTTATAAGTCAACTGTTAGCACGAGTATCAAACGGACACTATGATACAAACGGATGCACTAAAGTACCTTTAACGGATGCACTAGAGTATTTTCAAACGGATGAACTAAAGACATCAAACGGGTGCACTAAAGTACCTCACGATATGTGCATTAAACATGATTAACAAACTAGATTCTTAGACTCTAAGCTATTAATTAAAAAAAATCTACGAGGTTGTATACAAGAAATAAAGAAATGACACTTTGGATGAAATATGTCCTGTTTGCCCCATTTCATTTTATCTAATGTTCTCGAATTTTGACATATTTACCACTAGTATCACTACTGATCATATACAACAGATATTTCATCTCTCTTTTATTACTTCTTATAAGTCAACTGTTCAAGTCGATGCTAAATAAAACTATTGGCTTAATCACCTATAGTTCAGCTAGCACGAGTCTTTTATATAAGTCAACTATTAGCACGAGTCTCAAACGGATACTATGATACAAACGGATGCACTAAAACGGAGATGCGCCAATATCAATTTTCAATCTCTAAAAGAAAAGTAAACATACCTTTTACTACAAGATAGCACATGCATCCAAGAATACCAGCAACTAAAGAACTATTAGCTCCACTTGAGAGTGGAAGAAGGAAACCAATATGTCTAAGAATGCACCGATCATAATCATTGATGCCCTAACCTTACTCATTGATACTCTAATATGTTCAACGATGCACTGAACATATAAACATTCAAACTTATGCATTAAACACAATCACAGATGCACTAATATAATCTAATGCCCTAACATGTAATCACAATTAGAGACCCTCTATGGTCGAAGGTGCCGATCACCGTTTTGTTGAGTAGAAATGGAGATACCCAACTTCTTGACCCTGAACCTGTTCATGAAACCACCGAGGAGATCGTTCGAAGGCAAAACTGAGACGCAAGCTATGATTTGAAACCCTGATAATGTGAACCTCTCGAATCCTCGTCCTATTAATTCTTTCAAAATTCCTGCTGGAGTTGGACCGAGAACTCACCGACTCGAGCTGCCGTCAGAATTCAGCAACGTCGCAACGTTTTCATACATATAATCTAAGTGATGACTTGCTGATGAGGCAGCCGTTATTTCTGTTAGAAGAGATCGTGATGAATGTTCAAGCCCTGTTGATCGAAGTCATGGACCGTGGGGTCCGACGACTTAAGCATGGTAGTAACTCTACTGACAAGCTCATTGAAACTCACGAATAAGTCCTGAATTTACACGGGAATGTGAAAATGACTCCTCGTGCGTACGTGCTCATTTCTTTTTGACTTTAATGGGTAACTTGAATTGAATCGAGAGGACTCGATTCCGTTAAGGAGGTGAGGCTGTGACAACTCGCAAATTTCCTGACTCGTTCTATCTAGAGCACCGGTTATCTATTTTGAGTTTGGAATCATCCGTGAGAAGCTATACATATTTATATCCACTTCTATCGAAAATCTTATTCTGAGCACGTTGCTGTTATCTCTGGATCATGAATCTTCCGTTTATTTGCTTAAATGAGTCTCGAACCTTATATTGTGAAAGATATCATAAATTACGTGAATGGTCCCTGCTTAAAGTTACGATCGCCCTACCCTAAACTTCGTATAAATTACCCGTTGGTCCTTGTGATTTATCAACTCTACCTACACCCTATATAAACCCACTTATTATTCATTTTAGGGTTTTATTTCATTTCTAACTAGCCCCCATCACTCTTTCTCTCTTGCAGCCGCAAATCACCCAACCCATCCCTCTCTAACTCCGACCATATTCCAGCCATTTGGAGCCTCACCGCCGCGAGTCACCACGCACTGCCACCACCATCATGTGTATCTTCTTACCCTCATTCTCCAGATATAAACCACGCGCTAGGAATCATCTCCCAACACCTCCTCCTAGCAGATTTCAATCGCGAAAGCATCACCACCATCACCTATTTTCGTGATTCTGGCTTATCCGAAGATCAAAGTGGTAATAACTCCTCGTTTTGTGGTCATGGTGCCACGTTTGGTTCTGGAAATCATCGAATCTTGAAGGGGTACTATGTATAACGAAATAAAAATTGATAATAACTAGATTACAAGTGTTGTTTGGTATCATTTGTGCTTCTGTTTTGTGTTTCTGGTTGAGAGTGGATGAAGCCGTGAGCATTAGACTCACGGCATGGGTTATATTCTTTGTTGATGTCTAGGTTGTGCTCGCTTTTGGGTGTTTCGAAGTGTGGATTTGGATAGGAATGGTTTGGGATTATTGTTAACTCGTGGTTCCTGGTAGTTTTGTTTTGTCGTATTCTTGTTGTTTGAGCTATACTTCGGATGGGTTTTGGTGAAGGATTAGTTTAGATGAGGATTTGGTCGTGTTTTGAGTTAGGCCGTGTGTTTGGATTGGGATAGAAAAGGTTTTGAGTTGTTGTTGTTCCTGTTGTTAGTTTCCTGTTGTTGTTCCCTGTTGTTGTTGTTGTGACCGTGAGGTAGAGCCGAGACCATTAGGGTCTCGGAATGTATTAGATTGGTTGGCTATTGTTGTTGTGGGGAAGATTGTGGTGATGGAAATATAGTGACGGGGAGTAGGAGTAGAAACGTGCCGTAGGCTCATCCGTTAAATTGTTGAAGTTGTTGTTGCGGCTAAATGGATAGTTGGTGCATAGATGTCTAGTAGGGTGTTGACTTGAGCCGAGTCGGGCGTCACCTAGACTTTTTAGTCCCGTGTGATCCCGACGAGCCAAAATGGACTTAGATTATATTGGTTATTATTTGACCCATGATAAATATGACTCGAAACGAATATAGCCCGTGAAAATATAATAATGGTTAAATATTAACGATATGAGTTTTTTTATATATAAATATAATTAACTTTTAAATATTTAGTAACGACGTATAATCGTTATTTCATATTTATAAGTTGATAATAATAATAATAATAATAATAATAATAATAATAATAATAATAATAATAATAATAAATATTGAGATACGTTAAGTACGTTAGTTAACGTTTGCAAGATTAATAAGAAATATTAATAAACGTGAGCTCGTTCGTTAATATTTCTAAGATTAATACGAGATCGTTAAATAACGACAAATACGTTATCTAATAATTATTATTAGAAATAATAAAGGCAACGAGGTTGAATTTAATACGGATGAGTGATTTAACGTTTCGAGGGCATGTTTATCAAGACTTACCCTATAGGAGTTATTAAGGTTCGTTTTAGTAGTTGCCGAGTTATGGATTGGTTAACATTAATATAATCATCCGACACGGTTAACGGACTAATTGGGGTACTAAACCCAATTAGGGTCGACAAACGTGTCGGGAGACAATATTAATGGGTGACCCATCCTACGACTTACCATATCTTCATTAGGTATGGGTAACTTTGGATTAACAAGTGTATTATAGGAATTGTTGAAATTATCGTATTGGTAAATACGATAAGTATTCAATAATTCGTACCATTTCACTTGTTAAACTTTTGGTTACTCGAGATTGACTTTGACCATAAGAGTGACTTAGTAGCCATTTAAGTGTTATTTCTTTGGATGGATTATGTAGCTTTGACCCGGATGTTTCGTATTGAGTTTTGTCTCGTTTTGATGGAAGTCGTATGTTACTCATCTCTTGGCGTGAGTACTCTTGAGTCTTGTCTCGATTCTTGTTGACTTCGCTTGTTTAGTCTTTGGCGTGGGTTCACTTGATTTTATGTCGTGTTCTCACCACACACACACCATGATACCAAACACAAACACAAATAAATGGATAATAAGAGTTTTGGAGATAGAAGATTGGGTATTACTTGGAAGTAGATAGCTTATGAAAGACTTGGTTCATCGCTGTGGATCTCGTGTTAGAATAAGTCTTGCATATAGAAGGCTTCGCCGTTTTCCGTATTGACGTATCGCTTCTTTGATGTTGTTGTGAATCTGTTCGATGCCAGTTGTGTCAATCTTGATCTTTGCGTTGTTGTGGCCCAGGTGAGTTCATAGCCCCTACTTTTAAACGGTTTTCTTAAACTATTTTTAGGGGAGAATACATGCTCGTTTTCAACTAAACTCAAGTTTGCTTATTTGGATACGTGAATTGTTTATCCAAGATTTGACTGTTTGGTTGGAATACTTGATGTGGTATGAGATTTGTGACTGTGGTTTATGAACCTGTTACTTGAGCTGGCTAAGGGCATGTCGCATCCTTACGAATGCAGATTGAATTGGTTTAGTGGAGCGAGGCCTAGTCGAGAACTAGGTAAGCTATGGAGCGAGGCCTAGCCTAGAGCTAGGTAAGCTATACAACGAGGCCTAGACTAGAGCTAGGTAAGTTGAACATGTCGTATCCTTACGCATGTTGGGTATGTCGTATCCTTACGCATACAGATTGATTTGATTTGATTTGGTTTTGGACTATAGTGTGCACTATAGGGAATTCTTTTGTGGTTTGACTTAGCCGATAACTTTATGTGACTCTATATGAGTGTAGTATCCATGTGATTGATTATGATTCAAGTTGTTTGATTATGAGTTGATTTCGGTTATTTGATTCGGTATGGTGATTTAAGCTGTGTAAGCCTACGTTAAGTTTGACTTGTTGAAAAGGATGATTTGAACTCGAAAACCCTTTGGTTCAACTATAATGTTTTCAACTAAAACTCTATGGACTCACCAGCGTAAGCTGACCGTTTTAGCATGTATTTTCAGGCTTAAGGCGTTAGCTCACTATTTGAAGGCGCTTGGCAAGGGGCATTGGCCATAGGCGACTCTAATATATATTTGGGACCGCTTTAACTTCTTTATGGGCCTATTTCCGCACTTCTTTTATAAAATGTAAACTTTACATTTTTGTTAATGCATTTTATTTTCAATAAATGAAATAAAAACCGTTCTTTGTACCTTATATTATGATACCAATTTTGTAGCACCCCAATGCATGTATGCTTCCGCTAGACCCGGATTTTGGGGGTGTTACAGTTGGTATCAGAGCCTAGGTTATAGAGAACTGGTATTTTTAAAACCTAGACTATAACCATTTTTGCGAAACTTAACCCTATGACCGCCACGTGCCTGCCTGCCAAGCTGGTGCCTCGCGTATAATTTTGTTTGAGGATGTAATCGATTAGATGACTAAGGATTTGATGGATGAGATATTGAATGAGTTTGATGAGATATTTGATGGTATATGTGATGAGATGTTTATGGTTTATTTGGTGTATTGTTTGATGACTTATTTGTTGATATATACCTCTATCTAGTGGATGCTTCGAATCCACCTATGGTAATTATTCACTATAAGCATTCTCACAATACACACACTATACCTGTCACAGAGTTACGCTATTTCCTTGCGTAATCTCATGAATTGATTTTGAGTTTTGGATGCTTGTCATGATTTCGGGAATGATATTAAGATATGAAGGACATAATACTAGTATAACTAGGCTGAGTGTTTCAAAATTCATTGAACCTCGGGTGAATGTAGATTGATCACCTACATTCAACCAGGGACAGTGGGACATGGCCTGATCAACTATGTCCGACGCCGAGGTGAATTTTGCGATACTGAGGGTAGTTATAACAGGATTATGTCCGGGTTAGAGTTGATTTTTGAAATGATGAGTTTTGTGTGTGTACACGGGCATTGAATATTACTTCCACACACACGACACACTGGCATCACATGGATCGAAGTGCTTCTAGCGCCACTAAACGTCCTCGTTCACGTGGAATTCTTGTTGTCGCCATCGAGCGTAGTGCGCAATGGGGCGGGCTAGACCCGCTTGGCACCATTCGAATTCGAGTTGCTTATCGTCATAAGTCTCGTCGATCTTATTGGAATGTTTGGAATTGATTTTCGGCATTGTATGGAATTGATTTCCGGCTACGTTTTGAGTTGACTTTTGGTATTTTGGGACTTGGTTTTGACCATTTTGAACTTGATCTTCAGTTACGTTTTGACTTTATTTTCGGTTACGTTTGGATTTTGTTACGTTTAGAATTGATTATTGGCCACGTTCGGATACAATTTTGGCTACGTATGGATTTGATTTTCGGCTATATCTTGATTCGACTCTTAGCTATTTTGGGTTGGTTTCGACCATTTTGGATTTAATTCTGGCTTCGTTTGGATATGATCTCGGCTACGTTGAAATGGATTTTATTAAGTTTGGATTTGATCTTTGGCCTTGTCTTGAATCGATTTCCGACTACGTCTTGATATGACTCTCGGATATTTATGGAGCTGGTCTCGATTATGTTTTGATTTGGTTCTTATTACGAAGTTGGATAGTTGGATTTCGTGATTTTTGATCTTGTTTTGAATTTGGATTGGTTATTCAGCCTTGTTTAGTTAATGATCTAGTCACAGCCTCCTCTACCCTAAGCCTTTTACTAAATCGATGATATTCATTTTCTCAACCGACGACGTTCATTTTCTCAATCGATGATGTTTGTTTGTTTTTCCGATTGCTGTTGTTCAAATCAATGTTGTTTTAGTAACTATGTTCAAAAGAGGTTGTACTTTCCACCTCTACTCTAAGTACCCTACTAAGTCAATTGACTTGTTGCTAGTAGCAATTAGACGGCATTTTCAGAATCGTTCTCTGAGACTCGTTAAACTCTCTGTTCAGTAGAGATTTCGTGCTCAACGATAATCTTGAAATCCTAAGGAGTAATCTAAATCGCGTTCCATAGTCCTTATCTCATCCCTCGTGAAGTACCTGATATCCTTACTACATTCTTACTGATCAAACAACTATACCGCAAGCGAAACCTTAGAAGTTAACCTCGCACCTTTACCTGAGTAATCACTGTTGATAATCCTACCCAACCTGTTCACCTCCTGTTGGTCAGATTCTCTTATTACACTTCCTACCATTTGAGTATTTCTACGGCACTATAAGAGATCCTCTATGGTCGAAGGTGCCGATCACCGTTTTGTTGAGTAGAAATGGAGATACCCAACTTCTTGACCCTGAACCTGTTCATGAAACCACCGAGGAGATCGTTCGAAGGCAAAACGGAGACGCGAGCTATGATTTGAAACCCTGATAATGTGAACCTCTCGAATCCTCGTCCTATTAATTCTTTCAAAATTCCTGCTGGAGTTGGACCGAGAACTCACCAACTCGAGCTGCCGTCAGAATTCAGCAACGTCGCACGTTTTCATACGTATAATCTAAGTGATGACTTGCCAATGAGGCAGCCGTTATTTCTGTTAGAAGAGATCGTGATGAATGTTCAAGCCCTGTTGATCGAAGTCATGGACCGTGGGGTTCGACGACTTAAGCATGGTAGTAACTCTACTGACAAGCTCATTGAAACTCACGAATAAGTCCTGAATTTACGCGGGAATGTGAAAATGACTCCTCGTGCGTACGTGCTCATTTCTTTTTGACTTTAACGGGTAACTTGAATTGAATCGAGAGGACTCGATTCCGTTAAGGAGGTGAGGCTGTGACAACTCGCAAATTTCCTGACTCGTTCTATCTAGAGCAACGGTTATCTATTTTGAGTTTGGAATCATCTGTGAGAAGCTATACATATTTATATCCACTTCAATCAAAAATCTTATTCTGAGCACGTTGCTGTTATCTCTGTATCATGAATCTTCCGTTTATTTGCTTAAATGAGTCTCGAACCTTATATTGTGAAAGATATCATAAATTACGTGAATGGTCCCTGCTTAAAGTTACGATCGCCCTACCCTAAACTTCGTATAAATTACCCGTTGGTCCTTGTGATTTATCAACTCTACCTACACCCTATATAAACCCACTTATTATTCATTTTAGGGTTTTATTTCATTTCTAACTAGCCCCCATCACTCTTTCTCTCTTGCAGCCGCAAATCACCCAACCCCTCCCTCTCTAACTCCGGCCATATTCCAGCCATTTGGAGCCTCACCGCCGCGAGTCACCACGCACTGCCACCACCATCATGTGTATCTTCTTACCCTCATTCTCCAGATATAAACCACGCGCTAGGAATCATCTCCCAACACCTCCTCCTAGCAGATTTCAGTCGCGAAAGCATCACCACCATCACCTATTTTCGTGATTCTGGCTTATCCGAAGATCAAAGTGGTAATAACTCCTCGTTTTGTGGTCATGGCGCCACGTTTGGTTCTGGAAATCATCGAATCTTGAAGGGGTACTATGTATAACAAAATAAAAATTGATAATAACGAGATTACAAGTGTTGTTTGGTATCATTTGTGCTTCTGTTTTGTGTTTCTGGTTGAGAGTGGATGAAGCCGTGAGCATTAGACTCACGGCATGGGTTATATTCTTTGTTGATTTCTGGGTTGTGCTCGCTTTTGGGTGTTTCGAAGTGTGGATTTGGATAGGAATGGTTTGGGATTATTGTTAACTCGTGGTTCCTGGTAGTTTTGTTTTGTCGTATTCTTGTTGTTTGAGCTATACTTCGGATGGGTTTTGGTGAAGGATTAGTTTAGATGAGGATTTGGTCGTGTTTTGAGTTAGGCCGTGTGTTTGGATTGGGATAGAAATGGTTTTGAGTTGTTGTTGTTCCTATTGTTGGTTTCCTGTTGTTATTCCCTGTTGTTGTTGTGACCGTGAGGTAGAGCCGAGACCATTAGGGTCTCGGAAAGTATTAGATTGGTTGGCTATTGTTGTTGTGGGGAAGATTGTGGTGATGGAAATATAGTGACGGGGAGTAGGAGTAGAAACGTGCAGTAGGCTCGGCTGTTAAATTGTTGAAGTTGTTGTTGCGGCTAAATGGATAGTTGGTGCATAGATGTCTAGTAAGGTGTTGACTTGAGCCGAGTCGGGCGTCACCTAGACTTTCTAGTCCCGTGTGATCCCGACGAGCCAAAATGGACATAGATTATACTACGTATTGGTTATTATTTGACCCATGATAAATATGACTCGAAACGAATATAACCCGTGAAAATATAATAATGGTTAAATATTAACGATATGAGTTTTATTATATATAAATATAATTAACTTTTAAATATTTAGTAACGACGTATAATCGTTATTTCATATTTATAAGTTGATAATAATAATAATAATAAATATTGAGATACGTTAAGTACGTTAGTTAACGTTTGCAAGATTAATAAGAAATATTAATAAACGTTGAGCTCGTTCGTTAATATTTCTAAGATTAATACGAGATCGTTAAATAACGACGAATACGTTATCTAATAATTATTATTAGAAATAATAAATGCAACGAGGTTGAATTTAATACGGATGAGTTATTTAACGTTTCGAGGGCATGTTTATTGTAACACCCCCAATTCATGGTTGCAGCGGAATTCGAACTGGGTGTTACTTGACGGCACAATAGTCACAATAATAGAAAACGAACTCCAATTGAGTCGTTTTAAAAGATTTATCATTCAAATTGTATAAATATCAGAGATTACAAAATGAGGTCCCAGATGGTTCCATGTTTACAATTTACATTAAATGAGTTTTTGAATGATAATAAAATTTATAGCCCTCTTGAGTATCCGTGCCCTTCCGTACCATCCTTGATCGTCATGAACCTGAAATACATGCTTGAGAGGTCAACACAAAGGTTGAGTGGAATTCGTAGAGTTTAGTTAAATCGTTTGAACACAATAATCGTAGTGTGAGCTATAGACTCACACTCATAGTTAGAAAACAAAATCGTTATTTATTTCACTAAGCTCATGCAACCAAAACATTAACATCGAACCAACAAAATTGGCATTATAGAAGCCCTATCAAGGTACTTTTGCCATTATACCGCTAAATCTCAAATATAGTGCATTTGTGTGAACTCATCGTTGTTCAACACAAATGGGATCCGTCAATCCCAATAGATCTATTCACAATATTCGCGCTCACTATAGGTAGTGACTAATGGTTCATGATATAGGGACTTCGAACATGGCAATCGTTACTTAGTGACAATAAAACATAGTCGGGTATCATACAGTAGAAAGCATTGTGTTCGAGTAGAAAAATAATAGCATGTATTCCCCCCATGGGTTTGTAAAATAGTTAAACAATAGAAAGTGGGGCTACGAACTCACCTTAAGTTATGTAGTGAGTAGTGAATGTGATGGTCGAATCGCGAAGGTTTCTATGAGTAACCTATAATAGAATGTTGCGACTTAGGATTGGAGTAAAGAATATGAATAAGTGCCTATATATATATCTTGCATCTAGTCCATGATGTGGTATGATGTATATTGTAAGTCTTTGAAAGAAAAGATTCATGAAACATGTATGTTTTATATATCGTTTACTACCGTTCGGGCCGACATAATTCAGAAGTCACGTTAGTAAGCGTTCGAGGAGCCAGGACACTTTAATTCGTAAATCCACAACTCATCTCGACGGCTTACATAATGAACTCCTCACATGAGGCTCCCTACTATTGTAGTAGTTGATAAAATATATATATCTTGCATCTAGTCCATGATGTGGTATGATGTATATTGTAAGTCTTTGAAAGAAAAGATTCATGAAACATGTATGTTTTATATATCGTTTACTACCGTTCGGGCCGACATAATTCAGAAGTCACGTTAGTAAGCGTTCGAGGAGCCAGGACACTTTAATTCGTAAATCCACAACTCATCTCGACGGCTTACATAATGAACTCCTCACATGAGGCTCCCTACTATTGTAGTAGTTGATAAAATATATAGATATAAGTTTCGATCCGAAAAGTTACATGTCCGATATTTGAATAAACTTAGGAAAGTTTATTATTACATGAAGATTGTTATTAGGGGAAGTTTCATAAGTCTTGTATGACCATTTTTCTTTGTAATATCTCATGGTTCCTTTTAAGTGAAGTAGATCCAAATTGCTTGTTCAAATTATCGCCAATTCCTTGTTTCATGTTTTCGCCTAAGTAAGCTTACATGGTCATTTCGTCATGGCCTAGCCATGACCTTTGGTCCTTGTTCCAAGGTCATGAGACTCAACCTTGGCTCTAGCCATGGTTGTGGCCTTGATTATAGGTCATAAGACCTCTTGTTCCTTTTAAACCATAACCTATATATAATGACTTTGGCCTAAAAATGGGCTGTTTAGAATTTGAAGAATTTATCACTCGGAAAGCGTTTTCAGGGCTCGAGCTTCTTTGTTCCTGAACGAAAACGGCGTTCCGGACAACTTTCGTGTTTTATTAACTTGTCTTATCAATCATGTACAATAACTTGTTTTACTCACTTTTATACATCATGGACATTTATACAAGACATAATATAGCAAGAATAATAGGTAAATAACATGAACATGATTATTTAACAAGAAGCAAGTTAGGTTTTGGCTTACAACTTTTGGCTTTCAAATAAAGAAAGGAAAGTAGCAAGTAAGGAAACGGACTTTGATAGACTTGCTTCAACCCACTTCACTTCATGCAATCTTTCTACTCTTGTAATCTTGAAAGATGGATGATGAAGGTTGAGGTGACTTGAGTGGATTCAAACTCAAGAGAAATCACCAAGTATATGAGGTTATGGAAGTGTTTTGATAACTTAAGATCAAACTAGGGTTTCTATCTTGAACTTGAACTTGAATCTTGCTAGAATTTGGAAGAAATAAAGCTAAGTGTGTATGGTTTTGGTGTGTGATGTTGGCGTACAAAGGAGGGGAGGAGGGGCTATTTATATGGCCTTAAGGAGGTTACATATGTTGACTTGTCAACCCTTGGAGGCCAAGTTCTACACATGTAAGGATCTAAGGCCATCAAGCTTGAGATCAAGCCACCTAAAGGGTGACTCCCCCCCCCCCTAAGTCGGTTTGCTAAGCTTGGGGAGGAAGGTTTGACTTGTGATGATATTATCCAAGATATCTAGTATGTTTTGACTCCGTAAAATGCTAACCGTAAATGGTTAAGCCACGAGACGTAAAACCGGGTATCATAAAAATACGAAACTTGGAAGAATGGTTAAACATGTCATAATACTCCATAATAAAATATAAAATGAGTGGTGGGTTCCATTGGGGTGGTAAAACCCTGCTAATACTGGAAACACGGGTCTAAAACGCGTAATACGTAAAATGTACGAATATTGCGTAAAATTGAGAAAAGTAAAATGTTATTTTTCTAATAGGTTAAAAATGATTTAAAATGACTTATAATGTCTAGACTGGGCTCAGTCTAGTGTCGGTTGGGATTAAATGTCTTTTAGACATCAAACCGTAAGCCTAAAAATCAAGGAATGACTTATAAAATCAAGGGATGATTTTTGGTCAAAGGAAGAGGGAAAAATATGTTGACTTTTTCTAATAAGTTGAAAACTCAAATAGTCTTAGAAACGCGGTGCAGGTATAGGCTAAGGTTACGGCTGAATAAAAACGCTTAAAACTGAAAATTCCAGTTTTTCCACTGCCGACGCTTATTTTGGTCACGTTTTTCACAATCATGATTTATTCTCAAATAAATCATGAGTGTGTCAAACATTTTTCCGATGCGGGGTCACTTAACGCGGTCGAGTTTCGTTGTGCGTAGAATTTCTGAATGACGTTTTACCCTAAAACGTGTAATTCCTTAATAACTTTCACGAAAATGAGCTTATGAAAGTTAAACTTTTAATTTGCCATGGAAATGATTTATCACTCGAGGCCAAGAAACAAAAATCAAGTTTCGGGAGAATTTCGGGGAAAAAATGAATAGTAAAAATGAATAGTGAATTTTCTGGGAATAGTAATTATCCTGAAAATGCGAATTGTTACAGCCTCTACCCCTTACGGGGAACTTCGTCCCGAAGTTCTATGTGTGTTATACATTGGAGTGGTGTCGATGAAGAGGTGTGGTTACTTATGAGGATTAGAGTGATGTAGTTTGATTTGTCGTTTCAGTGTATGGCGTAGGATGAGGTTACTTATGAGAAGTTTGTTTCTAAGAAAACATACGGGTGACTGCTCCCAGCATAACATGATCCCTCCTGAATTAGACATAGGTGATCAGGCTATGTATAATTTAGGACCGATAATGTGATGTTCGGTTTAGTTACGTAGTATTGTGTTTCTTAAAAGTTTTAGATGGTATACAATTTTGTAAAGCTGATGAGGTTGCTTGTGGTGTAACTAAGGATGATTCGAGCTTTAAAAGTGCATCAAGATCAGAAAGTGAGCTTGTGGGATTAAGGGTTGTGAAGATGATGATGGTGAGAAGGTTAAGGAGCTTTGTGTTCTTCATGTTGGTATGTTGTGATTTAGTGGTTTGTGATGAAAGTTGGAAATGAAGGCATGATATTGATTTATAGGGTGGTATCAACGAAGTGATTTTTCTAAGATGGTGATAGTATATCTTGGAGTAAAATGATGTGAAACAATAAAGTGATAACAAAATAGCTTGAAGTAAAATTTGTTGAATAGTTTATAAGATAACTGGGTAAATCTTAGAGAATGGTAATAGTCCGCTAAACAATCAAATTGGTTTGGAGATAGAAAGTACAATAGATGAGAATTATCACAAAGAGTTGTTTATTGAACAGTAAATATTCTTAAGTCATAAAACTCCCATTACTAGGGATGACATACACGTAGTACAACAGAGTGCATAAATAAATATGACTGCTAAGTTCTAAACTTCATTGTTCTGCAGTGTTGTTGAGATTCTGATAAGCTCCTTCTCCTCTTATCATATATGCTCACCCTTGGTTGTCTTCAACTTGTTGACCTTGGTTTTGGGGACATCGGTTCTTGTAATGTCCACTTTCTCCACACCCGAAGCATATAACTATCGGTTGTGTGTTGCTACCGGTAGCTACAGCCTTGATTCTACAATCTCTGGCAAGGTGTCCAGTGTTTTGACAGTTGCGACACTTAGCTGGGCAAGGACCCGAGTGATGGAAGTTACACTTATTGCATAGTGGAGCATTCCCAGTATACCCTGCGCCTCTAGTTGGTGCAGCCACATAAGCCTTTGCGGTCTCTTGTCTTTTATTTTGCTGGTTGTTGTTTTGAGTTTGGTTGTTGTTGTTATTGTTGTTACTTCCATGGTTACCATCCCATGGTCGCTTGTTGTTGTTGTTGTTGTTGTTGTTGTTGTTGTTGTTGTTGTTATGGTAGTTGGAATTGTTGGGGTTATTGGTATTGCTGGCGTTGTTGGTGTTGTTGTTGGTGTTGAGGTTGTTTTGCTTTCGGGTTTCTGTCATTCGTACCACTTGGTCCATGAGGCTGCGGGACATCCGCATAGCTTCATCAAGTTCCTTTGGATTTGCCGAAGTTACATTCCCTTGTATGCTTGATGGAAGTCCCCAGATATACCTTTCCAACAATTTTTCCTTTGTGGAAACCATTGTTGGACAAAGTATCCTCAATTCTTGGAATCGACGATTGTAGGTTATGATATCATTTCCCCTAACCGTATGATCCCAGAATTCAACCTCCAACTTCTGCATTTCACTGTGAGGGCAGTACTCCTTGATCATCATCTTCTTCAGGTTATCCCACGAAATCTTATAGGCATTCTCAATGCCCATGGGTTGAGCAATTGAGTTCCACCATGACAATGCCTCATTCAATAGAGTACTCGTGGCATACTGAACTTTATCACCCTAAGTACATTTACTGACCAAGAATACCGACTCCGCTTTTTCAAACCAGCGGGTTAAACCTACAGCTCCTTCAGTACCCTTGAATTTGATGGGTTCACATTTCAAGTAGGAAATGAATGAGCAACCCTTTGGTACTGTAGCAACATTTGTCACCGGAGGGGTAGTTGAGTTCGGTCCTCCAAGGTTAAGGCTGGCAATTCTGGCAGCTTCTGCAGCTATAGCAGCTTCCGCAGCAGTGGCGGCTTCAGCGGCTGCTGCAGCATCAGCGGCTGCTGCAGCATCAGCAGCACCAGCAGCTGTGGCGGCTTCGGCAGCTGCTGCAGCTATGGCTGCTCGTTCCGTGATGAGTGCTGCGTTGACACTGTCCTTTACCAGTTTGCGAGTGGCAGCTTGCGTCATTGCTGGTGGTGTCTTCTTCTTTGGTGCCATGATTCTATTGTTCAAAAGATACGTCGTAAGTAGAGAGTTGTGAAATAAGCATGATTTTTGATAGGAAATGATAGAATAATTATGTTGAAGATTTAAAGGCATAACACATGATAGTATAAAACAAGAGTTTTATTCGTACAACGTTGGTTGATTTACAAAATCGAAACCTATTACAAGCTTCTTCAAAATTTACTAACTGATACTTTCAGTTTAGTTATTACAACGTTTTTACTATCGCTAGTTATCACATAGATTTCGTAACATTTACTAACTGAGTCAAATCAGTTTAGTAGTACAACAGTTAACTAGTATCATCACACTAGTCTATTGTGGGTTAGAAGGTCCGAGCAGCTCTGATTGATCGGCAACTTCTTGGTTTAGTGTGTCATAGAGGTACGAGTCGATGAAGTTTGAGAAGCTGTAGTTTTCATGTTGACTTTCTTGTTGGATCAATGGTGGTCGAGGTACGATCCATAATGAGTGATCCAAATCATCACATGTAGGGATATCAAAGGGAAGTGATAGTGGTGGTGGTAATGGCTCTAGTACATATTCATACTCATTATCCTCCTCGGGGTCTGCCTCAACCCCATTTTGTTCAAAATAATTAGAAATATTCATCGCAAAATTAGTTGGCATTGGTTCATCCTCTTCTTCGTCGGTTGAATCTTCGAAAGGTTCTTCTTCGTCATCAGAAGCGAAGGCATTTACGAAGTCAAATCCGAACTCAGGTGAGGGTGGTAAGACTTGGAATTTATTAGGTAGAGTGGGCACATAATCGGAAGAAATGGGTACGCACATGATTTCTATAAGAAGAATTACAATGTTAATATAATTCTATCGTTTATGGGGAGTGTTCAAAATATGGCAAGCATATATATAGCAATATACTAATATGTTTATGTAGCATAACCTGCATAATAAGTCCATAATCGTCTGGAGGATGGAAGGCACGAAGAGCGGAAGGCTATAAAAATGTTTTTGCTTGTAGTGTGGTTATAGTTTAGGTCTCAATTAGACCCGTTTCTCTATAACCATGGCTCTGGTACCAATCTGTAACACCCCCAATTCATGGTTGCAGCGGAATTCGAACTGGGTGTTACTTGACGGCACAATAGTCACAATAATAGAAAACGAACTCCAATTGAGTCGTTTTAAAAGATTTATCATTCAAATTGTATAAATATCAGAGATTACAAAATGAGGTCCCAGATGGTTCCATGTTTACAATTTACATTAAATGAGTTTTTGAATGATAATAAAATTTATAGCCCTCTTGAGTATCCGTGCCCTTCCGTACCATCCTTGATCGTCATGAACCTGAAATACATGCTTGAGAGGTCAACACAAAGGTTGAGTGGAATTCGTAGAGTTTAGTTAAATCGTTTGAACACAATAATCGTAGTGTGAGCTATAGACTCACACTCATAGTTAGAAAACAAAATCGTTATTTATTTCACTAAGCTCATGCAACCAAAACATTAACATCGAACCAACAAAATTGGCATTATAGAAGCCCTATCAAGGTACTTTTGCCATTATACCGCTAAATCTCAAATATAGTGCATTTGTGTGAACTCATCGTTGTTCAACACAAATGGGATCCGTCAATCCCAATAGATCTATTCACAATATTCGCGCTCACTATAGGTAGTGACTAATGGTTCATGATATAGGGACTTCGAACATGGCAATCGTTACTTAGTGACAATAAAACATAGTCGGGTATCATACAGTAGAAAGCATTGTGTTCGAGTAGAAAAATAATAGCATGTATTCCCCCCATGGGTTTGTAAAATAGTTAAACAATAGAAAGTGGGGCTACGAACTCACCTTAAGTTATGTAGTGAGTAGTGAATGTGATGGTCGAATCGCGAAGGTTTCTATGAGTAACCTATAATAGAATGTTGCGACTTAGGATTGGAGTAAAGAATATGAATAAGTGCCTATATATATATCTTGCATCTAGTCCATGATGTGGTATGATGTATATTGTAAGTCTTTGAAAGAAAAGATTCATGAAACATGTATGTTTTATATATCGTTTACTACCGTTCGGGCCGACATAATTCAGAAGTCACGTTAGTAAGCGTTCGAGGAGCCAGGACACTTTAATTCGTAAATCCACAACTCATCTCGACGGCTTACATAATGAACTCCTCACATGAGGCTCCCTACTATTGTAGTAGTTGATAAAATATATAGATATAAGTTTCGATCCGAAAAGTTACATGTCCGATATTTGAATAAACTTAGGAAAGTTTATTATTACATGAAGATTGTTATTAGGGGAAGTTTCATAAGTCTTGTATGACCATTTTTCTTTGTAATATCTCATGGTTCCTTTTAAGTGAAGTAGATCCAAATTGCTTGTTCAAATTATCGCCAATTCCTTGTTTCATGTTTTCGCCTAAGTAAGCTTACATGGTCATTTCGTCATGGCCTAGCCATGACCTTTGGTCCTTGTTCCAAGGTCATGAGACTCAACCTTGGCTCTAGCCATGGTTGTGGCCTTGATTATAGGTCATAAGACCTCTTGTTCCTTTTAAACCATAACCTATATATAATGACTTTGGCCTAAAAATGGGCTGTTTAGAATTTGAAGAATTTATCACTCGGAAAGCGTTTTCAGGGCTCGAGCTTCTTTGTTCCTGAACGAAAACGGCGTTCCGGACAACTTTCGTGTTTTATTAACTTGTCTTATCAATCATGTACAATAACTTGTTTTACTCACTTTTATACATCATGGACATTTATACAAGACATAATATAGCAAGAATAATAGGTAAATAACATGAACATGATTATTTAACAAGAAGCAAGTTAGGTTTTGGCTTACAACTTTTGGCTTTCAAATAAAGAAAGGAAAGTAGCAAGTAAGGAAACGGACTTTGATAGACTTGCTTCAACCCACTTCACTTCATGCAATCTTTCTACTCTTGTAATCTTGAAAGATGGATGATGAAGGTTGAGGTGACTTGAGTGGATTCAAACTCAAGAGAAATCACCAAGTATATGAGGTTATGGAAGTGTTTTGATAACTTAAGATCAAACTAGGGTTTCTATCTTGAACTTGAACTTGAATCTTGCTAGAATTTGGAAGAAATAAAGCTAAGTGTGTATGGTTTTGGTGTGTGATGTTGGCGTACAAAGGAGGGGAGGAGGGGCTATTTATATGGCCTTAAGGAGGTTACATATGTTGACTTGTCAACCCTTGGAGGCCAAGTTCTACACATGTAAGGATCTAAGGCCATCAAGCTTGAGATCAAGCCACCTAAAGGGTGACTCCCCCCCCCCCCCCCCCTAAGTCGGTTTGCTAAGCTTGGGGAGGAAGGTTTGACTTGTGATGATATTATCCAAGATATCTAGTATGTTTTGACTCCGTAAAATGCTAACCGTAAATGGTTAAGCCACGAGACGTAAAACCGGGTATCATAAAAATACGAAACTTGGAAGAATGGTTAAACATGTCATAATACTCCATAATAAAATATAAAATGAGTGGTGGGTTCCATTGGGGTGGTAAAACCCTGCTAATACTGGAAACACGGGTCTAAAACGCGTAATACGTAAAATGTACGAATATTGCGTAAAATTGAGAAAAGTAAAATGTTATTTTTCTAATAGGTTAAAAATGATTTAAAATGACTTATAATGTCTAGACTGTGCTCAGTCTAGTGTCGGTTGGGATTAAATGTCTTTTAGACATCAAACCGTAAGCCTAAAAATCAAGGAATGACTTTTAAAATCAAGGGATGATTTTTGGTCAAAGGAGGAGGGAAAAATATGTTGACTTTTTCTAATAAGTTGAAAACTCAAATAGTCTTAGAAACGCGGTGCAGGTATAGGCTAAGGTTACGGCTGAGTAAAAACGCTTAAAACTGAAAATTCCAGTTTTTCCACTGCCGAGGCTTATTTTGGTCACGTTTTTCACAGTCATGATTTATTCTCAAATAAATCATGAGTGTGTCAAACATTTTTCCGATGCGGGGTCACTTAACGCGGTCGAGTTTCGTTGTGCGTAGAATTTCTGAATGACGTTTTACCCTAAAACGTGTAATTCCTTAATAACTTTCACGAAAATGAGCTTATGAAAGTTAAACTTTTAATTTGCCATGGAAATGATTTATCACTCGAGGCCAAGAAACAAAAATCAAGTTTCGGGAGAATTTTGGGAAAAAAATGAATAGTGAATTTTCCGGGAATAGTGGTAATTATCCTGAAAATGCGAATTGTTACATTTATCAAGACTTACCCTATAGGAGTTATTAAGGTTCGTTTTAGTAGTTGCCGAGTTACGGATTGGTTAACATTAATATAATCATCCGACACGGTTAACGGACTAATTGGGATCGACAAACGTGTCGGGGGACAATATTAATGGGTGACCCATCCTACGACTTACCATATCTTCATTAGGTATGGGTAACTTTGGATTAACAAGTGTATTATAGGAATTGTTGAAATTATCGTATTGGTAAATACTATAAGTATTCAATAATTCGTACCATTTCACTTGTTAAACTTTTGGTTACTCGAGATTGACTTTGACCATAAGAGTGACTTAGTAGCCATTTAAATGTGATTTCTTTGGATGGATTATGTAGCTTTGACCCGGATGTTTCGTATTGAGTTTTGTCTCGTTTTGATGGAAGTCGTATGTTACTCATCTCTTGGCGTGAGTACTCTTGAGTTTTGTCTCGATTCTTGTTGACTTCGCTTGTTTAGTCTTTGGCGTGGGTTCACTTGATTTTATGTCGTGTTCTCACCACACACACACCATGATACCAAACACAAACACAAATAAATGGATAATAAGAGTTTTGGAGATAGAAGATTGGGTATTACTTGGAAGTAGATAGCTTATGAAAGACTTGGTTCATCGCTGTGGATCTCGTGTTAGAATAAGTCTTGCATATAGAAGGCTTCGCCGTTTTCCGTATTGACGTATCGCTTCTTTGATGCTGTTGTGAATCTGTTCGATGCCAGTTGTGTCAATCGTGATCTTTGCGTTGCTGTGGCCCAGGTGAGTTCATAGCCCCTACTTTTAAACGGTTTTCTTAAACTATTTTTGGGGGAGAATACATGCTCGTTTTCAACTAAACTCAAGTTTGCTTATTTGGATACGTGAATTGTTTATCCAAGATTTGACTGTTTGGTTGGAATACTTGATTTGGTTTATTGAATGCATTATGTGATTACTTGTTCATTTATGTGGTATGAGATTTGTGATTGTGGTTTATGAACCTGTTACTTGAGCTGGCTAAGGGCATGTCGCATCCTTACGAATGCAGATTGAATTGGTTTAGTGGAGCGAGGACTAGTCGAGAACTAGGTAAGCTATGGAGCGAGGCTTAGTCGAGAACTAGGTAAGCTATGGAGCGAGGCCTAGCCTAGAGCTAGGTAAGCTATACAACGAGGCCTAGACTAGAGCTAGGTAAGTTGAACATGTCGTATCCTTACGCATGTTGGGTATGTCGTATCCTTACACATACAGATTGATTTGATTTGATTTGGTTTTGGACTATAGTGTGCACTATAGGGAATTCTTTTGTGGTTTGACTTAGCCGATAACTTTATGTGACTCTATATGAGTGTAGTATCCATGTGATTGATTATGATTCAAGTTGTTTGATTATGAGTTGATTTTGGTTATTTGATTCGGTATGGTGATTTAAGCTGTGTAAGCCTACGTTAAGTTTGACTTGTTGAAAAGGAAGATTTGAACTCGAAAACCCTTTGGTTCAACTATAATGTTTTCAACTAAAACTCTATGGACTCACCAGCGTAAGCTGACCGTTTTAGCATGTATTTTCAGGCTTAAGGCGTTAGCTCACTATTTGAAGGCGCTTGGCAAGGGGCATCAGCCATAGACGACTCTGATATATATTTGGGACTGCTTTAACTTCTTTATGGGCCTATTTCCGCACTTCTTTTATAAAATGTAAACTTAACATTTTTGTTAATGCATTTTATTTTCAATAAATGAAATAAAAACCGTTCTTTGTACCTTATGTTATGATACCAATTTCATAGCACCCCAATGCATGTATGCTTACGCTAGACCCGAATTTTGGGGGTGTTACAATTGAAGGCGTACATGTATGTTTTTTGTGGTTCTCTCAGTTCTCGCAGATAAGAGGGTTCTCACAAGAAAGTCTCACTATACATATATATAGGGTAAGGTTCTAGAGAAAAATCCACTTTGGTAGAAAAGTGAGAAAAAAATTATAGGTTTTAATTTGAAACATTTCAAACTTTATGGGTATGTTTGAAACGTACCCCCACCCCCCCCCCCCCCCCCCCCCGGCACCCCCCCTGAAAATAAGAATGGTAAAAAGTAATTCTAGCCACACATTTCAAATTAGGAGGAAAATTTTGAAGGAAGATACATCAAGTTTTCAGGTGCATCTGAAATGTGTGGGCGTAGTTACTTCTTATCATTCTTATTTTAATTATTCTTTCAATTTGATCCTAACTATATATATATATATATATATATATATATATATATATATATATATATATATATATATATATATATATATGTATATATATACATATATATATATATATATACATATATATATATATATATATATATATATATATATATATATATATAGGGTGAGGATCAGGTACGTTTTTGTCTTTTAGTGCGGATGGTACGGACGAATCTCAGCCCTCCATCTAGTCAACCATCTGAAAAAGGCGAAGTGGCAATATCGTAAATATTCCGTCTTTTTTTAAGATCGTTACTATCGTATTAGCTTTTTTTCTGAAAAAAATTCAAAAAAATCTGAAAAAATTAAAAAAATAAAGAGGACAACAAATAATTAAGAATCGCTGAAAAAATTTTCAAAAAAAAATCGTTTTCATCGTTAAAGGTATTGTGATATCAGAATCTGATTTTGACTTTTTTACAAAAGTCAAGATCTGAAGATCAGATCTTGATCAGATCTTGACTTTTGTAAAAAAGTCAAAATCAGATTCTGAAAACTTTTTTTTAATAAAAAATTTAATATCACAATAACTTTTTTAATATCGTAAAAACTTTTTCTTAATAAAAATTGTTAATATCGCCGTAACTATCATGCTTTCACATAAACTTTTTTACTATCGTAATAAAAAAAGTCAAGATCAGGATCAGATTCTGATATCACATAAACTTTTTTACTATCGTAATAAAAAAAGTCAAGATCAGATTCTGATATCACATAAACTTTTTTACTATCGTAATAAAAAAAGTCAAGATTAAGATCAGATTCTGATATCACATAAACTTTTTTACTATCGTAATAAAAAAAAGTCAAAATCAGATTCATAATATTGTTAATATCACGGTAGAACTCATAATATGGTTAATATCACGGTAGCACTCATAATCAAAAAACAAAAAGTCTCTCAGAAAAATCTGAAAAAATAAAAAAATGAAAGAAGATAACAATATTAAGGATCGCTCAAAAGGAAAAAAATTAAAAAAATCGTTTGAATGGTGATTTGGTACCGTGATAGTTGCGTAGATCTTGACTTTTTTACAAAAAGTCAAGATCTGGATTGGACGGCGTAGATCTATCCGCACGTCCGTACTAAAACAAAACATCCGCACGTGATCCTCACTCTATATATATATATATATATATATATATATATATATATATATATATATATATATATATATATATATATATATATATATATATATATATATATATATATATATATATATATATATATATATATATTAATATATTATATAACTGGAGGCGTTTGACTATTTTTTGCCACATAATCATGGTCAATGCCCAGTAGGTTTCCATGTCATTGCCCAGTCATCATGTTTAGTATCTATTTTTCGTCCTGTCATCATATTTAGTTTATATTTTTCGTCCATGTATAATTTTTTTTAAAAAAAAAAGACATTGCATGATTCGAACTAAAGACCTTTTATATGTTATATAGAATGTTAACCACTGCACCAACATATTTTTATTGTTATCATTTGTTAAGTCCTATAATATATGTAATATTTGTTAGATTTGTATATTTTAAAGTCTGAGTTTATTTAGTTACTTATTTATTATCTCATTGGATATGCATGCATGATTTTAAACGTAAAATATGTTTTTATATATTACTTATATGATAAGTATGGAAATTATTATGATATATTTTTTGTAAATATGATATAAATCTTTATTTACTAACCCTAATTTTTTGGTATATATATCGTATTATACGTACCACATATATTCATAAACTAATATTCATTCATTCTATCACTTTCCAGTATGCAGCCACAACCACAAAGACATTCGCTTAGGATTTCAAGATCCAATAGTAGGAAAATTTCTGAAAGTGTGGAAACCGATGTTACATTGCAAAAACCAGGTTTATATATTATCAACAAGTTTATATTAGCTATGTTTAGTTATTGTTTGTAATAACATTATGTGTATTTTAATTTTTGATGATTTTATAGCAACAAGGAAAAGTAAAAGTCAAAAATTTACAAGAATCAGTGAGCATATTATGAAGAATACTAATATTGATTCTGCAGGTTAGTTTTATAGTATTTGTTAATCATATATTATGATGTATTAATAATATACCATTATGTTTTTTGCAAAAGCAGATGATCACTCAAACAATCAGGCTTTATCAAATTGTACAGGTTATCTTTTTTGTTTTGTATTTTTTGTTTATTTAACAAAATAATTTACAATTATTGAAACTGCATGTATAACATGTATTATATGTTTTATGTGTTTTTTTTAAAAAAACAAAAATATTCAGATAACCAACATGTAGATGTAAGCAGTGTTAGTAAAAGTACATCTACAAAGGATTTAATGATAGAATGTGATACACCAAGAATAGGTTTTAACAATAAGACAGATTGTTCAACAAAGAAGATGTTTAAACCGGTCAATAAAGAAATTTCTAAAGGTAATTTATCAAATGTTTATTTATTGTTTTTATTTATTTATATATTGTTTTGTCAAATATAATTTCATTATATATTTGATTTGTCAGATGCATTGATAGTTGAAAGTGATACTCCTTTAGCAAATTCTACGTCTCATTCTATGAATGTAGGTTGGATACATGAAGGTAAAATTACTTTATTTTATGTTTGTGTTATATCATATATTTTATTTACTCTTTAATAGTTTTTTTATTAGTATATTGATATATTTAATTATGGTCAATTAATGTTAATTATAGAATCAGAAAGAATGTCTTACATTGAAAACAGGAGAAAAGATCCAAGGAATGGTATGTATACTATTTGTTTTATTGGTTTATATTACTTAATCTGTTTATGTTTAATTGTTTATGTATGATGTTTATTAATAGCTATTTGTTTTGTTGGTTTATATTAGTAAATATGTTTATGTTTAATTGTTTATGTATAATGTTTATTAATAGGGAATACCAAAATTAAAGAGAATTTTGGATATCAATCATCTTCTTTTAAATCTGGTGATACATTCAGAGGTATGGTTGAGTAAAAATAAAAGTATGTATAGTGTTTTATCTATGCAATATATACTTCTTATATGTTGTTGTTTTATGAACAGGCAAACGTTGTGAAGCACAAAAAAGAAACAACAGAGGTGGATTTTATAATGTAGACAGGCAATCATCAAATCAGTATTCTTTATCTGGAAGTTTTGAATCAGGATCTGTCATAAAGAATCGAAGTATTACTGCCATTAAAAATCTGAATCCAATGTGCAATAGCATGGTTGTTAAAGGAAGATGCATATCTCTGTGGCATTCTCACAAACTCCATGAAGAACATGATCCTTACAGTTTGGATTTTGTTTTCCAGGATGTAGATGTAAGTATTCTTTTACAATTAACCACATATTATATTTTTCCTTCTTTGATAACATGATTTATTTGTAATTTTTTTGTAATTCAGGGAAATCGTATACAGATTTATGTAAAGAAAGAGTTGATGTTCAAGTTTGAACCACTTATCCAAGAGGGTCAATGCTATATCCTATCTGATTTTGGTGTGGCAGAAAATAGTGGAAGGTTACCTTTGTTGCCAAACAAATGGAAAATTTCCTTTTATAAAGGAACTCAAGTAACAAGAACAGACCAAATTGACGACAATATTGTTGGTTTCATAAATGAACCATTTACAAGCATTTTAGACACCAACAATGAGTATCATGAACATGATTGTGTTGGTATGTTTATATATGTTAAAGTGTTCATAAAATTATTTGAAAGCATGTTTATATTGATTTGATAATTTTATGAGTTTTTTACAGATGTAATTGGTACAGTAGTCGGAATTGGTAATATTGTTACTGTAAACAGTGCCGGAGGACCAAAAGTTCGGAGAACTGTTGTTATTGAAGATGCAGAGTGAGTAATATACATTTACATAGTTTTGTAAGTTGACATACACATAATTATATTGTTTGATTTTATGCAGATCTTACAGGCTTGATTGTACATTTTGGGATAATTGGGCACACATGTGGGATGAATACGAACGGAAAGTAGATGATCTTGGCCATTTAGACATTCTTTTCATGTTTGGAAAAGTTAAATATTGGGATAGTAAGTTTTTTAATTTACTATTTATGTTTAATTTTTGTAATTACAATGTATGTAGTTTATGAAATTATATAATTGTTGAACTTTTGAATATTTCAGATAAACCATCAATACATAATGCTCTATTTGGTTCAAAGATATATGTGAATAGGAAAATACCTCACTTAATTTCTTTCCGAAAGAGGTAATTTTTTTTAACACTGTATTTATAATTTTATAATTTTAGATGTTATTTTATGTAAATATAAAAGTGATGTTTTTTACATATTTCATGTATGAAGCACAAGAAGGTTATGAAGCAAATGAATTTCGTATTCAATCTTACACGCAAGATATGCATGTTGTTACACCTTCTGAAATACATAGCATACAACATGAAAGTGGGTGGGCTTATACTGCTTGCAAGGCATGCAATTCTAGAGTCACAGCTATTTCATCCAATATAGGAACAAGTTCACGAAACAAGAAACAATTGTGGTACTGCAAAAAACATGAAGAAACATACGCAGTTGCTTCTAGGTATAAAAATTTAAGATTTTCATTTATATATTTAAACATTAAATTAAATAAAACGGTTGTAGCATTTTCAAACATTCAAATTCATATACAGGTTTAAAATAATTGTTCGTATAGTTGATGATAGCGGAACTGCACAAGTTGTAATTTTCGACAAGAATGTTCATAAAATGACTGACTTGACTGCATGGGAAATTATGGAAGAACATGGAATCGATACAGATGAATATTTCCCTGATGAACTTAATCAAATTATTGGGAAACAATATCTTTTCAAGATATTCTATTCTGAGTTTAACCACAACAATAATAGCCACATATACCGTGCAGAAAAGGTGACAGAAGATGTTGATACAATAAACTACTTCAAGATGGGGTTTTTGGATAATGAGGTTTGATTTTGATAATGCTTTATATATATTTTTTTAAATTTATTTATGTAAATAAGTATACAACATACAATTTTATAATGTGGTTAATTTTTATTTTAAATTAATGTAGATTGATGATGATAATTTAGAAGATGATGAATATGAATTAGAAGATGATGAAAATGATTCATTAGTCTCTGAAGAAGGTTTTAATACAGATGAAGATGGAAATGTTTTAAAGAGTTCTTCAATTCATGATGACAAGGTAACTTAAAAACGTGTATCATATTTGTTTAGTTATATGCCAATATTTTTTAAAAAATAATGTATTTAAGTAACTTATATTAAACTACGCAGGAAAGTGATTCAAATGTTATGAAGGAAATTGTTGGTCATGATTGTCCTTTGTCATCTGCTAATGCCAATGGCAATGGGGTAGAAGACACGACAACTGAAGAGACTCATTGTAGGAAAAGAGATCGTAGTTTGTTTGATGATTCATCTCATGAAGAAGAAGATCAAGAGAATACAAAACATTCACATAAGAAGATGGTGTCAACAAACGTCGACAAGGATGTTTGATTTCTGCTTTTCATGGATTTAATTTTGTTTCAGCATATTAAGATGAATTTTATTTCATATTTAAATAAACTTTTGCACGTTTAATAAATAATTTGTCTTTTGTAGGATTAATATTTATATTATGGTTTTATTTAGTGTTTTTATTTAAAGCCCAATAATAGAAGCCCATACAATATTTGAATTTTATGTGTTATTATACTATGCTCATTGTAGTATGCATTATACTTATTTTAAATCTATATACTTGATGTGTGTAGTATATCAACAATATGGTTTGAAAACCACTTTCACAATCAAAGGACTATGGAGTTAAATGAAATTCAAAGGACTAAACGCAAATCAATTTGTACACAATCAGGAAGAAGTTCTGATTGATGGTGTACAAATAACAAACATGACCAGTCAACAACACAAGTTTATTTACTTATTATTTTGAATATTTTGCTTACTAAGTGTTAATAGAGACTTTGAAATCAACAATTATCCAGCCTTTTGTTGATGCTTTAGAATAAAAATACTTCAAGAGGGGTTGGATGAATCTATACAATAACATTCTTTATGTATAGTTAACATTCATCAATTAAGGTTCATCACATATACTTAACATTCATCAAGTATAGTTAATATTCATTAATTAACATTCATCAAGTTAACATTTGTATGTGCCTTCTCAACAATTTCATTGAAATGTATGTCATTGCTATAGGTACTAAGATTTGATAATGAAATGGAAGTTGGTTCGATGAACTCGAACATGAATCATGGTTAACATTCATCCATTCATCAATTAACATTTAAATGTTTAATCTAAACAATATAAATGAAATTAAACTAATTGATACGCTTAGTAGGCTTTGTTAATGAGACAAATATTGCTATGGGTACATGGATGTATGGTGGTAATTAAACATAATTGCACAATAAGTAAAACCAAACAAATTGATACGATTAGTATTCTTATCATATATTTTATAAACCTTTAAATTAATAAAGCGTGTCTAATATATATATATAAATACATACTTGATTATGTTGATTAAGTTAAATATTGACTACCTAATACAAGTAATTGATATAATGAAATATGTAAAACGTTTGTATAATATTTTATAAATTTAACTGTTATTATATAAATCAATTTAGCATGTTAATCCACAATTATAAATCATATATTTATACTCCATATATTCTGCCTAAAATAAGTATGTTTAAAATTCTTATCATATATTTTCAAAACGTTTTAATTTGTAAATCGTATCTAATACATATTTAAATATATTGAGTGATTTTAATTTTGTACACACACTTTCCTAAAAACTAAACACGTAATTTCCAGATTAAAATCCTAATTAATGCTAACCCTTTTGTCTTCCATATTCTGAGATAAATACTCATTACATTCCATCTCCCCATAAACATTATCACTTTGATTACACATACATACATTTTCACATAAAAAAATAAAAATGGCTGCCAATCAAGATATTGTTCAAGTTGCAGAGGTATTAGGTAAGTAAAAATCAATGTTTTAAATGTTTTTGTTATTTAACCTAAACTATTTAAATGTTACTAAAATAAATATTTAAAATGCATGCATATGTAGTTCAAGATAATCATGCCCAGGGTGTTGAAGAATCAGTTGCTGCAGTGTATGATTGGCTACAGGCACAAAAACAAGCATCAAAAAAACGCAAATAGGAAGAAAAAGAGGGGGAAAAAAAAAGAAAAGAAAAAAAAAACAAAAAAAAGATGAGAGGAAAAAACACAAATAGCTTATGAAAGAAGTTAAGGATCATAGGAGATCCAAAAAAATGAAGACATTGACTGAAGATGATTTGGATGCTAATGAAGTTGAAGATGAAGAGCTTGAAACATATGACTATGACCAACTTCATTTATCATTTGATTCTGAAAATTTGTAAATTTGTTTAAATTTAAGTTTTTATGTATTTTATTTTTAATTTAAGTAATATTAAGATGTTTTATTTATGTTTTTGCATTATTTTGTTTATTTTATATTTATCTTTAAAGTAATTAGTTGAATTGCATAATTTATGTTAACATTAATTCGATATTTGATACTTATCTTGATACATTATAAAAAAATATATTACAACATAAAGAGAAATAATTAAAACCAATTAGTAAACACAAATATTAAAAATATTATGTTTTACAAATTTATATTTTAAAATTATTAATATGATAAGATATTTAAATTCGATATAAGGTATATCCATTCCTTTAATATATCTAATTCGTAAGTGTAGAACAAATCTTAATTCGTAATATGAATCTAGATATATATTTTCCTAATTAATATAGGTGTTTAACATCTATAAATATAGGTTTATAATCTCGGTTATTCATTAACCAATTTGGTTAGTACTCATCACATTATCACCATAATGACAAAATGAAACTCCATGAAGGTATTGTTTTTAATTTGAATTACATTATGATTTTTGAATATTCATACTATAATATATGTTTATGTTAATGTACATTGTAAATGTTGTGATACATATTATTACAATTATTGTATTTGCTTTTTTTTTCCCTAGAAATCGAGAAAACAACCAGTTGATACCAAGTCTTCCATTGAAACCCACTTGACTTCCATAGAAGAAACCATTGTAATTTCCGATAATGAAAACGTATGTAATTTTACTACTTTTAATTTTATTTTTAGTTGTTTATTTGGTAAATAAAGTAGTTGTATTATTATTTGATTTTGTAGATGATGAACCATTAGTGTTCTTTGGATGTTAACATTCTTAAGTACATAATTAATACTTTTGTCAATTTTTATTCAATTTATTGGTATTAATTGTTTTAGTAATATTCAATCCATTTATTAATTATTGTATTGTTATAAACTTTTTATACATTCACTATCTACCAAGTTTATACAATATGTTTGTCATATAACATGTTTAAAAGATTGTGATATGTACAGCCTAATAACTTTGCAAATAAACTTCGAAGACTTCGTAAAAACAAGGAAATTTGCAACTCAAATACTATCCAGGTTATATCATCAGATGATGAAAAAAAATTTCCAGCCATGAAGAAGAAAGAAATCATTGATCTAACTTCATCAGATGATGAGGACACCAACAACAACAAAAAAAACATAAAAGACTTGAGTCATAATGAACAAAACAAACTATTGGTAAGATTTACAGTTGTTTTACATTCATTAAATAACATAAATGATGTTTTGATGAGATGTATTTATTTTTATAAACTTTTGCATGGAAGATATCTGATGAAGATGCACCAATATCTTTTAAACATGGAAAAAGAACATATGAATGTGTTTCATCAAATAAACAAGAATACATGCTCTTTGACGAGGATACAGATGATGAGGAATTTAGAAAAAATGCAAGTCCTAAAGATGGGGTTTGGGTAGATGTGAATGATCTTGATGAACCTTTTTATGATCTAAAGGAGTATAAGCCCAAATATATTATTCCAGATGATGACATTATTGAGGACTCTTCAACAGGTTTTGTTTTGTTTTTTTCGTTTTTTTTTTAATTAAATTATTTGTTAATGTATGATAATTTTTTTGTATAATTAGTTATTCAATAGTTATAAATTATTAAATGTACTAATACATATTTTAAAAATACAAGGTGATTACAAATATACTGTGGTTGATGAAGAACATGATCGAGAAGAGTTGGACAAACATAACCTAATTGAGGAAGACATGTTTGATGAGATGGTTGATATTGATGGAAAAGTAAATAGGAAAAAAAATTGCACTAATTATATTGAAGACGAGAGTTGGGAAGTTGATTCGGATGCATATAGGATAAGATCAGTGAGCTCTGGCGATGATATGTCGGATTTCATTAATGATAACACAACAGATTATGAAACAACAGATGGTGATGATAGTGATGAAGAATTTTGATGCAGCATTCTAATTTCATTCAAGATTTTCAATAATAAGTTTTAAACATTGATGAGTGTCTAAATACTCATCATTTTATACCAATCTGAACTGCCAAAACATACAAAAACACTCAAATATGTATCAAAATACTTAAAATATCTTAAAGGTGTGTTTTATATGTTTCAAATGCAAAATATGCAAAAACAGATGAAAAACGTACAAAGTTTGCATAATTGGCAGTTTCAGTCCCTCAAGTTTCATAAATTGGCAAAACTAGTCCCTGGTTATTCTATAAACATGAAAAAGTCATCAAAGGTCCTTTTTAATCATAAAGTTACATATTTAGTCCTTTGGTGCAAAGTTTCACAAAATTACAAGTTTAGTCCCTGTACTTTGCAAATTGACATAAATGGTCCCTGGGATGTAAAAACTTTGAGAAAATCAATTTTGGTCCTTGTACTAATAATCTTTTGCAGGAATGGTCCTTGGTATGAAGTTTGGTGAATTTACATGATTGGTCCTTGAAGTTTCACAGTTTGGCAAAACAGGTCCCTCAAAGTTTCAAACTTGACAGTTTTAGTCCCCGGGTGTTCAAAATGGGATAATTATCATTAAGGGTCCCAAGGAATTCATAATTGTCACTATTAGTCCCTGGATGAAAAGTTTGGAGAAATTACATGTTAAGTCCCTGGAGTTTCAGTTTTGTCAATTATAGTCCCCGGGTATTTTAAAAATGAAATATATCAAAGATACCCTTGTACTATTCACATCTTGGCAAGTGTAATCCTTATATGAACTTTGGGAAAATACCACATCATACCCTCAACTTTTCCCTAATTACAACTTTGGTCCTTGTGATTTATTAAATTAAAAACCAAACGGACCTATGTATTATATAAAACCAAATCCAAACCCAACACAACCATTACCCCAGCCCACCCACCTATTCCCAAGGCCCAAAGTTACAGCCCAGTCCACCCTTAATATAAAACCCGGTCAACTCCTTGTTTGACCAAAACCACCCCGCCTAAAACCACCACCACTTCCACCTCCCTCACACAGCCAAAACCACCCTCCACCTCGCCTGGTATTGCCTCCACCTCACCCCAGCTGTCTACCCTTGTCCTCCACGCCCAACCAAAGAGCATTTAATGCCCTAAACCCTCTCCACGCAACACTGTACCACTTTGACTATTTTGGCGCCAAGAAACGATTTAAACGGCTAGGATGATTGGGACCAATCCAATGGTCCACAAATGGTGGGAAATGACCCAGTGGGTCCCACATGCTCAGAAAATATCTATAAAGAAGAAAAGAAGCTGTGGTTGAAGATTATTAGTTTAGTTTTAGCTTAATTTAATCGTATGTAGTGTAGAATAGTCTCTAGTTGTTATTTTCAGTTTGAAACACTTGTTCTCAGTTAGTTTCATGTAATTCACTCTTTAATTAAAATTAATTTCAAGTTTCAGATTGTGTTTCAGTTTATGCAATTTTCAAGTTTGATCAAAAATCTCAAATTCTCAACTGTTGTTGTTAGTTGTTGTTAAAGCTTTGCATAAGCTCATATAAGCTCTGACAAAGCTCATATAAGTTTTAGAAAACTTTAATTATCTGTTTAGCTATAAATAAGAAAATACCAAAAATAATAAATTAAATAAAGAAAAATAAAAAAAATAGAGGAAAGAGAGGAAGAAGATTGGAGCAGGGTGTTATTTGGATATGTTGCTGGTTTAGAACCTTTTGGGAGGTGATAGGTTAGTTACTAGTCATTGGTTCCATCATCTCAGTCCAATTCCATTTTGTAAGCTTTTATATAAATTTTTCATATTATTGTTTAAGTATTATATTTGCTTAGGTTTCTGTATTTTTATGTTCAATTGTTGTTGTTAGGTGAGAATATTTCTTAAAATAAGTTACTTACTCATTAAATTTTATTGTTGCTGAAAATTTGATATACTAGCCTTAATAACATATTTGACAAATCTGTCTTTATTGCTTGTGATATTGAAGTTTTCTACTTAAATAAGTTTATAATAGACTAATAATCATTTAGGAAGCAATTGTTTGGATTAAATCAGTGTTTAGTGGTATAAAACATGAAACAGATATAGATATAGGGGTGTTTGGCTCAGCTTGATACTGAGTATTGTTGGTGTCATTAGTTATCTAGGTTAGTTTATTCATATTACTTTAGGTCATAATAGGTTGTAGTAACTTTAAAACTCAGGCCTTATACACTAGAAAGTCAAAATCCATCTCCTAACTCCTTGACAGTTAACTGTCAAGGATTTGTGATCCACAAACCCTCACATTAGCTCATATCTTTAAGCTTTAGCTTATTTTATGTCTAACATAGCTTATTATTACTTAAGTAATCAGCTAGAAGTGTTAGAAGTTCATAAAAGTCAAACTAGCAAGTTTCACTCAAAAAGTCAAATTGCCTATCTCAGATTTTTCCAAAACTTTGGAGATTTGTTTAGAATTTAGGAATAGGACCTAGGCTTTAAAACTTGTTTCTAATTACACTCTACCAGCTCATCTTTTGATTTCCATCTAGCTTATATTTTTAGGATTTTTAGTGTGGGCCCCACTCACCCTCAAACTCACATGCAGGGCAAAGGTGTGCCCTGCATCAGCAGCTCAGGCCAACACCATCACCTTTGGTGGTGGTTTGTGACCACCTCAGTGGGTCCCACACCTTCTAATTAGTTCCTCCCAACCCCCCTCCTAGTAGGCTCTAAGAATTGACCTCTTGTTTGACCTGAATCATTGTGGACCCCACTTAGTTTCACCCTTGAACTCTGTCCCAAATCTGTGTTGTAACTAAGTTTTTGGAATAGCTTATTTGGCTTATCAGCTTATCTACTGAGCTTATTTAACCAAATTGAGCTTAGACAAGTCTAACATACTTATTAGAACCAGAATAATCCTTAGTGGGTCCCACATAAGCTCATTTGAGCTTATTTCTCATTTCAGTCAACCAAAGTCAACTGTGGTAGCAATAAGCTTCCACAGTGCTTATTAATAAGTTCTAAATTAATTGTTTTTACAAAAGTTGCTTGTTTTTATATATAATATAGTTTTGTAAAAGAAAAATCCAGAAAAGACAACATTAAAATAAGTGATAGTTTCTATTTAATTTAATTTAATTTTAATTTTCATTTTTATATTTTTATTAAGTAATTTATGTTTTTATATTTTTATAAATTTCCTTTTAAGTTAAAGTAATTTTCATAATTTTCTCAGATTTTTCTTTTGTAATTTAGTATTTATTATAATTAATATTAGTTTATTTAATAATTAATTAATAAGTAAGTTATAAATATCATAATTAATTTTTATAAGGTAATACCTAGTTTTTATATTTTTTATAGCTTTTATAAGTTATAAAATAATTTTATGAATTTTTTCATAATTTTCTAAGTTGATTTAGTATTATTTGTAATTTAAATTAGTTTAATTAGTTTAATTAATATAAATAGTTTTTAATTAATAGAAAATCTTCAAAAAGACAAAAACATTTATTTTTATTTTTTATACTTTCTTCATGTTCATTTTTAAGTTTAGAAATTATTTTTATAAATTTTTAGTTTAATTTGTAGTGTTAATCATTTTTAGTTTTTATTTAAGTTAGTTTTAATTAAATAGTTAAATAGTTATTAATTAAATAATTAATAATAAATAATAAAATAATCTAAAAAATATTTTTCTTTTTAATTAAATTTTCTTTTAAGTTTAAGTTTATAGAATTTTCATTTTTAACCCTTGTAGTTTATTTTTCCTTAAAACTCACATTTTTCTCAGTACGCAGTCGCGTCTGATTTTAAATTGGTGTACGTTTATTCGTTTTAGATATCTAGGTTTTACGTAATCATTAATATAGTTTAATTAAGTCATTTTAAGTTATAAAACCCTAGTGTAATCACTCACACACACTTTTATACCTTCCCTGTTCACATTCACTAATCACAAATTCGTTTTTTAATACCATCACAACCTCGTTGGGACATTACGACCCGGGAAAACACTGTATTTCACGGAAGCATTTGCCTCAGCTGTTTGACTATTACAGTTGGCCATTCACAAGTGGCTGATCAATAATTATCTGACCGTTTGAGGCGAATCAAAATTTGGCGCCGCTGCCGGGGAGGTTGTGCGCTTATTCTAAACGATTTTGCGTATTTGTGATTCTGGATATACATCCATTGTATATTTACCATCTTTTATCTATATTTTTATAAAACAAAACACAAAAATATTCACCTTTACACCCCTACCTATTTGATTCTTCATTTCTCATCCCCAAAACCCTTTGATTCTACCTTCTTCCACTTGTCCCATAATTGATTTTAATGGCATCTCTCAATGACAATTTCTTTAAACAAAGGGCCTTTAAAAGCGAAGTTGAAAAACTTATGGCCTTGTCAAAAATGTCGAGATGTCATGTTGATTATGATGGACCTTCGATTCCTATTCCCTCTCCGGTGAGGGAAAGAGATCATGAAACCGAGGTAACAAAGGACCTTGTACTTTCCTCTGACGATGGAGGTGCTAAATACGTCCAAACCACGGTTGTCCAAAAACCTGAGCTCACAAATGATCCTAAACCTTCAAGAATCAATCCTGATCTTTCACGGTTTACGGTTAAAAGTTTGTCAAGCAAACGTACAGAGCTTAGGGCAATTACTGAAAAGAACGATTTGCCTAATCTTCACAATTATCAAAAATAAAAACCCGAGACCATAACGGAAGTGGTGGAAATTCCTAGCTCTCAGAGCACACCACTTGTCCCACCTCCAGATTTTGTTCCTTGTGACGGTTGTGGTGAGCCGCTTTTCGGTTTTCCATGTCGTTGGTGTACATGTGTACAATGTGGTAATGATATTCAAAACGGGAGTTGTTTGTTTTGTGGATCGAGTAATTCATTTGCTTATGATCCTAATCAAAACTCATTCAACGACTCCTCAAATTCTTCCAACTACCCATCACATTCATACGAGCAAGAATCATATTATCCAAATTTCAATGATGCTTCGTATCAAAATACACCAAGCCAGACTCAACAGTTTTACTGTTGTGAGTACTGTGGAGGTCCACACTTTAGCTCTGATTGTCAAACAAGGAATCCATTTCCTTGTAACAATTACGACTATTCATTTCAAGACCCACCTCCACAATACCAAATGAACCAAGCAACTCCTCAAAACCAGCAAGACCCTTGTCTAGAGGTTCTTGAAAAACTTAAAAACATTAGAGAGGAGTTAGCTAATATGTCGTCTTACAAAGATCCAAGTTCTTCTTGTGTATATTGTGGGGGTCCTCATAATGATGATCAATGTCAACCTTCCGGTTTTGACACATCCACACCTCCACAATTTCCACTCATTCAAAATTCTCGTGATAAATCTATCACAGAAATACTTGCTGAAGAACGAGATTCTGGAAAAAGCATGGAAGATTTAATTGCTGAGCAAAGAGTAGCCAAAATACGTGCCAATATTCGCTATGCTGCTTTTTATGAGGACGATGATGACAGTGATGATGATGATAACATTGTTATCATTCAAAAAGAATCATCAAGTTCATCAGTTGAGACTTCTTCCATGCATATACAGGGAGAAAAGAATATAACTGAATCACCAGCAGTAGAAATAATGGAACTTGTAGACTCCATTACTGCTAGTCCTTCTCATCTCCCTGAGTATGATGTTATCACACCCGAGGTTCCCACTCACTCTCTGAACATGGGGGACGAGCATCTTGACACTGTTCCTGCAAAGGAATCGGACGAATTCATAAAGTCTAGTGTTGAGAACCTTGTCTCAATCCCAAGTGAGTCACAGGGAATTCTTGATCATGTGTGTGATATTCCTCCCCCTCTTTTCTTTCCAAATAATCATACTGAGATGTTCTCTGATTCTGATGAGAACTATTCTTTATCTTGTGGAGACATAAGTTATGTGGGGGAATTACCTTCTGAGCTTGTCAACTCAGAAGAAGAGAATGAGGAAGAAATTACCCAAGACGAATCTCTTCGTCTTACATTATTAAATGCTAATCTTCTCATTTCTAGAATCGAGGCTTTTAATGAAGAGCCTATTTCATCTCCTATCCCCGTCAAGGATAGTGAGATTTTGATCAATGATTCTATACCATAATTGCAAACGTTCTATTTTGATCAAACGGAAGAGAAGATAAGTGGTATTACCATTTCTCATTCTTATAATTCTCTTCCCGTTTATGAATCATTTACTATTGAGGAGTTCCCCAGTGAACTCACTCAAATCAATTCCGAATACGAATCATTCACCTTTGAGGAGTTCTCCGGTGAACTAACTCATATCATATCTCCTCCGGAGTATGATAACTTTTATTTTGATCTAGACATACCCATAATATGTCTTGATCAAACGAGCTTAAAAGAGGAGATTCATGAAATAATGAATTCTCCTATTGAGGAAGAAGAGTTAGTCATGATTTTCTTCCTTTTCTTCATATATTCTGTTCCCTATCCCGTTCTTCACTCTTTCGGGAGTGAGGACATTATCTTTGACCCCGGCATTCTCATTTATAAATTATGAGCCGGTTACTTATCTCATCGGTGTGGAACTTTCACGTGCTTCAAATGTTTATCCAAACGTCTTGAATGAAAGTCCGATTGAGATTGTCTCTTCCACTTGCTTCCCCATGGACAAATGAATTCGGGGTCGAGTCAAGCTAGCGACTCGGTAATCAAAAACAGTAGCATGTACATAGGTTTTCACCCATGTTTCACCCTAGTGTGGGGGAGATGCCCCACATGTTGTATATATATATATATATATCCTCTCAAAAAAAAATGTACATATAGTGATAGCTTCTATTTAAGAAGTTTTATCTAAAAAAATAATTGTATGTATATACATCTTAAATAAAGGCTATGGAATATTTTTCTTCTTACGTTCTAAGTTCGGTTTAACACCCGGTACTTTGAATATTGAGGACAATATTCAGTTCTAAGTGTGGGGGGAGATTCGTTATTCTAACGAATTTAAACACATGTTCCATCAAGAACCCCCATTTTAGCCAAAATTTTAAAATTTTTCTCACTTAGAACGCAATAAATGGTTATCAGTCCGCCATGTCTAACCCACATAAGGATTGGCTAATCCAGGAGCAAACGGCTCTTGGTAAAGATAACTCAAACCGTTGATGGCTTGCAATTTGCCTAAAATTGTATGGTTCCTCAACTCCCCATTATCCTCAAAAGCTAATGAGTTGGCTAGCCCGCAAGATTATGGCTTGTGGTAAAGGCCGTAGAAAATCCATAATTGGTAATCAGCTCACCAAGATGTTGACTATTCCATCAAGAGTTGGCTAGTCCAGAAGCAAACGGCTTTTGGTAAAGACTAATCAAATCCGTTGACAGCTGGTGGTTTGCTCAAAATCACACGGTTATCAGGTGTACCACAGTTCTTACACCTGGCTACTCCAGAAGTGATGGCTTTTGGTAAAGAGTTTTTCAAATCCATTAAGTTTTTCTCAAAAGATTGCTAGGGACTAGCAATAGTTTAGTGTGGGGGATTGATGAGTGTCTAAATACTCATCATTTTATACCAATCTGAACTGCCAAAACATACAAAAACACTCAAATATGTATCAAAATACTTAAAATATCTTAAAGGTGTGTGTTTATATGTTTCAAATGCAAAATATGCAAAAACAGATGAAAAACGTACAAAGTTTGCATAATTGGCAGTTTCAGTCCCTCAAGTTTCATAAATTGGCAAAACTAGTCCCTGGTTAATCTATAAACATGAAAAAGTCATCAAAGGTCCTTTTTAATCATAAAGTTACATATTTAGTCCTTTGGTGCAAAGTTTCACAAAATTACAAGTTTAGTCCCTGTACTTTGCAAATTGACATAAATGGTCCCTGGGATGTAAAAACTTTGAGAAAATCAATTTTGGTCCTTGTACTAATAATCTTTTGCAGGAATGGTCCTTGGTATGAAGTTTGGTGAATTTACATGATTGGTCCCTGAAGTTTCACAGTTTGGCAAAACAGGTCCCTCAAAGTTTCAAACTTGACAGTTTTAGTCCCCGGGTGTTCAAAATGGGATAATTATCATTAAGGGTCCCAGGGAATTCATAATTGTCACTATTAGTCCCTGGATGAAAAGTTTGGAGAAATTACATGTTAAGTCCCTGGAGTTTCAGTTTTGTCAATTATAGTCCCCGGGTATTTTAAAAATGAAATATATCAAAGATACCCTTGTACTATTCACATCTTGGCAAGTGTAATCCTTATATGAACTTTGGGAAAATACCACATCATACCCTCAACTTTTCCCTAATTACAACTTTGGTCCTTGTGATTTATTAAATTAAAAACCAAACGGACCTATGTATTATATAAAACCAAATCCAAACCCAACACAACCATTACCCCAGCCCACCCACCTATTCCCAAGGCCCAAAGTTACAGCCCAGTCCACCCTTAATATAAAACCCGGTCAACTCCTTGTTTGACCAAAACCACCCCGCCTAAAACCACCACCACTTCCACCTCCCTCACACAGCCAAAACCACCCTCCACCTCGCCTGGTATTGCCTCCACCTCACCCCAGCTGTCTACCCTTGTCCTCCACGCCCAACCAAAGAGCATTTAATGCCCTAAACCCTTTCCACGCAACACTGTACCACTTTGACTATTTTGGCGCCAAGAAACGATTTAAACGGCTAGGATGATTGGGACCAATCCAATGGTCCACAAATGGTGGGAAATGACCCAGTGGGTCCCACATGCTCAGAAAATATCTATAAAGAAGAAAAGAAGCTGTGGTTGAAGATTATTAGTTTAGTTTTAGCTTAATTTAATCATATGTAGTGTAGAATAGTCTCTAGTTGTTATTTTCAGTTTGAAACACTTGTTCTCAGTTAGTTTCATGTAATTCACTCTTTAATTAAAATTAATTTCAAGTTTCAGATTGTGTTTCAGTTTATGCAATTTTCAAGTTTGATCAAAAATCTCAAATTCTCAACTGTTGTTGTTAGTTGTTGTTAAAGCTTTGCATAAGCTCATATAAGCTCTGACAAAGCTCATATAAGTTTTAGAAAACTTTAATTATCTGTTTAGCTATAAATAAGAAAATACCAAAAATAATAAATTAAATAAAGAAAAATAAAAAAAATAGAGGAAAGAGAGGAAGAAGATTGGAGCAGGGTGTTATTTGGATATGTTGCTGGTTTAGAACCTTTTGGGAGGTGATAGGTTAGTTACTAGTCCGTTCCATCATCTCAGTCCAATTCTATTTTGTAAGCTTTTATATAAATTTTTCATATTATTGTTTAAGTATTATATTTGCTTAGGTTTCTGTATTTTTATGTTCAATTGTTGTTGTTAGGTGAGAATATTTCTTAAAATAAGTTACTTACTCATTAAATTTTATTGTTGCTGAAAATTTGATATACTAGCCTTAATAACATATTTGACAAATCTGTCTTTATTGCTTGTGATATTGAAGTTTTCTACTTAAATAAGTTTATAATAGACTAATAATCATTTAGGAAGCAATTGTTTGGATTAAATCAGTGTTTAGTGGTATAAAACATGAAACAGATATAGATATAGGGGTGTTTGGCTCAGCTTGATACTGAGTATTGTTGGTGTCATTAGTTATCTAGGTTAGTTTATTCATATTACTTTAGGTCATAATAGGTTGTAGTAACTTTAAAACTCAGGCCTTATACACTAGAAAGTCAAAATCCATCTCCTAACTCCTTGACAGTTAACTGTCAAGGATTTGTGATCCACAAACCCTCACATTAGCTCATATCTTTAAGCTTTAGCTTATTCTAGGTCTAACATAGCTTATTATTACTTAAGTAATCAGTTAGAAGTGTTAGAAGTTCATAAAAATCAAACTAGCAAGTTTCACTCAAAAAGTCAAATTGCCTATCTCAGATTTTTCCAAAACTTTGGAGATTTGTTTAGAATTTAGGAATAGGACCTAGGCTTTAAAACTTGTTTCTAATTACACTCTACCAGCTCATCTTTTGATTTCCATCTAGCTTATATTTTTAGGATTTTTAGTGTGGGCCCCACTCACCCTCAAACTCACATGCAGGGCAAAGGTGTGCCCTGCATCAGCAGCTCAGGCCAACACCATCACCTTTGGTGGTGGTTTGTGACCACCTCAGTGGGTCCCACACCTTCTAATTAGTTCCTCCCAACCCCCCTCCTAGTAGGCTCTAAGAATTGACCTCTTGTTTGACCTGAATCATTGTGGACCCCACTTAGTTTCACCCTTGAACTCTGTCCCAAATCTGTGTTGTAACTAAGTTTTTGGAATAGCTTATTTGGCTTATCAGCTTATCTACTAAGCTTATTTAACCAAATTGAGCTTAGACAAGTCTAAGATACTTATTAGAACCAGAATAATCCTTAGTGGGTCCCACATAAGCTCATTTGAGCTTATTTCTCATTTCAGTCAACCAAAGTCAACTGTGGTAGCAATAAGCTTTCTCAGTGCTTATTAATAAGTTCTAAATTAATTGTTTTTACAAAAGTTGCTTGTTTTTATATATAATATAGTTTTGTAAAAGAAAAATCCAGAAAAGACAACATAAAAATAAGTGATAGTTTCTATTTAATTTAATTTAATTTTAATTTTCATTTTTATATTTTTATTAAGTAGTTTGTGTTTTTATATTTTTATAAATTTCCTTTTAAGTTAAAGTAATTTTCATAATTTTCTCAGATTTTTGTTTTGTAATTTAGTATTTATTATAATTAATATTAGTTTATTTAATAATTAATTAATAAGTAAGTTATAAATATCATAATTAATTTTTATAAGGTAATACCTAGTTTTTATATTTTTTATAGCTTTTATAAGTTATAAAATAATTTTAGGAATTTTTTCATAATTTTCTAAGTTGATTTAGTATTATTTGTAATTTAAATTAGTTTAATTAGTTTAATTAATATAAATAGTTTTTAATTAATAGAAAATCTTCAAAAAGACAAAAACATTTATTTTTATTTTTTATACTTTCTTCAAGTTCATTTTTAAGTTTAGAAATTATTTTTATAAATTTTTAGTTTAATTTGTAGTGTTAATCATTTTTAGTTTTTATTTAAGTTAGTTTTAATTAAATAGTTAAATAGTTATTAATTAAATAATTAACAATAAATAATAAAATAATCTAAAAAATATTTTTCTTTTTAATTAAATTTTCTTTTAAGTTTAAGTTTATAGAATTTTCATTTTTAACCCTTGTAGTTTATTTTTCCTTAAAACTCACCTTTTTCTCAGTACGCAGTCGCGTCTGATTTTAAATTGGTGTACGTTTATTCGTTTTAGATATCTAGGTTTTACGTAATCATTAATATAGTTTAATTAAGTCGTTTTAAGTTATAAAACCCTAGTGTAATCACTCACACACACTTTTATACCTTCCCTGTTCACATTCACTAATCACAAATTCGTTTTTTAATACCATCACAACCTCGTTGGGACATTACGACCCGGGAAAACACTGTATTTCACGGAAGCATTTGCCTCAGCTGTTTGACTATTATACTTGACCATTCACAAGTGGTTGACCAATAATTATCTGACCGTTTGAGGCGAATCAAACATTATCATTTATTTGTGTTTTAAAGATGTTACACTCATATGTTTGTTTTGATTTTCATTGACAAATAGTATTATTAATTATTTTGGCTCCATTACATTGAGTGCATATGTAACTACTCTTTCAACAAGCTTTACATCCGTCACCATTATAAATGATATTAAGAATTTCTGATGTGTTTACAAATAGTTGGAAATTAGCTAAATGAAATAAGTAAAAATTAATCATACAAGCAATTACCCAGTAGGTAAGTAGAAATAATGACTACAGGTATTGTAAAGCTCAAATGAACAACTAAACTGATGTTCTAACGAATTACTAATAATGGCAGTCATAAAAACTTGTGACATATCTATGTTCCTATTGATGAGGGGAGTACACAGATGAAACAGGCAATTTGCAAATGTTTTTTCAATAAACAAATTAACCTTAAATATTAATTTTGTTTTTGAAATTGATTTACTTACTACTAAACTAATCAAAAATGTTAGCCAAAACAATTGCCAATAAGCAATGAATTCTGCAGTCTTTGGCAAACTTTCGACTAAATACTTATTTGAAACTATTTTGACTCTTTTTGCTTTTATGAAACTTTTACTCTAATTAAATTCTTATTATATAAAAAAGATAAGTGTAAAATATTAACCTATATATCTGTACACATTTTGAAATCACATTTTAACTAATGATATATACTATCAAATCATATCCAAATACATTTACAGATTATCACATTTTAATTAATGATATATACTATCAAATCATATCCAAAAAAAAAATACAGATTCAAGTATAAAAAATAATGAAATCAAGAAAAAATTCATATTATACCAACAATTATTTTAATTGCAATTTTTAATAATTTGCATACCATATCATGTCAAATACATCAACACAAAATCCAATTGCTAATGTTTCACACAATGTTGATACTGACTTTTCACGTCGACGTCCTGGAAGACCTAAGCAACACAAAGAGCTAAAAACATCACCAGACTCACAAATAGATTTAACAATTAGACGAAGAGGACCACAAAAACCAATTGCTAATGTTTTAAAGAACGTTGATACTGACTTTTCACGCCAACGTCCTGGAAGACATAACCAACACAAAGATGTAAAAACATCCAAATCACGTGGACGACCAAAAGTTTATGAAGATGTATCAAGTAAGTATCAAATAATATATACAAATACAAACAATAGTATAACTCCCTTTCGTACAGTTTCTATAATAACTTATACATGCACATTTATCATATAATGGATATGTTTGATATTATTTAATCCAAACATATGAAAAAGGTGTTTATCATATAATCGATATGTTTGATATTATTTAATCTAAACAGATAAAGCAGGTGTCATAGAACCAGAATCACAAATAGATTTAACAATTAGACGGAGAGGACGACATCCAAAGAAACAAACAAATGAAGATAATGCTGTTGAAACCACAACATTAAGACCTGGTGATATTGAGTACAATGCATTTGGAAGCAAATGTAGAAAGAGAAAATCTGAAAGGCTTAAAGGTAAATTATGTCAAGGAAGACGGAAGACAATCAATTCACGAAAAAAGATTCATTCATAGGAATCTCAAATGGTATAAACACTTTATACAATATTTAAATAGTGGCTCAATACGAATCTATATAACTAATAAACGATGCAATTCTAACGTTAATGACTACAATGTGTTTTTTTACCAGAGTACATTGAGCATGGAGACCCAATATTTCCGTGTGAAGCATGTGGCGCGTTACTATGGCATGCAGAGACTATGGTAGGTCACACACATAAAACAACAAATGATTATTCAATGTGTTGTGGAAGAGGGAAGATAAAACTAGGTAATGAAGCAAATGAACCTCCAGAATTGTTGATGAATCTTATTACTGGAAACCATCCTAAAAGCAAAACATTCATTGAGAATATAAGGCGTTATAATTCTATGTTTTCATTCACTTCACTAGGCGCAAGACAAGACATGTCTGTTACAAATGGCCGTGGTCCATACTGTTACAGAATACAGGGTCAAAATTACCATCAAATTGGTACATTGCTACCAGAAGGAAACAAACCACCTATGTTTGCGCAGCTATATATTTACGACCGACCAAATGAAATAAAAAATCGGATAAATGGAGTCACGTATGATACATCAACAGCAACAGATGAGCATCCTTTGGACCATCAATTAACAGTCGATTTACGTGACATGCTTGATACAATCAACCCATTAGTTGCGCAATTTAGAATGGCTGGCGAACAATTTGTGCGTTCAAATGGAAAAAATAAATTAAAGCTACGCCTAATTGGTACAAGAGAGCGAGATAGAAGAGAATACAATCTACCAACAGCCGATGAAGTTGCAGGACTAATTGTAGGAGATTTTGATTCGGCAACAAATAAAAGGGACATAGTACTACACATGCAAGAAGGTGGCATCAAACGAATTAGTGAACTACACCCCTCATATCTTGCACTCCAGTATCCACTTTTATTTCCGTACGGTGAAGATGGTTATGATACTGACATATACCATTTTGGTATAACTGACTATACACCAACAAACAAAAAAACAAGAGTCTCAATGAAGGAATATTTTGCATACACCTTGCAAGATAGAGAGAACACTTTGTCAATGATACTCAATTCAAGGCGCTTATGTCAACAGTTTATTGTTGATGCATACACTATGATAGAGTCCGAACGTATGTCATATGTTGAAAAAAACCAACCAAATTTACGAAGCGAAACTTATAACAAATTAGTAAAGTTAGCCAAACAGGAAGACTCAGGAGTGAAGTTACGAGGTAAAAAAGTTATTTTGCCATCATCATTCACAGGTAGTCCAAGGTATATGATGCAAAACTACTTAGATGCAATGACAATTTGCAAGGTGTACGGTTACCCAGATTTGTTCATTACCTTCACTTGCAACCCAATTTGGCCAGAAATTGAACGGTTTATGGAAGAAAAAAGCCTAAATTCTGAAGATAGACCCGATGTTATCACTCGTGTATTCAAGCAAAAACTGGATACTATAATGAAAGAATTCAAAGATAAAAATTACTTTGGTCATCTTAAAGCAGGTATTTATATTATTAAATATGATTTCTAAGTACATTATACATAATTTTAAAATGCATTGTATAATATACATAACATTATAATCTTGCCACAGCTGTTTACACAGTTGAATTTCAGAAAAGAGGACTCCCACATGCACATATTTTGCTGTTTCTTGAAGATGATGATAAGATCAAAACAACGGACGACATTGACCGGTTTATTTCATCAGAAATTCCAGATAAAAACGAAGATCCAGAACTTTATAAAATTGTTACAGAGCACATGATGCATGGACCTTGTGGTCCTGAAAGGCCAAGTTGTCCTTGCACAGTCAAGAACAAATGCACAAAAAAGTTCCCAAAACAGTTCAACGATAAAACGGTCATTGACAAAAGTGGGTATGCACTTTATAGAAGAAGAAACGATGGTTCAACTATAAACAAAAGTGGAATTGATTTGCATAATGGATATGTTGTTCCATATAACCCTGGATTACTTCGGCGATTTCAATCACATATTAACGTCGAATGGTGCAACCAAATTGGTTCTATAAAATACTTATTCAAATACATTAACAAGGGACCAGATAGAGCAACTGTTGGTTTAGAAGATGAAGATGTGGATGAGATAAAAGAATATTACGATTGTCGATATCTATCTGCATGTGAGGCATCGTGGAGAATATTTGGATTCGACATCCATTACAGGTTTCCACCTGTTGAGAGATTGCCATTCCACTTACAAGGTGAACAATCCGTTATATTTGATGCAAGCCAAAGTATCGATGTCACTTCGGATAAGGCATCTGTAAGTGATTCAAAATTTGTTTCATGGATGCAACTTAACCAAACAGATACAAAAGCGCAAAAACTTCTTTATCATGAAATACCCCAACATTACGTATGGAGACAAGAAGACAGAAAATGGGTTGAAAGACAAAAAGGTACATGTCTTGGTTGTGTCCACCATGTGTCCATTGCTTTTGGAGAACTATTCTATTTAAGAGTGTTGATAAACAAAGTCAGGGGTCCTAAAGATTGGGATGATTTTAAGAAATTCGAAAACGTCACTTACGCAACGTATAAAGAAGCATGCCAGGCAAGAGGTCTATTAGAAGATGACAAGGAATATATAGACGGTTTATTGGAAGCCAGCCTGTGGGGTATGGGACATTATTTACGATCTTTTTTCGTAATGCTTATTGTGATCGACAGCATGTCAAGACCGGAGGTTGTTTATGAGAAAACATGGCAAGTAATGGCAGATGATGTATTGCGAATTGAACGACGAAAAAGAAATGACCCAGGTATACTCCTAAAAATACAAATTCACAAAAGACTATGATATGTTCATAAAACTAATTTACTTATATTTTATTTATCAAAAACATAATGTTGCTATAATAATATTGCAGATTTGGAACTAACGGACGATGAAAGGAAGAATATATGTCTCACATATATTGAACACATGCTGCTTTGTAACAATAAAAGTTTGAGACAAATACCAAATATGCCATATCCTAATGAGATGTTGACAATGGATAATTTCAACAGATTAGTTTATGATGAGCGAAAATACAATCGAGATGAATTACGACACCAGCATGAACAATTCTATAGTATGCTAACAAGTGAGCAAAGAGATATATACAGTTCTATAATGGAAGCAGTTGTTGAAGACACCGGTGGAATGTTTTTTGTTTATGGATACGGAGGCACAGGTAAAACGTATCTATACAAAACTCTATCTGCTAGATTAAGATCTGAAGGTCAAATAGTGTTAAATGTTGCATCGAGTGGTATAGCAGCACTTTTGCTGGAAGGGGGAAGAACAGCACACTCTAGGTTTGCAATACCAATAAATGTTGTTGATGATTCCATGTGTCATATACCCGGAGATAGTGACCTCGCTGAATTGATACGTATGTGCAGCCTTATTATTTGGGATGAGGCTCCGATGACACACAGACATTGCTATGAAGCATTCGATAGAACATTACGAGATATATGTAGACCAACACCCTACGAACCTTCAGATCAAGTTTTTGGAGGAAAGGTTGTTTTGTTTGGAGGAGATTTTAGACAAATATTACCAGTCATTACAAATGGATCAAGGCATGATGTAGTACACTCATCTATTAACTCCTCATACTTATGGCAACATTGCAAAGTCATGAAGTTGACTGTTAACTTGAGGTTGGAAAGTGGCACAAATGATTGTGAAAAGAAAGAAATACAAGATTTTGCAGATTGGATTTTAGACATTGGCAACGGTACAATCGGAGGGAAAAATGACGGAGAATCAACAGTGCATTTTGAAGATGACATGTTAATTCCAGATTCAGATGATCATATACAATCAATCATTCAACAAACATATCTAGAATTGGAAAAAAACCTTTACACCTCCTCATATTTCCAAGAAAGAGCAATTCTGGCACCCACACATGAGCTTGTGGATATGGTCAACAATAAAATGCTTGATCTACTAAAAGGGGAAGAAAAAACTTATGCAAGTTCAGATTCTGTTGGAGTGATAGATATGGATTCAAATTTCAACGAGGCACTTTACACTCCAGATTTCTTAAATAGTATTAAAATACCAGGCCTTCCAAACCATAACTTAAGATTAAGAATCGGTGCTCCAGTTATGTGCATGAGAAACATTGACCAAAGAGCAGGGTTATGCAACGGAACAAGGTTACAAGTTCAAAGGATGGGAGTAAATGTAATAGAAGCTAAGATTATAGCAGGTGGAAATCTCGGAAATCTTTGTGCAATACCAAGAATGGTGTTAAGTCCATCTGATAACAAGATGCCATTCAAATTTAATCGCAGACAATTTCCTTTGGCACTATGTTTTGCTATGACCATCAACAAGAGTCAGGGACAGACATTAAGAAATGTGGGTTTGTTTTTACAAAGACCCGTTTTTTCACATGGCCAACTATATGTAGCGGTATCAAGAGTCAAGAGCAAAAAAGGATTGAAGATTTTATGCTGTGATGATGATGGGAATTACGCAAGATCAACAAAAAACGTAGTGTATAAAGAAGCTTTATTCAGAATTTAATAAACAATTTAGTATTACATATAAAATATGCACATTTAAAAGTTACCTTTCAAGCAATTCATTCATATTTTGACTGCATATGTTGTTGTAATTCGAGGCTAAGCCTTCACTATTGCAACACAAAAATAAAATATGTTATATTACCTGAAAACATACGATCAAGCGATGGCCGTTAGTAGCATCTGTATATATCAACACTGCATCAGATAAGATCCGTCAGGTACAACCACTTTCAATATAACTTCAACACTGCATCAGATAAGATCCATCAGGTACAACCAAATTCAATATAACTTTATATCTATCAAATGTTGTCATTCAGATAACATTTACTTACCTTTGATTTTTAAAATCATTCAACACATACAAAACATGTCATACTGATCCATTTTGTTCTCAAAAGTGTCACGACAAATAAAGGTCGGTCACATATGTAAACGGGTCATTATTCAGAAACATAAGTTAATAACATTGATGATGCTGACCTTACTCAACCCATACATACCCTTTTGAGCAAAATTGTCTACAACTCCAATCTAAAACAAATGCCACATTCAATTTACAGTGAAAATGCAAAAGATTTAAGTCAAGACAACAATGGATTTAGATAAGTTTGACAAATAACTTCATCAGTCAACTATACTTGTGTCACCCATTTTAAAGAAACATACACAGTACACTACAAAAAAAAATTACCATCTGCAAGTAATTTAAAAGAAACAACCATAATTCACATTAACCAACTAAATAATTCAAGTACACATCAGTACACAGTCATATTCTAATAACACTAATACAAACCATCCATAATACTAATTAGACATAACATAACCTAAGTTAATGTCACACCCCCAAAATCGGGTCCAGCGGAAGCATACGTGTAGCTGGGGTGTAACTCAATTGGTATTACAACACAAGTTCAAATATGGTTTTCACTTCAATCATTTAGAATAAAATAGTTAAGTCAAAAATGTTAAATTTACATTGTTAAAAGTAGTGCGGAAGTAGGCCCTTAAAATAGTTTAAAACGGTCCCCAAATTAATAATCAGAGTCTTCTATGACCATGCCATGCCCTGCCAAAACCTCCAGTAGCGTGCCATTGGTTAAAACCTGAAAATACATGCTAAAGTGTCAACACTAGGTTGGTGAGTTCATAGAGTTTGTTGAAAAATAATGTAATGCATATGTATGAAGGTCTCCCAGCAAAGGCATCGTAAATCCACTCAGTTACAAGTCCCGCCATAAGAGCCTTGTAACCTGTGTGTTCACAACCCACTGCTAACATATATAGTAAGATTAAACATGTATAAGTTCATCACAACAGTTAAGCAATTAGTCGTGAGTCTACACTTCATCTCCGAAGACCTCACGTTTGTATGTATGTCTCCATGGTTGTGCCCAGCAACTTAATCTGGGGCCATTGGAAGTATGTATGTCTCCATGGTTGTGCCCAGCAACTTAATCTGGGGCCATTGGAAGTATGTATGTCTCCAGAATACACATCACAGTTTAGTATAACACAGTTAAGTATATCACAATCACGTATGTATGAAATCAAGTATAAAATAATCAAGTATAAAACAATCAAGAATAAATGTTTTGAGTATCAAGAAAGTAAGTTTTGAGTATTTGTACAAGTAAGTAAGTAGTTGAGCATGTATCTCCCCCAAAGAGTTAAAACAAGTATAAAGAGTAAAAGTGGGGCTATGACTCACCTGGTGCGAATAGCTATGATGACAAAAGTGGATACACAGAAATGAGGTTCGATCTCTAACCGCAACCTAATATGAATGATAGTGATCTACTTAGATCATGAAAGGATGTAATGAATGCACATGCACATGATACCTATACCACTCGTAACTTGGAAATAATAGTTATTGTCAAAGTAAAGTATTTTCCATACTTAAGAAAAATAAGTCCAACTAGGCTTATAAAAACTTGTCGTAATATATCGTATATAAAAACGTTAGTGTTATATTCCTCGTTTTGAAAACCTTAAGATATCGTCTAGTAGTCGCATAAATAAACCTTGGGTCGTACGTATTTCGTTAATTAAAAATAAACTCCTTGAATAAGAAATCTAGAAAATATATTATTTAGTACGTAGTTATATTATTTTCTAGTAGTGACTATATATATATATATATATATATATATATATATATATATATATATATATATATATATATATATATATATAGTTTTGACGATTTTAAAACATGTATAACTTGGTCGTTTTAAGCTCATTTTACTCGTTCTTTATATCCACGGATTCGTTTTAGTATATACTAATATATTTTCGATAGCTCGGTTCCTCTAGGTTACGTTTAACGTCTCTATTTGCCCGTCGAAAACTGTCAAACAGCATGCAGTTTTTCAGAAAATAGTTTTCGTCGTTAAATTCGGAAAATCATATCTCCTTCGTTATTAACTCGTTTTAATCCGTTCTTTCGCCCACGGCTTCGTTTTTGAAAGTATTTTCTAAATCTCTAGCCCAATGTTACCTGGAAATCCCTGAGTTTTCTGGATTGGTCGATTTGGGACAGTAGGTAAATATATATGTTTAAAATCCATTTCTAGTGTTTCAAACTAGTTTCTAATCCAACCAAACCACTTTCAATCACCACAAATCTAGTCTAATCTTACCATACACCTTCTTAGGGTGTCATGGGTTCCTAAACATCATAAATCAAGTGGATCTAACAAGGATCTAACTATAATCCATTTTTAGGGATCAAAAGTTATATATATATATATATATATATATATATATATATATATATATATATATATATATATATATATATAAATGAGTGGTATAACTAACATATGCATGTTGATCTTGAATGGAAATCATATGATCATAAAAATAACATGAAGAAATTATGGAAAAGAGTTTGACAACTTACTTAGAAAGATTATAGAGCTTGGATGAGTAAAACCTAAGAAACCTTGAGTTTTTATCACAAAACCCAAACAAGGAAAATTAAAGGAACTAGTTTATATCTTGATCTTTGAAAATTGTTGAATCTTGCTTCTTGGATCATCCTAGGCCGAGCACAACAAGAGAGAAAAGAGAGAAATATTGCTAGTTTGTGTGAAAATGATTAAGTGTAAAATGAGATGAAAATGGTAGGATATTTATGTATTAGACAATTGTTAGGTAAACATTAATGGGTGTTGGTGAAGTTAGCACATGAGAAGGCTAGGAGGGGGGGGGGGCGGTTTTACAAGGAGGAAAAAGGGGAAGGTGTTTGTTGATTTAATTAGGAAGTGTAGTGTAGTTTGTGTTGTTATTAGTTAGTTTAGGTATAATCGAGTACCGGGTTTGCTAGAAATAAATTTTATCAGAGTTAACCGGGACATAATAAAGTCATAAAATTTGTAAAAATATGTTGGGTACAAGTATTGGGTGTTTGGATGATTATCGTTTAGTTTTTAAGAAAACCGTCGTAATTATATTAGACGTACGATACGAATTAAATAAATTTCCAAAATAACGGGTAAATGAATTTTATAATTTTTGTATCATTATAATGAGTGTAAAAATGTCTTGGGACCATAGTTGGGATTGTCGGATCAATTATTCATAGTAATAGTTTATAGGATAACGTTTATTAGGTAAAATAACCGTGCGTATACAGAAATGACGCAACTCACGCATAAACGACAAATTTTCTCCGGAGGTGAATAGTGTTTTATGAATAGTAAAATTTTAAAACGCTTCTCAGAATATCAAATTGACTCCGAAAAAGATGAATAGTAAAATGATGAATAGTGATCGATGAATAGTAACCGATGAATAGTAAATGTGAAAGTTCGGGAAAAGACCAAAATTTACGAGTTGTGACAGTTAAACACAATTCTAAACAGTTTTTTGGTTACTACAGAACCATCAAAATAGGAAGTCACAAACCACATAACATAATGTGAATTCAACACACATGAAAAACCGGATAACGTGCTTCTTCGTCACCTTCCAAATCATTAACAGAGTACATTAATCTAAACCTTAACATCTTCGTATATCCAAAACCAAATTGTTCACCAAACCAAGCCCATTCACCATACATGTTCACATGATTGGTCCTCGAAGGATTCTCATGGTGATGATCCATCCTGACAGTGAATTGAACCTCAACATCATTGTGTTTTAGCAAAGCCTTCCTGTAGATGTGCATTGGATGATCTCGCTGGATTTTAGCCGGTATAGCCTACAATAATAAAAAAATAACAAAATAACTCACAAAAACTCATAATATCAATTACAAAATATTAAAACACAATGGATTTAGAATAAAACTTACAAGACGATTAAATGCAAGAATTTCAGAAAACCTCTTATAAAACACATTGGTTCTTTCAAGAAAATGGTCACGATGATAAGGCCACATGCATATATGGTACATTCGATCATCCTCTGCAAAACAAAATAACAACCAATACACAAAACTCTTAACTACAATTACACAAACATATCAACCGTCTATAAAATTCATTGAAACAAGTAAACTTAAATGAAACTAAATTTATACTATAAACTTACTCTGATCAACATATGCTACAGGTGGTTGTACTGCATTCAGGCGAGAAGCACCAAGAAATTGAACATCTGTGTTACTACTCCCATCAACGTTGAAACACATTACATTAATCACATTGTTACTTATTTTTGTGAACACTACAACATCACCAAACTCCAAATCCTTTTCCTCACACAAAGCAACCCAGTTATGTGAGTTCAACACGTATTCATTAAGAACACCACCACCATTTGGATTCACACGACTAACATGAATATTAAATTCATCACCTTCACATCTAAACCTTATCACACCAACATTCATCATACCAGCTAAAAAATCAGCAGGAATAGTCTGAAAAAAAAAAAAAAAAAAAAAAAAAAAAAAAAAAAACCGTTTAAACATATTTGTCAAAACTCAAACACAGCAAACAATACTCTGCTCAAATTAAAAAAAAAAAAAAAAAACGTGTTGTTCCTCACTAAAACATGCGACAACCACAACCACAATTACATACAATATATTCACTTTATAAAATATTTTATTCAAAACATAAAATTCTTACCTGATGTATTCCTAATTCTTCATAAGGTGTTACACGTGACTGAAACCGATAAAACCGTTGATTTCCTTCTCCATAACCTCCAATTTCTTTCCCATCATTGTCAAATCCTGTCACGTAAAAAGAGTCATCACCTTCCTCTATAAAGTGCAGCACATTCACATTCCCATTCAGATTCTCAAGAACAAACTCATTCCATCTCTTGCCTCTTAACTCATAAACCCCAAATCTTGATCTGAATACATCAACTTTTTTACGGTTTCTTGCTACACCTGACAAGTACAAACAGCTGTTTCCAGTGTATGCTTCCTCTTCAAATACTTCAGGAAGTTGAAGCTCTTTAGGATATTCATTATGGTAAATGAGTTGCACAACAAATTCAATCGGCATCTTTATACAAAAACCAAAAAAATTAAAAATTAAAAATTTTTTTAAACAAAATATATATTATAAAGTACCTTTATTAAATACCAACATTCACATTCATATTTTGACTAATATATTGTATAAAACAGTACACATATATTTTATACATTTAATAACATCATTAAATCCTAACCAATTACTTTACAACAAATTATATATAACAACATAATTCTTCCTCTCAATTAATACCATATACTAAAATTTAATAAAAAAAATAACCTGTTTTATATTATGAAGATTCATTTTCACATTTAATATTAATACATACCAAACCATAAAAAACAATTAATAAACTACTTGACTCTTAATCAAATAACAGGGGACAGTGTCGTTTGCTCATTGCCAACATTAACAAAAAATTTGCCGTTAAGTTTGTAATTTATTTTAGAATCCAATCAATCATACACTATCCAAAAAACATCTCATAAACTACTTGACTATTAATCAAAAAACAGGGGAGATTGTGCTTTACTACTTGCCGCCAAAGTGTTTAACTTACTTACTACTTGTCCTAATTGATAACAATCCAAATGAGCCGAGTGAATATGGAATTATTCAACCACAACCAGAATATAATAACTATTCTTTCATAATTAACATCCGTTAAAAATAACCCATCAAATCTAACCAAACCCAACATAACCACTTTCAAATATATAATTTGTTATATCTTTTAAAAAGACTAAAATCATACACTACCAGTAATCATAAAACCAAAATCACATCTAAAGCTTTATATAATAAGTTACATGTATCAAATCATCATACACTACCCGTACTCTTAAAACAAAAATCACATCTTACAGTTCATATAATAACATACATGCATCACATATTTACAAACAATATTACTCAATAATGATCAACAAAAACTACAATTAAATTAATAGTAAAGAAAAACATGCATCAGCAGATTACAATGAAATTATTAAAAAGTAAACAAAACTAATAATCGAATACACTAGATAACATTTACTTAATAATCAAATGTTATAATGTAAATGGATTGTACAAAATCAAGATAACTAATAATCAAATGAAAAGAAACAAAAGATACATACTGTTCCGATTAGGCGAGACACAACTTGGAGTGGCTGAAAAAAGAGATGTTTGTAATTACCAATGATATGAATAAATGAGATTCATATATATATATATATATATATATATATATATATTATAAACACAAATTTAATACATTTTGATAGTAGCTATTGTAGGTGTGAGGCTATTTTAAATCATGTAATGATTATACTGCATGGAAAAATGTTTCTAATTAATATACAATAAAAAATAATAAAACAAAAAATTATACCAATGCTTATAAATTTTTACTTATTTAATTTACACACTTAAGTAAAGAACCTTCATTCCAATATTGATATATAACATCATAATTTGAGGTACCTAATAATCTTAAGGAGTTTACGTAACATCATCTGAAAAATATGGCAAGAAATATCATAACGGATAGTATGATTGTTAAAGGTCGGTTTGGTTGCATTTAAAAACCGTTGAAAGATTAAACTATGCATTCTCCCCCAAACCAAAATTCTAAAAAACTTTTTTAACTAAATTATTGAAATCGCAAAGTAACAAATATCCTATATAATCACTTACAAATAACCTTTTAAGTTAATGGTTTATTACCTTGATGTTTCAATATGTTATGTATATATTTGAAATTTCTCATCATACAAAACCAATGCATCAGCAAATCACAACTATTATTGCACTGAACATA